>JAQGDQ010000110.1:67767-462066 GCA_030141605.1 Tubiluchus corallicola | reverse complement strand
GTAGGTTTGCTTACTAAGTACTAACCATAATACTTTCACTGAATACATCCGCTGCTACTGAATCCCATAATAAACAGATAAAGCATCCTGAATTGCAGTTGTAAAGTAAAAGCTACACGAAATGGCTCATTCTTTCATTTTAAAAGCACGAAATTCTCGACACTCAGCCTAGAGCACTCAAGTCAAGGTGGCAAATTAGTTACTAGTATGAATTTGCCGCTTATAAAAAAATCATGAATTAAGCCTGCAGGGATCCTTGATAAGTGATCCAAGAATCAGAAACCAGAAACGCATGCAACGTCTTCAACAAAATACAAAATAGAAAACTAGGAATCTGCCCAACACTAATACTACAAACATCGTCCTGCAGTTAGCACTGCTACCACATTGATTCAGCACGATCATTGTTCAATATAGTCAACACTGCTCCCACAAGAATTCTACACAATCATTGTGCTCTGGTAAGCATTCTTCCACATGAATTCTGCATAATCATTTTTCAGCAGCCAAAAGTGTTACTACAAGGATTCTATACAGTCATTGTTCATTAATCAGCACAAGTGTGTTGAATTAACGAACGTGAATTTAATTATCTATTTCACGCATTCAGCTTTATAACCTCATAACAGGTGAAAGTAAATTTACCCAATAAGCAATAACTCTTTCTCATCATTATAGCTGTTACATGTATACAACCTAGATATTCTCGTCATGGTCATAAAAACTGTTTATATTATATTGAAGACATTAAAATGTCAACAGGTTCGCGGCATCCGTGTAACAAGAACTAACTACTGTATTACTGATATGCACTTGAGTATTCTCCGAGTGTATTAAATATTTATTCCAGCCTGGCACCACTCAGATGCAAACGCAGAAATTTCCCATCAGTCAATCGCTAATGCCAGTAAGTGGCACAGAAAACCGTTTTCAGTAAAGTTTCGTGACTGCCAGAAAAGCTGCAGATCACTGTATGAAAGCGACTTGCCCGGATCATGAATAACGAAGCAATGTGCCCGAATCATGAAAAGGACAACATCCCGCTCTTGTCTTCGTTTCTCATGTAAATTAGGGCTATATAATCTGTAAACAATTCTTTTGACATTTACGATTTGAGCAGGTAGGATTTGTCTCGCTCAGCCAACTAAGCTTTTGAAATCTTTTGCGCTGAGTGAACGAAAAATATTCTCACAAGTTAATTTCGTTTATACAAAATGTAAGCCATGTAAATTGTTACAAAACAGAACACGAAAATTGAGATTACGTCATAGACCCTCACGTTTCCTAGACTAACTGAGACTAGTCTGGTGTGAGCGGAGAGTTCCCTCGTAATGATATCCTGACAAAGAGGTGGACGTTTCGTGTATGCACAAATGTTCTTAAACTAGAGCTTTTGCCCAATTTAGTACATTAGTAAAGTTTTAAGACTATCACGTGGGCGAAGCTTTAAGACTATCACTGGGGCGGCTGCAATAGCTTTTCTCCTCCCTCAAGGCGATTAGTTACTAGTGGATATATATTCAATAACATACACCTAATCAGAACTTGAAAGGAGCACTTGATTTTGTGTTTATTTGGATTACACCATACTTATATCAAGAGCTGTTCAAGACCAATGCAATCTGCAAACATTTATCCGAGATCAGACTACCTTCACAGCAGGGAGTGTGATAAAACGCATTTTCCGCTTGAGAACTTTGTTTAATTGCTCTTTTAGCTCCCAGGCGAACTTCACGCAAACACCCAAATTTTACAGTTCTATCAAAACCATCTGCCAATGTCTCCATCCCACAACAGTACGGCAGCTTTATATTGCTTCGTCATATCAATGTTATTTGAAAAAAAGCCAAGGTATGCGGTCCAGTATTTGTGCTCCAAGGAGACTGCAGAGGAACTGTTTGCTCAGACGGTTTTGTCCATATTTACATTAATTGTCGCCTCAGGATTCAAGATGGATGAATAGGCAACGTCTATTCCTTGGTGTGGGTGCTAAGATTGTGGCTACCCAGATAAGAACTGATGCGTTTATAGACAGCTACTCCCCGCCTGTGCGAGCAGTGGAAAAGTTAAATAGTTACAAATCAAAATGTAAACATATTACTGCAGTTTTTTACCTTACTCAATGAAAATATCCACACTTTCGTTAAAACTCCGTTGGATGTCATAAAGTTCTTCAATACGAAAACCGTATTTTTACACTGCTCACACTCACTCGCAAATGGATATCAAGCTTGAACTACAGCCAAAGAGTAACTGAATTTGAGGCCTCCGTATTAATTCTTTCAACTTTCTTTAAAATCATTTTACTTTCTTTCGGTGGACGTACGTAGTATTCGGAGCCCTACCACGAGCTTTCGTCATACCAGCATTTTATCCAGAGATTAAAGTTTACCCCCACTACAACATTATACTAAAGCGCAGTCAGGCTCAAAATTCCAACAAAAAACAAGCGTTAATCTGACAGAAAACCGAATTGCACAGTAAGTATAATAGAATTAGACGGCATACTAGTATAAGGCTAATTGAGTTGGCCTTCAATATTCAGGCACAATTCCGAACCTGCTGAGCTTGTTAAACCAAACAAACGAGCTTTTGGCTTCCAAAGTCCCAAGCAAGTTCCCGATAATTAGAAAGTGCTCTGGATTCAAGTTGGTATTAAAAGCCTGCACGAACTCATTATTAAACCAATATTTGAGCTTGAATGCCATGGATGGGTGTAAGTAAACTAAATTTGCAGGGTACTTGTCACAAAAATGAAAAGCTGCTATAGAATCATGCTTGAACGCGTAAAAAATGTTTTTATAAACCAGTAGCCTAAATAATTCAGAAAGGACGACTTAGTCGCCCAAATCTTACTTTTCACGGGCACTTGCATTTCTTTTTCATGCCTTTTAGCTTGTTTAGCTGCTTACATGAAACAAATAATTTTTCTGAAAGTAAAGTAGGTCTATAAATTCCTTTGACTTCCTTTTTTCAAAATCTTAATTGCTGGTTAAAGAACCAGGTGAGATTAATTAATACAGAAGGTCCTTTATATACAAGTTCAGCCTTTAACCTGTGTTTGTTGCATTTGCATCTTTTCTGCACGTATATGGACATTGCTCAAGGAAGACTTCTGGAGCCCATTATATTGAACTTTGTTATTATGCAGTTTTGATTTCTCACCGGTTGCATTGTAAAATACTACTTTGCCAAAAGCACAGAAACACTGCAGTATAGTGGTTACGACACTATGCTGATGAAAACTTGGAGGCCAATGGAGTGCATCCTCATGTCTGTATTCAAGCGAATCATGTCTGATGAGTTATTTGTGCAAACCACTAGAAGCAGAGATGCGCCTGATGCTATATTCTCCAAGGAGCTGCAGCTTCAGCAACAAAATCAATAGGAACAGTCTGAAGCAGCAGCTACTAGACGACAAAAATGGTTCAATAATAATTGTAATCTAGCCAGCAGCCAGACAACAGGCCACAAGTCTTCAACAACCAACATCCAAGGCTCCCCGGAGACAACTCACGCTATATCATCATCAATTAAAAATGGAAGCGTGCGGGTGGTGTTCAAATCTTTAATTAAAGCAATGTCGGTTGTTAAACTAAATCACAATTCTGGACTCAGTGCTTATAAACGAATGCAACGTAGCACAAAACACTGCGGGCAACTAAAAACAAAAACAGCCACGCACTCATTTTTTCATATTTGTAAAGTACTTCCAAACAACCATTTCACTCATAATCGTACGTCTTACTTATTAGTTTAACGCACAGCCACAGGCAAGAATGATAATGAGCCGTTCTAAAATACACGCCGGCCGGCCGGCACTATCGCCACAGTATAAAATAATAGCAGCTCTGTGAACTGCCTTTTTGGTCAGTTGACAGCTAGGTTGTAGGCTTCAACGCATCACCAAGGGAAGCAAAGTGGACATAGTTTTCGTAAAAATATAACACTCACACAACACGTAGTCGCGCACGATGCAGCCACAGAATGGTATACATTTTCTTCCATTGCTTGATGCCACTATGCAATATCACCGACTCCCTCCTCTGCCAAGATTTTGTAATAACCTGTTTATTGGCTATCGCACTACTTTCTCCCAGCGGATTTATTCCTAGTTCTTATTGTTTTCTTCGTCACTGAATCTGATTTTGCCTCAGCTGAGGTGAGTTTATTTATGGTGATTTCAGATGCAGTCCAATCTTTGTATTTTGCAGAAGAGTCCAGATACCTCTCACCCATTCAGATCTCTGAATCACTGCAGGCTAGTTTTACAACCGCAAGTGCTTGACAATGCTCACCAAACCCCATACTTTACACGACGTCGGGCAATTTAGGACAGGGTCCGATGTAACCTGCTATGTGTAGTAGAGAGTTAAGTGTACCAAGTGGGTTTACTTTGTGACACTTACAGACTCGGCTGAGGCGCAGGTCCTTGTAATCAATACTGATATCAATTAGAGGATAACAGAAGGCAGAACTGAAGAAATGGCGGGTATGAATGTATTTACTCCAGAATTAATGCTTCTCTGTTTGAACAAACGGCTTCTCTACCGCACGTCACACAGTAAGCAAAGCTGTTCAACACACGCCACGTTTGACTCATCATTCTGTGCACGGTTTTTCTCATTAATGATTTATCAAAGCCATGTGTGCAAGAAAGTAATTGTTAATTTCAGAATTATTCATTAAGTCAAAGACAAGAAATCTAAGACGACGAATTTTTTCAAGAAGACGACTTTCTGAGGACAATAGAAAATAACAAAATAGTTAGTTAGTTTATTTGTTGACATTAACACAGGGAAAATACACTATGAAATTGACACAAACAGAGGGAAAATACACTATGAAATTGACATTAACAGAGGGAAAATACACTATGAAATTGACATTAACAGAGGGAAAATACACTATGAAATTGACATTAACAGAGGAAAAATACACTGTGAAATTGACATTAACAGAGGGAAAATACACTATGAAATTGACATTAATAGAGGGAAAATACACTATGAAATTGACATTAACGGAGGGAAAATACACTGTAAAGTTAACAATCTTGCAAAAAATGTCCATCTTGAGTAGGTAACATTATCAAGTCTACTTTATCATTTAAATAAATTCAAAAGTTTGCACAAAAGCAACGAAACGTAATTGTTGAGTTCATTAAATCAAACATATTATTAAACGATTGGTTTCTAAAATGCTCAGTAAGCTGACAATCTAACAATACACGTTCCTCATCTTCCATATCTCTGCCACATATACAAAACACGTATACATGTTCCTCAACACGTATATCTCTGTCACATATACAAAACGCGTATACATGTTCCTCAACACGTATATCTCTGCCACATATACAAAACACGTATACATGTTCCTCAACACGTATATCTCTGCCACATATACAAAACACGTATACATGTTCTTCAACACGTATATCTCTGCCACATATACAAAACACGTATACATGTTCTTCAACACGTATATCTCTGCCACATACACAAAACACGTATACATGTTCTTCAACACGTATATCTCTGCCACATACACAAAACACGTATACATGTTCTTCAACACGTATATCTCAGCCACACACACGTATTTCAATTTAGTTATAAGTATTCAAACGTCTAAACTCACAGTCACAGTCAAAAACATGTACAAACAACTGCTTTCTGAAAGACAACAATTTGGAAAAAATTAAAGGAAGACAGGATGATTTTTCACACACTACCCCATTTTCAAGTCCGATAAAAAGAATACATTTTAACACAGTTAATACTACGAAGCCTTTTGGTAATTAAGTTACGGATTAAAAACTTATTTAACGGTGGGCGAGCCCAACTACTGATGACGCACAAACTAACATCATTTTCAACAGCAAAAATATTTCACGTGTTACGAAAGCGAAAATTGAAGTATAGTGTGCTACTGTAAGTTATTCAGTGTATTCTACTAAAACTAGGCATGTTTTAAGATAAAAATTCAAATTTCAAATTTACCGCTTCATCATAAACTAACACATCTGAACTGAAAAAATAGTATGTTTCCTTTCCATATTTTAAAGAGTAGATTGTTTTGACCTACAATTTAAGATCGGGTCTTGCTTTAAACATAGGACTAGGTGAAAACTAAATGTGGAAGTCAGAGATACAGCAAATGTTATACAAGCACACCTGTGTAAAACACAAAAAAGGTAAGCTAGGAAAAGAGTGCTAAATGAATAGAGCTGTAGGACTATTAATTATTTATTATTAAATAATAAACCCCAATCTTGAGATTTGAAAGATGTCAGAGGCAAGATGTATATAGTATGGAGAGATGCCGCGATGGGGTGGTTGTGTAACTAGACAGGTTTGAATTTTCATGCATAACGTTCTCATTGTTCAAAAACGTATCTTTTCATATTACTCGATATAAAACGTTCTAGATTGGCACAAAAATGCAAAGTATATAATTTCTAATAAGTTTAATTTTTCTTCTTCAAAGTCGCCTTCTTAAAAAAATTCGTCACCTAAGATACTTTGCCTTTGACTAAATAAAAAATTATAAAATTGTGACATTATGATATTGCACAAAAGTATCCTAACACATGGGTACTTGGCTATAATCGTCACATCAAAACAGTAAAACTAGTAAACACTACCATAATGCAAAACATGAATCTCTTTCAGTTTGGCTCTTTGCCAAACCTTTCACATTTAAACTAGGCATAATGTTTCAACCCTTTTTGAACTGGTATGGCTTTATAACCTGTTTAGAACTTTTACTTTCAACTTTCCCCATTTTTAACACATTTGAATCATGCTATATATATCACACTCTGTTTCAGCAAATTTGCACACAAAGCAGAGTCAAATACCTAGCTATAATTGGGTGCGGAAGGGGGAGGTGGTGACTACAGGCGGCTAAGCAACCGTGTACAACACAATTACAGCAAAAACAAGTAGGATAATAAATTCAGCACATATATGACTTCATATATAACTCATATAAGTTTCGTAGTAAACAAGTGCAGCACAAATCAGGAGAAAATCACTCACAATTTGGCAAAGCTCTTTAATGCAGACAGATGTGGTAGAACCTTTAAGGCAGCGATACTGAACCAGCTGAGGTTTCAACTAAGTTCAGATGCATCTTTCTTTAACGACAGAAATAACTGAAGGCAAATATGTCAGTAGGAAATGCCCTAAAGCCAATTTTTGGGCGGTCACTCATCCATTCTTTAATCATGCTGAGCATTGCTTAACTTCGGTTCAAACGTACAATTTTGCAAAATTAAAAAATGATTAAGACACATTTATTGCTACCGCGAGACAGCTGTTCAGAAAGCAAAGTATCTCAAGTCCAGCATCCCCTTACGAGCCTCGATGCATTAATCACAAAAATTTAACGCAAATTTGCGAAAAGCAATAGACCAAGATGATTAACTGTAGCACAGCTAATGAATGGATGAATCAAATTTTAATAACTTGGATATGAAGCCAAGAAAAATGATATTTCATACAGTTTTACTGCACTGAAATAATTTGTCATCCGCAAAGCGATGACGATAGGAAAAACAAAATTTAATATCATTGCTTGTACTATTAAAGTACATGTAGGAACTTTTTCGTTGATTGATTATAGCCAGTGTGTAAAGGGCACTGGTGTTTACATGTATATAAGTAAATTAAGCACAACAACCTAAAAGAATTGCAGAAAAGTTTAAGTTTTTTAAAATTTGAAACTATCTCGCTTTTGAATAACGTAAGCGACCTAAAACAAAAGTTTTCTAGCCAGTGGGCGGAATGGCTCGCTAAAGAAGAACTCATACACATGAAAGTGTCCCACAGAGAAATGATCAACGGGATTCACATTTCTACAGCACCATTAAGCGTAGCGGATAATACATTCTCTGACCATATGTATGTAGCCCTCTATTAGTCTTAAAGCATAGCAGTCGCTCTTGATTTTGACTGTTCATAATTCACTCTCAAACGATTCCTAATGACTCAGTTCTAATATTCCTTTAATATTTCTATTTAACAGTTTTTTCAAATACGTGAGCATCAAAAATTATTGCGTATTAAAATTTAGCCGTGCAACCTGCTCATTATGTTTGTTGCATCTTGCTCATTATGTTTGTTGCAAACTGTTCATTATGTTTGTTGCATCCTGCTCATTATGTTATAGTAGGTTTGCTTACTAAGTACTAACCATAATACTTTCACTGAATACATCCGCTGCTACTGAATCCCATAATAAACAGATAAAGCATCCTGAATTGCAGTTGTAAAGTAAAAGCTACACGAAATGGCTCATTCTTTCATTTTAAAAGCACGAAATTCTCGACACTCAGCCTAGAGCACTCAAGTCAAGGTGGCAAATTAGTTACTAGTATGAATTTGCCGCTTATAAAAAAATCATGAATTAAGCCTGCAGGGATCCTTGATAAGTGATCCAAGAATCAGAAACCAGAAACGCATGCAACGTCTTCAACAAAATACAAAATAGAAAACTAGGAATCTGCCCAACACTAATACTACAAACATCGTCCTGCAGTTAGCACTGCTACCACATTGATTCAGCACGATCATTGTTCAATATAGTCAACACTGCTCCCACAAGAATTCTACACAATCATTGTGCTCTGGTAAGCATTCTTCCACATGAATTCTGCATAATCATTTTTCAGCAGCCAAAAGTGTTACTACAAGGATTCTATACAGTCATTGTTCATTAATCAGCACAAGTGTGTTGAATTAACGAACGTGAATTTAATTATCTATTTCACGCATTCAGCTTTATAACCTCATAACAGGTGAAAGTAAATTTACCCAATAAGCAATAACTCTTTCTCATCATTATAGCTGTTACATGTATACAACCTAGATATTCTCGTCATGGTCATAAAAACTGTTTATATTATATTGAAGACATTAAAATGTCAACAGGTTCGCGGCATCCGTGTAACAAGAACTAACTACTGTATTACTGATATGCACTTGAGTATTCTCCGAGTGTATTAAATATTTATTCCAGCCTGGCACCACTCAGATGCAAACGCAGAAATTTCCCATCAGTCAATCGCTAATGCCAGTAAGTGGCACAGAAAACCGTTTTCAGTAAAGTTTCGTGACTGCCAGAAAAGCTGCAGATCACTGTATGAAAGCGACTTGCCCGGATCATGAATAACGAAGCAATGTGCCCGAATCATGAAAAGGACAACATCCCGCTCTTGTCTTCGTTTCTCATGTAAATTAGGGCTATATAATCTGTAAACAATTCTTTTGACATTTACGATTTGAGCAGGTAGGATTTGTCTCGCTCAGCCAACTAAGCTTTTGAAATCTTTTGCGCTGAGTGAACGAAAAATATTCTCACAAGTTAATTTCGTTTATACAAAATGTAAGCCATGTAAATTGTTACAAAACAGAACACGAAAATTGAGATTACGTCATAGACCCTCACGTTTCCTAGACTAACTGAGACTAGTCTGGTGTGAGCGGAGAGTTCCCTCGTAATGATATCCTGACAAAGAGGTGGACGTTTCGTGTATGCACAAATGTTCTTAAACTAGAGCTTTTGCCCAATTTAGTACATTAGTAAAGTTTTAAGACTATCACGTGGGCGAAGCTTTAAGACTATCACTGGGGCGGCTGCAATAGCTTTTCTCCTCCCTCAAGGCGATTAGTTACTAGTGGATATATATTCAATAACATACACCTAATCAGAACTTGAAAGGAGCACTTGATTTTGTGTTTATTTGGATTACACCATACTTATATCAAGAGCTGTTCAAGACCAATGCAATCTGCAAACATTTATCCGAGATCAGACTACCTTCACAGCAGGGAGTGTGATAAAACGCATTTTCCGCTTGAGAACTTTGTTTAATTGCTCTTTTAGCTCCCAGGCGAACTTCACGCAAACACCCAAATTTTACAGTTCTATCAAAACCATCTGCCAATGTCTCCATCCCACAACAGTACGGCAGCTTTATATTGCTTCGTCATATCAATGTTATTTGAAAAAAAGCCAAGGTATGCGGTCCAGTATTTGTGCTCCAAGGAGACTGCAGAGGAACTGTTTGCTCAGACGGTTTTGTCCATATTTACATTAATTGTCGCCTCAGGATTCAAGATGGATGAATAGGCAACGTCTATTCCTTGGTGTGGGTGCTAAGATTGTGGCTACCCAGATAAGAACTGATGCGTTTATAGACAGCTACTCCCCGCCTGTGCGAGCAGTGGAAAAGTTAAATAGTTACAAATCAAAATGTAAACATATTACTGCAGTTTTTTACCTTACTCAATGAAAATATCCACACTTTCGTTAAAACTCCGTTGGATGTCATAAAGTTCTTCAATACGAAAACCGTATTTTTACACTGCTCACACTCACTCGCAAATGGATATCAAGCTTGAACTACAGCCAAAGAGTAACTGAATTTGAGGCCTCCGTATTAATTCTTTCAACTTTCTTTAAAATCATTTTACTTTCTTTCGGTGGACGTACGTAGTATTCGGAGCCCTACCACGAGCTTTCGTCATACCAGCATTTTATCCAGAGATTAAAGTTTACCCCCACTACAACATTATACTAAAGCGCAGTCAGGCTCAAAATTCCAACAAAAAACAAGCGTTAATCTGACAGAAAACCGAATTGCACAGTAAGTATAATAGAATTAGACGGCATACTAGTATAAGGCTAATTGAGTTGGCCTTCAATATTCAGGCACAATTCCGAACCTGCTGAGCTTGTTAAACCAAACAAACGAGCTTTTGGCTTCCAAAGTCCCAAGCAAGTTCCCGATAATTAGAAAGTGCTCTGGATTCAAGTTGGTATTAAAAGCCTGCACGAACTCATTATTAAACCAATATTTGAGCTTGAATGCCATGGATGGGTGTAAGTAAACTAAATTTGCAGGGTACTTGTCACAAAAATGAAAAGCTGCTATAGAATCATGCTTGAACGCGTAAAAAATGTTTTTATAAACCAGTAGCCTAAATAATTCAGAAAGGACGACTTAGTCGCCCAAATCTTACTTTTCACGGGCACTTGCATTTCTTTTTCATGCCTTTTAGCTTGTTTAGCTGCTTACATGAAACAAATAATTTTTCTGAAAGTAAAGTAGGTCTATAAATTCCTTTGACTTCCTTTTTTCAAAATCTTAATTGCTGGTTAAAGAACCAGGTGAGATTAATTAATACAGAAGGTCCTTTATATACAAGTTCAGCCTTTAACCTGTGTTTGTTGCATTTGCATCTTTTCTGCACGTATATGGACATTGCTCAAGGAAGACTTCTGGAGCCCATTATATTGAACTTTGTTATTATGCAGTTTTGATTTCTCACCGGTTGCATTGTAAAATACTACTTTGCCAAAAGCACAGAAACACTGCAGTATAGTGGTTACGACACTATGCTGATGAAAACTTGGAGGCCAATGGAGTGCATCCTCATGTCTGTATTCAAGCGAATCATGTCTGATGAGTTATTTGTGCAAACCACTAGAAGCAGAGATGCGCCTGATGCTATATTCTCCAAGGAGCTGCAGCTTCAGCAACAAAATCAATAGGAACAGTCTGAAGCAGCAGCTACTAGACGACAAAAATGGTTCAATAATAATTGTAATCTAGCCAGCAGCCAGACAACAGGCCACAAGTCTTCAACAACCAACATCCAAGGCTCCCCGGAGACAACTCACGCTATATCATCATCAATTAAAAATGGAAGCGTGCGGGTGGTGTTCAAATCTTTAATTAAAGCAATGTCGGTTGTTAAACTAAATCACAATTCTGGACTCAGTGCTTATAAACGAATGCAACGTAGCACAAAACACTGCGGGCAACTAAAAACAAAAACAGCCACGCACTCATTTTTTCATATTTGTAAAGTACTTCCAAACAACCATTTCACTCATAATCGTACGTCTTACTTATTAGTTTAACGCACAGCCACAGGCAAGAATGATAATGAGCCGTTCTAAAATACACGCCGGCCGGCCGGCACTATCGCCACAGTATAAAATAATAGCAGCTCTGTGAACTGCCTTTTTGGTCAGTTGACAGCTAGGTTGTAGGCTTCAACGCATCACCAAGGGAAGCAAAGTGGACATAGTTTTCGTAAAAATATAACACTCACACAACACGTAGTCGCGCAGGATGCAGCCACAGAATGGTATACATTTTCTTCCATTGCTTGATGCCACTATGCAATATCACCGACTCCCTCCTCTGCCAAGATTTTGTAATAACCTGTTTATTGGCTATCGCACTACTTTCTCCCAGCGGATTTATTCCTAGTTCTTATTGTTTTCTTCGTCACTGAATCTGATTTTGCCTCAGCTGAGGTGAGTTTATTTATGGTGATTTCAGATGCAGTCCAATCTTTGTATTTTGCAGAAGAGTCCAGATACCTCTCACCCATTCAGATCTCTGAATCACTGCAGGCTAGTTTTACAACCGCAAGTGCTTGACAATGCTCACCAAACCCCATACTTTACACGACGTCGGGCAATTTAGGACAGGGTCCGATGTAACCTGCTATGTGTAGTAGAGAGTTAAGTGTACCAAGTGGGTTTACTTTGTGACACTTACAGACTCGGCTGAGGCGCAGGTCCTTGTAATCAATACTGATATCAATTAGAGGATAACAGAAGGCAGAACTGAAGAAATGGCGGGTATGAATGTATTTACTCCAGAATTAATGCTTCTCTGTTTGAACAAACGGCTTCTCTACCGCACGTCACACAGTAAGCAAAGCTGTTCAACACACGCCACGTTTGACTCATCATTCTGTGCACGGTTTTTCTCATTAATGATTTATCAAAGCCATGTGTGCAAGAAAGTAATTGTTAATTTCAGAATTATTCATTAAGTCAAAGACAAGAAATCTAAGACGACGAATTTTTTCAAGAAGACGACTTTCTGAGGACAATAGAAAATAACAAAATAGTTAGTTAGTTTATTTGTTGACATTAACACAGGGAAAATACACTATGAAATTGACACAAACAGAGGGAAAATACACTATGAAATTGACATTAACAGAGGGAAAATACACTATGAAATTGACATTAACAGAGGGAAAATACACTATGAAATTGACATTAACAGAGGAAAAATACACTGTGAAATTGACATTAACAGAGGGAAAATACACTATGAAATTGACATTAATAGAGGGAAAATACACTATGAAATTGACATTAACGGAGGGAAAATACACTGTAAAGTTAACAATCTTGCAAAAAATGTCCATCTTGAGTAGGTAACATTATCAAGTCTACTTTATCATTTAAATAAATTCAAAAGTTTGCACAAAAGCAACGAAACGTAATTGTTGAGTTCATTAAATCAAACATATTATTAAACGATTGGTTTCTAAAATGCTCAGTAAGCTGACAATCTAACAATACACGTTCCTCATCTTCCATATCTCTGCCACATATACAAAACACGTATACATGTTCCTCAACACGTATATCTCTGTCACATATACAAAACGCGTATACATGTTCCTCAACACGTATATCTCTGCCACATATACAAAACACGTATACATGTTCCTCAACACGTATATCTCTGCCACATATACAAAACACGTATACATGTTCTTCAACACGTATATCTCTGCCACATATACAAAACACGTATACATGTTCTTCAACACGTATATCTCTGCCACATACACAAAACACGTATACATGTTCTTCAACACGTATATCTCTGCCACATACACAAAACACGTATACATGTTCTTCAACACGTATATCTCAGCCACACACGCGTATTTCAATTTAGTTATAAGTATTCAAACGTCTAAACTCACAGTCACAGTCAAAAACATGTACAAACAACTGCTTTCTGAAAGACAACAATTTGGAAAAAATTAAAGGAAGACAGGATGATTTTTCACACACGACCCCATTTTCAAGTCCGATAAAAAGAATACATTTTAACACAGTTAATACTACGAAGCCTTTTGGTAATTAAGTTACGGATTAAAAACTTATTTAACGGTGGGCGAGCCCAACTACTGATGACGCACAAACTAACATCATTTTCAACAGCAAAAATATTTCACGTGTTACGAAAGCGAAAATTGAAGTATAGTGTGCTACTGTAAGTTATTCAGTGTATTCTACTAAAACTAGGCATGTTTTAAGATAAAAATTCAAATTTCAAATTTACCGCTTCATCATAAACTAACACATCTGAACTGAAAAAATAGTATGTTTCCTTTCCATATTTTAAAGAGTAGATTGTTTTGACCTACAATTTAAGATCGGGTCTTGCTTTAAACATAGGACTAGGTGAAAACTAAATGTGGAAGTCAGAGATACAGCAAATGTTATACAAGCACACCTGTGTAAAACACAAAAAAGGTAAGCTAGGAAAAGAGTGCTAAATGAATAGAGCTGTAGGACTATTAATTATTTATTATTAAATAATAAACCCCAATCTTGAGATTTGAAAGATGTCAGAGGCAAGATGTATATAGTATGGAGAGATGCCGCGATGGGGTGGTTGTGTAACTAGACAGGTTTGAATTTTCATGCATAACGTTCTCATTGTTCAAAAACGTATCTTTTCATATTACTCGATATAAAACGTTCTAGATTGGCACAAAAATGCAAAGTATATAATTTCTAATAAGTTTAATTTTTCTTCTTCAAAGTCGCCTTCTTAAAAAAATTCGTCACCTAAGATACTTTGCCTTTGACTAAATAAAAAATTATAAAATTGTGACATTATGATATTGCACAAAAGTATCCTAACACATGGGTACTTGGCTATAATCGTCACATCAAAACAGTAAAACTAGTAAACACTACCATAATGCAAAACATGAATCTCTTTCAGTTTGGCTCTTTGCCAAACCTTTCACATTTAAACTAGGCATAATGTTTCAACCCTTTTTGAACTGGTATGGCTTTATAACCTGTTTAGAACTTTTACTTTCAACTTTCCCCATTTTTAACACATTTGAATCATGCTATATATATCACACTCTGTTTCAGCAAATTTGCACACAAAGCAGAGTCAAATACCTAGCTATAATTGGGTGCGGAAGGGGGAGGTGGTGACTACAGGCGGCTAAGCAACCGTGTACAACACAATTACAGCAAAAACAAGTAGGATAATAAATTCAGCACATATATGACTTCATATATAACTCATATAAGTTTCGTAGTAAACAAGTGCAGCACAAATCAGGAGAAAATCACTCACAATTTGGCAAAGCTCTTTAATGCAGACAGATGTGGTAGAACCTTTAAGGCAGCGATACTGAACCAGCTGAGGTTTCAACTAAGTTCAGATGCATCTTTCTTTAACGACAGAAATAACTGAAGGCAAATATGTCAGTAGGAAATGCCCTAAAGCCAATTTTTGGGCGGTCACTCATCCATTCTTTAATCATGCTGAGCATTGCTTAACTTCGGTTCAAACGTACAATTTTGCAAAATTAAAAAATGATTAAGACACATTTATTGCTACCGCGAGACAGCTGTTCAGAAAGCAAAGTATCTCAAGTCCAGCATCCCCTTACGAGCCTCGATGCATTAATCACAAAAATTTAACGCAAATTTGCGAAAAGCAATAGACCAAGATGATTAACTGTAGCACAGCTAATGAATGGATGAATCAAATTTTAATAACTTGGATATGAAGCCAAGAAAAATGATATTTCATACAGTTTTACTGCACTGAAATAATTTGTCATCCGCAAAGCGATGACGATAGGAAAAACAAAATTTAATATCATTGCTTGTACTATTAAAGTACATGTAGGAACTTTTTCGTTGATTGATTATAGCCAGTGTGTAAAGGGCACTGGTGTTTACATGTATATAAGTAAATTAAGCACAACAACCTAAAAGAATTGCAGAAAAGTTTAAGTTTTTTAAAATTTGAAACTATCTCGCTTTTGAATAACGTAAGCGACCTAAAACAAAAGTTTTCTAGCCAGTGGGCGGAATGGCTCGCTAAAGAAGAACTCATACACATGAAAGTGTCCCACAGAGAAATGATCAACGGGATTCACATTTCTACAGCACCATTAAGCGTAGCGGATAATACATTCTCTGACCATATGTATGTAGCCCTCTATTAGTCTTAAAGCATAGCAGTCGCTCTTGATTTTGACTGTTCATAATTCACTCTCAAACGATTCCTAATGACTCAGTTCTAATATTCCTTTAATATTTCTATTTAACAGTTTTTTCAAATACGTGAGCATCAAAAATTATTGCGTATTAAAATTTAGCCGTGCAACCTGCTCATTATGTTTGTTGCATCTTGCTCATTATGTTTGTTGCAAACTGTTCATTATGTTTGTTGCATCCTGCTCATTATGTTTGTTGCAACCTGCTCATCATGTTTGTTGCAACATGTTCATTATGTTTGTTACAACCTGCTCATTATGTTTGTTGCAACCTGCTCATTATGTTTGTTGCAACCTGCTCATTATGTTTGTTGCAACATGTTCATTATGTTTGTTGCAACCTGCTCATTATGTTTGTTGCAACCTGCTCATTATGTTTGTTGCATCCTGCTCATTATGTTCATTGCATCCTGCTCATTATGTTTGTTGCATCCTGCTCATTATGTTTGTTGCATCATGCTCATTATGTTTGTTGCAACATGTTCATTATGTTTGCTGCAAACTGTTCATTATGTTTGTTGCAACCTGCTCATTATGTTTGTTGCAACATGTTCATTATGTTTGTTGCAACCTGCTCATTACGTTTGTTGCATCCTGCTCATTATGTTTGTTGCATCCTGCTCATTATATTTGTTGCAACATGTTCATTATGTTTGTTGCAAACTGTTCATTATGTTTGTTGCAACCTGCTCATTATGTTTGTTGCAACATGTTCATTATGTTTGTTCCTAGCAGCATACACGCAACTTTAAAAACTTATACTTGGCTTTTACGCAAATGTAACTTTGATGTTTAAGTATTAATATGTATAAAAGCATGTTCTAGTTAATACTCGTACTTTTAAATATTCCAATAGGTCAGTATTTTGAAAGCTACATCTATGAGCAAAATGAAAAAGTTGGACAGAATTCTGTACCATACATTACTGCAGGAGTATCAGGTTTATGCTACTAACCGTTGACGTTTTTCATGTAAAAATATTATTAGCCAAAAAAGGTAAATAAGTGGCACGCAAAATGAAAGCCCTACTAAACTGTCTGTTACAATTAAGCGGGACTCTGGTTTGCAATTGCAAGCCTGGGAGCTTCGCTTCTTGACAATTTTCAAACTTCTATTATAGACATTGTCAAATAATTTTTTAGTTCTCACGTAAGCACCAAAATCGTACTAAATACTCGTTATTCAGTGCATTTACTGCGAAATATTAGGTCAAGCATATGCTAACGAATATCTTTATCTTTATGAATCAACAGTGGGGATCGTAATGAACAAAGTTAGGCTCCCCTAGTTGGTACAACACTCGATTTAATGGCAGTAAACGGACTTTGCCTGCAGCAATGTTTGTTTACATTGAACTTCATCGCGTACCTGAATAACGCTGAACGGTAGGCAATCATAATTTTCTTTAAACGCAAGGCCACCCGTCTTATGGCTACATCTATACATTAACGTGTAACTTGAAAACACTGAATTAAAATATTATACACTATGATACTAATACAAAATCAGCTACTAAAGTTTAAAATACGGATGCCCCTCCTTGCAAAAGGCATCTTAATGCCAAACCTACATCTCTAACATACTTCATTTCATGTTTTGCCGTAGGCACTAAGCAAATAGTAGGCTATAAGGCTAGCGCAGGCTCAGGTCTACTCTTCCACCCACCATTATACTACTCGATAATTCACAAAATAAAATTCCTACCTGGTTTTAGACATGATTTTGCCCCAATTCAACAATTTAGTGAGGAACTAACAGACATACAAGCACATTCTCTATACAGGGCAAATTATTAACTGCTACAGCATACTGAACTTATACAGACGCAGCTGAACGTTATACTAGCCCTGAATGTATTGACTAGACGTTCACGATAGTTGGAAAATGAGCTTTCGAGTTCGTGCTGACACCTGGTGGAAGATTTTTAAAATAATTTGTATATTCTCGCCTAGTTGGTTTAACTCTGTTTTTAGTACATGTAGTCGTTTAACCCTTCCTACATCAACCATGTTTTTTCTTCTTCGTCTGATTTTCAATTTAGTTTTGCTGTTTCCAGTCCTTTAATTTGCTCAATTAATTGAAAACGCATTTAATTGCATTAATTATTAGAGGACAAAAGTTTCAATTTAATGCATCTCACAATACCCAAAATACAATCTAACAGCTTGCAATAGCTTTAACTCTCGACTCAAACACCAAACGAAATTTTAATTAAAAGTCAAACAAAAATTTTGATTTATAAATAAAAAATTCAACTAGATATTTCAGCAGCTACTTACTTAATTTTAAATGGTTGCTCGATAAACATAGGATGGTCTGGCGTAGCCGCTCGATAGCCGTTGGGCAGTAGACTTGATAAGAGCGTCGACGTAGTTGGGCTAACGGGAGATTCTAGCGTTGTTGAGGGTGGAGAGAAGAGCTGCCTTGGCTTCTCACTCTCAAAATATTGTACTTTTACTATCTCCGGGCATCCGTTATCACAACTATCTTGCCTGGAAAATGCACAAATCATTTGGAGCTTTAAAAAACAATCAGTGAAACACATTAAAAACAAAATTTATAGGTGCAGCCAATATTCGTCTCTTTCTCGCACAACAAAGGTGGCATTCATGCAGAAACGAGTGAACACCGTGCATTGTTCACGAAATAAGACCTTGCGTTGTTTGAGCTGAAACCAGTGAGGCAGTGGCCACTGTCCAGTTTGTGCTCCTCTTGCACAAGCTAATGAACATTTTTTTGTCCTTGAAGATGACTACGAACATCTAGCATGATTCGTTCTTGGCCCAGTGAATATTGCACACACTTCATGCTGACTTTATTAGGCATATTGCATTATTGTTGCCAACGCACATTGCGTCAGTTCTTCTGCCGTTTAAATGGAAATCAAAAAATTTTTGCGTTGTTCGTGCAAAGGCAAATGAACATCTTGAATAATTCATGCAAAAGCTATGTTGTGATGTTCTAGGGTAAGCTAACGAACAAGACAGCTAGAAAATATTTTACTTGGTTAACACAAGTCGCTAAAAATCTTGCGTATTTCAGACCAGATCTAGTGAGAATCTGCAAATGTTCATGCAAGAACTAGCGAACGGCTGTCCTAGTTCATACGTATATCGCTGAACTGCTTACATTGTTCATTGTACACAGAAACCACTAATAGATGTCTAATGTAGAAACCGTCAACAATTTCGTAACTTCAGTTTGTTCATATCATCAGAAGAAACATGTGAACATGCGTTCAAGAGAGAGTTTCAAGAGTTTTATTCATTTTCCACATTGCATCATTACAATTAGCATTAAAATACAGATAATTTTCCATTTGAGTAAATATAAATATAAATATGAATAAATGCAATATTATTAAGAAATTTCATAATGCGGGATATACATGTGCAAATTTCATTACAGAATAATTTTTTGATGCATACAGTTTGAGCCTAAAAGCATAGCTTGACAGGCCAAACTGTATGTGGAAATCTTAAAAAAAATGGGGGGGAGTAGTGAATGAAAGATGAAATGGAGCGAGAAACTAAGAAAAACTGTGATCATGGTTACAAAGTGTTCAGTATCCTGTTAAACATAGTCACGTTATATTAAGATTACTGTAGCAAAAAATGCAGGTTATTACCATTATCAAATTGTGTTACTCTTCAATACTTTTGAAATATTTCTTTTCTGACGGTTTTTTTAAAAGTTAAAAGGGAGTGACTACATTTCGAATTGCGGCTTAGTCTGTTCCATAGGACTGGCCCCATATAGCTGATGAAGTGTTTCGCCATATTTGTTCTACAACGTTATGCATCTTGTCTGAATTCTGGGTCTGTTTGATTCAGCGGTTTCCATAGAAGCCAGTGAACATTTTGTAGTTAATGAACATGCAGAAGCTAATGAACACCTTTCATCATTCATCAAATACCAGCTATAGAGTCACTCTATTTTTTTCCCTGTGGCAGCTGGTAAACGTTTTGCATATTCATGGAGAAGCCAATTAAACAAGCGTGTCGTACTGTACTACTATTAATGCAAAAGCCAGCGAATACTTATATAGATTGTTCAAACAGAATCAAAATACGTTGTTCTACATTGCAAATTATAAAACAATATTTGTTGCTGTTAATGATGCGCGTATGTGCTGTAAATAGAACCAAAAGTCAGCGAACACCTATTCAATAAATGCTTTGCAATGTGCCAAAATCTCCATGCTTTTATTTTATCATTGTGATAACCATAAAGTGTCCCAAGAACGTGGTAGTCAAGTGGTCATTTGTAACTAAACTATCAATCAACAGTGGCATATATATAGAAATTTTAGCAGTAAATGCACAAAAGCTGCTATTCGGCTATTAATAATATTGTCTATCATTTTTAGACATGATTAAACTGACGAAATGACTTCAACAAAAGGTTTAATCAATTAAACAGTGGCGTGAAACTTAACGGAACGCTAAGCTATGCTGCTTGCTGTATTAGACATAAATATCATAGAGACATGGACATCTCTATAATTATAATTACGGTGTTTGTGCCAGAACTTGGGAAACCTGCCTCACTTGTCTATTTATTGAGGCCATAAAACACCGAAGCTTTAAAAAGATTTCATGAAAAAACTCAACAAGCTTCCGCTTGATGTTTTAACGAGCAAACATACTAATTAAGCTTTACTGCTGCCTCATCGTCTCTGCAATAAACTTCTGTTATTAGATTATTAGCGCATAAAACGCTTTCCGTCATTTTATTACTGTCATAGATCGATCACACGAAAGCCTCGAACTAGACCGACGCTAAATTTTATTCTCAAATAGCTGCCGATCAACTAAATCGCCCAGCTGGCGACATCTGTTGAAGAAGACTAAAACAACTAAGCAGAAGCAGCCAAGTACACATTAGTATTGTAATAATACAGTGAATAAGTGAATAACAATAATTTCTTGTTCATTTTTTTATTGCAGGCACTTAAAGCATTTATAGTTAAAACACCACAATTTTATTAGAACTTTTAAAATTAAAGGTTTTAATAAAGTTGTGGTGTTTTAGCTATAAGTTTCTTGTTCTTTTCTGTTACTTTTTTAATTTTTTGTTCTTATTCTGTTTATGTTTTACAATTTTAGTACACGTAGCTAAAAACCGACGAAAATTTCAGCCAAATTCCATTCCCTACGAGAGCGAAAGTTTCTGATAATTTTGAAAATATTTTAAACCACGCAAGTTATTTATAATATTTTAGTACTGAATTAAGTTTGCAGTTGACAGTGTTTCTGACTTGTAATAATGAAACATGCATTATAGTTATAGTGGAGTACACGAATGTAATGGTACATAGTGGAACTCTTAATAATAATATTACAATATAATTATGTGCAATATACAGCAAGTCTGCAACTCTTTCATCACGTGACGTCATCTTGCCAGGCATTCATGCAGAAGCAGTATTGATGTAATTATTGATTTACCACGTGACTTTCTTAGCTTTTATCATCGTGGAAACGGATGATCGCTCCAGGCTGGGCATTTTTCTTCCCTCTTTTTTCACAGAAACATCTCCTCCTGGTTTTCCTCAGTGCGTGAATGTAAACAGTTTTGGCTTCCTGCAGGGTTTCACGCTGCAGCGTCGCCGGCTGGTGTGTAAGTAGGTTTCTTAGACATTGTTATTCTTGCCGAAAAACTAAAAACAAAATACCGTCACTAAACCAGCAGGCTCTAGTATAATATACATTGAACAAGTTTCTGTGTATGAGCTTAAACTCCGGGACATCATTGGAATTGCAAAAACCTGGAATGCGTATACAATATGGCGCAGCATTAGAAAAAGATTGCATTTTTGATGTAGTACATGCTAGAGAATATGCGTCAAGCGTAGTGAATAGTAAGAGACAACAAGCGTGAATAAGTATGTTAACGTAGAGTGTGTGTAAATTATTCAAACTCATAGTACAATTTCCTAAAGGATTATTAAACTACACAAAAAATGATCGCGTACTTAGAACACAAAATACTAATGCAACATCAAATTCATCGGAAATGATAAACAGCCAAAGATGCACAAAATACCGGACAGCGTTTGCTCATTGCACACTCTACGGCAACACTGAACCCGTTGCACTCATTATACCGCATTTTAAATAATGATGGTTCGGTGGCTGAGCAAGATATCTATGCCTGATTTCTCAGACCAAAGATATAATTATTATTACCCAGGAAACACAGGAGACCATACCTAATACCAATCTATAGTCCGCTATAAATGCAACTTGTAAGGGTCTTGGTATAACAAAATACGGCAAGTACTATTATACAAACGGAAAGTGCACGATCCATCTTGTTACAAAATTTTAATTGTGAACATATATAATGAAAAATAAGAAATGGAAAGAGGTGTACCAGAATTGTAATTTGGGATCAGAAATGAACAACACCATCATTTTCATGCAGTTGTTATCTGAAGTGCACAATTAATTTGAATACCCGAGATTATAATAATCATTAAGCAGTAATCATTTGTAATGCAAAAACAGTGCACGTATCATAGAAAGTGGTATCTCAGAAAAGTTTTTAATTACCTAATAACAATTGGCGAGATTCGAAGACTTGGATTTCGCAAGAACGTTCTAAATAAATCAACACTGGCTTCAAATAAAGAACTGGGGAAAATGCATACAATCATAGTCTAGATAGATAAATTGACAGTTTTTTTTCAGACCTTCAGATATGCATTACAAGCAAACACTAAAAGACGATAGTGTCTTCCGGTTCGTCATACGGCTGGTTCTCCGAATTTCCGGTTAGCATATGGGCAATATAGGCGAAGCTGTTATCATAAAAAAGTGCATAAAGACCGTATCTAGAATAAATACATTTTAAAGATTTTGTAGGCACGAATTTTATGTTATTCTTAACCCGAAATGTACACGATTTCCGTCTCTTTGTATTACCTTAATTTTTCATAATTTAGTAGTTGCTCATTATAAGAATTATAATTATATTAGTTGAATGACAAACTCATCATATAATCATTCAACATCATAAATTCATTTAGTATTTAATCATCATGCTGCTTCTCTGAGTATTCTTGTACAAAAACCAGCATATAATGGCGATTTTATTATACCAGCAGAAGTACCACCTATTCAGCAAGGTGTACAAAATCTACATTACTTTCATGCATGCAGAGCAGAGGGTAGCAGACCCCTACATTATAATCACGTGTTATACACCTATTCATAATTTTGTGACTACGTTTAATTTCATATGTAAATTATTGTGATATTCATTTCTTCTCAATAAACCTTTATGACATCATGTACAAAATGTACAACCACAAATACATTGTGAGCAAATGAAAGTTGGGTCTTAATCTAATGCAAGCTGTGACCTAGTTTCGATAAAAATGCAAAAGCTTTTAGATGCTCATGCGTGTCACCCTAACTACTAGCCAGGTTTACGCGTCCCTACTTTCAAAGTACACGAAGTGTGCTATTCTAATCTGGATCTCAACATTCCTTCGAGAAGCCTGGTATACTGGAACACGATTTCAGTTGCATAATGAAACCATCTGTGCAGTTTGGCAACATGGTTCCGACAACATTTTACTAAAAATCCAACAGTTTCTTCACGGTCGAATTTTTCTGCGGTTTAGGTGCAAGCAGCGGGGCGTTCACATCTAACTACAGAAGCAACTTACAGGAAGGAAAAGATGAGGAAGCTGACAGCTTCAGCCACTAACCGGTTCATGCTGATCCAGGAAAACACGTCTAATGTAGATATTGGATTCGGTTACCAAATAAGTGCACTGCCGGAAATTAATAAAAATAAAAATTCCCTGCAAATTTGTGAGGACTGTGCACCAGAGGACCTCTCTCTCCCTCTCTCTTTGTTTCTCTCTTCAATCCCTCTTTTTTCCTGTCTCGTCCCTCTCTCTCTCCGCATTTCTCCTATCCCTCCCTCTCTTACATTCCATTTTACATTCGCTGTAGCGATATTCAAGTTCAGTTTGGCTTCTCTTCAGGCTCTTCCATAGTAATCGCTACATTCCAGCTTTATTCTCATGCATTTTCATCAGGATCCCTGGCTACAGAAATGTGTATGTCTTGCAGTCTAATCAGCCCAACTCCCCCTGGAACGTTTCCTCCTATAATAAGTCGCATAGTAACAAGCCATGATCAGATTCAAATAGCGTACAGATGTAATTGAATGTGCGAATGCTAACCATTCTTAGAGGGTTTTGTTAAATGTGGTGATATTTCTCTGTATTTTCGACGGTCATCTAATGAATACACTCTATTCGGTGAGCAACCCATCTACAGAAAAAGAAAGTAGGTTTCTGTGCAAAGCTGTACTATTGTCTATTTAATAGAGAACATGTTTTGTCTATAGATCAGGCGTCAACTAAGGCAAGAGTTGCTTGTAAGTGCGCATGCGCGGGGCAGAAATTCAAGCAGAAACCATAAAATCGAGTTTAGGATGTCGATGATTTATAGAAGTTTACGAAGATGCTCACAGCAAAGAGTCTCCGGCTGCAATCGATTTTTAGACAGTCGACTCGATTTCACGAAACAGTAAGTGTTTTCCAGATATTACGTCTATTTATTACCATGACATGGTTGCTAGACGCCGCACCTTTTCAAAGGCTTTTACTGGATAAAACACGAACACATGAGGAATAGAACTTTCCCTTTTACCGTTTAATTTTTTAACTGTCTCGAGCAAATCATGCTTTCGTCAATCTGTTGAATTTATAATTATTGTTGTGCAGCTGAGTAACTGTTCTTTAGTGACATGTTTCAACCCTAAAAATCAAATCTTACGTTCAGTCAATTCACATCCAGTCGTGTAAGCGATGGCATTAATGATACTGTTACTTAGTTACTGTTACTGTTACTGTTACAGTAATTACCTGCAGTATCACATGCAGCATTCTTAAACTAGCTCTTTTAGTTTTTGTAAATGTCAGTAACTCCAGCATATTTACAATTATACCCAGTTATCATCATTAAACTGTATCATCATTTGGCAATGTATCATCATAAAACTTATTATAAATAATATAAAGGTGTTTCTTATTCATAGTGATCACCAGATTCATCAGGTGAATCGAATACACCTCTCAAAAAAAGGGCAACAGTTACTGATGACGCTCAACAATGAAGACGGGAAACGAAAAATGTTTTTTATCTAAAATTGAGAACAGAATCCCTTGTGTTTTTGCCCTTGTCATCAGGCTCCGTTAGTAACCAGACAATCAGATCAATTAATCAAGGAACTTCCATTAGACGCACGTAAGTGAGTTACATCCAACATAAACGTAAAACATGTGAAATGGCGCTGACAAACGTGGATTCAGTAGCAGCAACATATGAACAGGCTTCAAAGAAAATTCTGCAGTGAACAAAACAACAACAACGTCGTAAGTGGCTGCTCTAGGCTACTACTGTGAGCAATTCAGGATTGCTTCATAAAACTTCGCGACTATGAGAAGTTCAGGTTCGTTTAATAAAACTTCAGTTTCTTGATGAACCGCAAATTAGATGTAAATTACTGCAAACCGACTAAAAGGGATTTTGGGAAACCAGAGGACCTTTACAAGATACCTCCATTATAAGCAACGCAGTACCACAACAGAGCATAAATTGTAAGATCCGCCGTGCAATAACACGTGTTTACTGGTATAAAATACAAACATTCCAGCTACGCATTTACATGCATTGCTCGGTCAATATTATTAAGTATACACACAATTTGCGTCTCCGAATTCATGGTGCCAATAAATATATTAGATTCCTTCGAGCAAGCACAAATATTAGAAAGTTGAGTTAGGTTGAGTTCATACAGTCGTGTGCAAAAACACCAACACCAGACCGAATGCTACCTTCTGACAATTCCTTGACAGAAATGACCTTTTACCTCCCAAAAAGCCTTCGCTAAATGCTTATGTATACTTTGTTCCAAGCAAATAACCGTTTCAAAACTGCTTTTGAGAAGTTCTTACAGAAGCAGATGCAAAACTGGTTTCTAGATCTGAAAACTCCGGAATACATTTCTTAAAGTTTTGCACACGCTTGTAGCACCCATCTTATAGTTGTTTTCTTATGATGTTTTCACACATGGCACGTAGTGGAAACGATAATATTTTTGCCTTGTTTCAAAAACCGTTATAAAAACATATAGATAGGCTGCCCAGCTTTTAAACAATTTGTTTGTTTTATCACACCGTAAACGCAGCAACATGCAATAATCACTTATTTCCAAGGATGCCTCCATTTTCGTCTCCATCTTGTTTCAGAAGTATTTCTTGTAACTAGGCATTTGCTTAGATAGCCATCTGTTATCCATAGTATATAATTACTGCATTTTTGGACTTAGACGACTACATTGTGAAAACGTTAACTAATCGCTAGGATACCTTTATTTGCGGAACGACTGTTTAGACTTCAACGATGTTTTTTTCCACGTATATTTACAAATTATCACTAGTTTGCTTATGTACTAAAGTTATAGAGATCTAATAGACAACAGACGTTGTGTACAATGGTGAAGTAACAACTTAATTATAATTCGAATCAGATCATTACAACAATTATGTAAAACTTTACAATACCTAAAGATTTTGTATATATTTTGAACATTCTAACGCATGTGTTTATACGCATGCATTTGTTTATTTGTATATAATTTTGTACAATTGCTTTTATTTTTATGTAATTGTGTACAGTATGCATTTATGTGTGTCTCTAATATCTTTACAGGGATTTCATTTTTGATACTGATGTATTCAGCCTGCAAATAGAGGTGTAATAAAAGATTTACCATCATCATCACCATCATCATCGTTATCATCATCATCAACATATCTGTAATCAATAAATGAGAGAGAAAAAAGAGAGCTTTGGTTTGATTTTCATTTGATTGAATTTTTTATTTTTTGTTGTTAATTTTTATATGTAACATAGTTCATGTCATACGTGTAGACAACATATTTACATGTTTACAATGAAAAGAAAAAGGCACAAAAAGAGAGAGAAACAGAGACAGAGACAGAGGCACGGAAAGAGAGAGAGAGAGAGAGAGAGAGAGAGAGCGTGCGTGCGTGCGTGCGTGCGTGAGACAGAGAGAGAGAGAAGAGGAGAGAGAGAAATGGTCCTCCATGCCCAACTATTCGTTGGCCTTTACTAAGTCTAATTTCTTCAAGCCCCCCATTCCAGCGCCATGGGACATCCACATGTATAAGCTTCATTAATCCAGCTAACGATTAGGCTACGCTTACATATCACTCAGCGTGGTGTAATGACTGCTAATAATAAGCAAGAATATTGCCATCTGTTGTTAACAGGGAATGATTCACATGATTAGTGCTAAAAACAGGAAGCCAAAATGGTAGACTATTTTTCTGAAATTGGAATAATATAGTGTGTACTGGGGCATTATAATTTGCAGTAGAAATAGAATTGTGAAGCTATTTGACTAGGTACATACACAACTTGCTAAACTTTAATAATGAACGTTGCTTACTTGCTTTTTAACAGTTACCAGAGCTTTTTTCTGAGCACATTTCTTACTAGATGGATTGCCAATCAGTCCTAAAAAGCTTTACCTATCTTCCGGGCAAACCAGACCTGATAATATTTTGAAAACGATGGCATACCTTTAGCGAAAGCAGGTGCTGCAAAAATGACTTTCAAATTACATAGTTTAATGATCACGAGAATAAGTTATACATTAGTAGTTTTTAGCCACTTAACCCCTGTAAAACGGGAATGACGTCATCCAAGAGAAGTGACATCATCGAATAGCGTCCTTCGTACCATTATTACAAATTGTTATTACATGGACTAATTTCACGGTGCTAGTGGTTTTCAAAATCAAACTCAGCGTAGGCAGGTAATACAGTAATGTATTTAGAAATGTCACATAATGTAACTGTTCAAACAGCAGCTAATTGCATGTAACTGTAGGAGAAATGTAAATGAGGACGAATGTTTTATTCATAGGGCGTAACGAGTGAGAGAATTCTCATACGCGCATTGTGGAGCAATGACAAAACGCAATGCTCGTTCAAGCAGCTGACTGCAG
Source organism: Tubiluchus corallicola (assembly GCA_030141605.1). Taxonomy (NCBI): domain Eukaryota; kingdom Metazoa; phylum Priapulida; class Priapulimorpha; order Priapulimorphida; family Tubiluchidae; genus Tubiluchus; species Tubiluchus corallicola. The sequence goes on along the minus strand of JAQGDQ010000110.1, from coordinate 433,846 downwards.
CGACACCGTAGTTCAAATCTGCAGCTGGGGAAACGTAATTTATGAGCTAATGACGTCACGTTTAATAAAAGGAGTAAAGATCTGAAGAGCGGCTCTCAAATGTGCGAAGAGATCAATAAATGCAGTTTAATGAAAATACAAACACAAGGTAATAGGAAAAAATGTAAATCAAAACAGAAGGTGCATAAAAATACGTAGCTAACATGGCGATCCAATACTGTAAAATGTTGTGACAAAATTAGTGATTTATTTAGTAAAATTGATGAAACTAATGATTGCTGATCCCAGTCTGCAAGGTCCACCTTCAGTACTATCGGCCCAGATCGTCGACTTGCCGATTAAACAAATATAATAAACAGGTTTATGAAGAAGAGATCTAGTTTTCTGTCTGAGTCACTCGTACAAAATTTCGGTTGTAGGGATGATGAGGGAGCTCTTCTGTAAAGTGAAAACTACTGTACTTTCTTCTCAAAACACATCTACCGAACAAAAAACAACAGGGAAATTTCTTAATGCTTAAAATTGGCCAAATCATCGCCTTTTTGTGTATTTTCAATGAATTGTGTATTTTAGCAGCACGACAATTAAAGACCATACAATTGGTGGACCTATACTAGTACACTGCTTCAGTAAGAGTTAACAAAATTATAATATATCATAAAGTACTACAGAAACTACAGTACATAAAGTGCTACAGAAGAAGTAATAGTTTGATAATTGGAGCAGAAAATAATTATTACTACTTACTACTTATTATTACTACTAATTATTACTACAATCAAAAGATCCATAAAGGCCTACTCAGAGTGTCAGAATAATTGCTAAAATAGTTTTCTAGGCCCCTTAAAAGACTTGCAATATTCTTGGATTCTTATAACCCCCAGTGCGAAGTTCAGCGACATTGTGGTCGCCACCGAGTTCAACCGTTGGTCCAAACTAGGCTTGTCTTTTAGTCGTCAAACGATGAAGACAATTGCTTCACCAGTCTATTTAAGCCAGCTGTGACTAGCATGTCCAAACCACAGAAAAGGACTCACTGACAATTCAGAAATCTTCTCTGTTCAGACTGTGTAATTGCCTTCACTGCTGCTGAAATGTAGCCAATAACAACAGCGACTATTTCTGAATCAAATTTACTGGGAAATCAGCTAAACCCATTCAAGTCATTGATCACATTAAGCTAGCTGCCTGAGAGCACATTTGCAATTAACTATAAAAATAACTTGCTAATACAAAATTACAAATTGATTACTGAATGTCTAAATTTACTGAAGGGTTTTTTTTCAGAGATTTGGGACGTTTCCCTAACCTTGCCTGTAGATACACCCTTAAAGTAAATATTGTTCATCTGCCGTAAGGTGCAACAGGATTGGGCAATGATAATAAAAAGATTGTTTATAGAAATAACCGTAGGAAGCGCTATACGTATGAGAAAATATCATTACCTCTCAGCGTGATAAGAAGTACATTTACTACAGACATATGCACATGAGCAGAAGAAAAAGAAAAGGTATATTTATAAACAAATCTAGTGATTAAATTTAGATGCCATTTGTTACCTGTTAAGTGAACATCTGCCCTTTAAATTTAGGAGTTATGAAGGCACTGTTCCGTATTACAATGACAAAATTCAAAAGTAAAAGCATTAGCAACTCATATATGTCTCTATAACCTATCATACAAGCATAGATACAAGAAGGAAAACTGATTGATTTTGTTATTATATTTCCTTTGCACTCAGTACTTACGGGATGCAATCTTTCTGATTAAACTCGTGAATATCTGCCCAAGTTGACATTTAAATCCTTATGGCAGGTGAGTTAGAGAATACCTAATGCCGCGGTTACCATAGAAACACAGCAGACGAACGTGCAAATGTACGCGTAATACATGATGAACAAACTGCTCTTGCTGCAGACACTATAGCCATTTAATAACACCATGTTTTGTTTCATCATGTGTCACAGTAAGACTACTGGTCGAACTAGCACACAGATGCATCGTAGCTTTCCCTCTGACATGTAGAGAAACTGAAGAATTAACGATTTTGCTATAAAACCCATGTCCATAAATAACGCTGCACACAGTCTAGCAGTGTTGAATCACATTGCCTAGCAATAATTATGCGGCTGCTACGCTCAGACGACAACACTGAAGTAACTGACTCCTCGTCGGAATTTGTACAACTTGCAAGAAACATAATTTTCTGTTATAGGCTAGCAACTCTTGAGCTTTTGAAATTGTCTTTCCATATTAAGGATAGTGTTAAATGATGTTACAAAGCTGCAATTAATTAAGTTTTTGATACTAAACTCAAAGGACAGGAAATATGAAAGCGTAAGAATGCAACTTTGGTTTGAACCAGGGATCTTCTATTTTCATTGCAGACGCCTTAGACCACTAGGCCACTGCAAGCCCAAGAGTCAAGGCAGTTCAAGGTCATCTGTCTAGCATTTATGAATGTTAGGTCGCTCACACCAAAAGGATTCTAACTAATTAGAGTAATCTTTTATTTTGATAAATTCTGAGCCTAAAATGTCCGTGGATGATTAAAGAATAATTATAATTTTAATGCCAAGTTATTTCTAATGATGTTACGAACCCACAAATTTTTTAAATTTAATGTGGTTTTATGTAAACGCGATTTAAACCCCATTTTATAAAAAACTGCTTAACATACTCTTAAGTAGATTCAAGTTTAAGCGTTTATTTAGATATATTGCAATAAATTCACCAATTAAGGAAACATCGTTGTTATTAAAAATAGAAGACACCTAAAATTAGATACACGTGTCTGAAGAATTTCTATAAATCAGAGCAATATGCATCTTCACACGTGCAATTGTGTATGTAAGAAGATTTACAACAAAGTTTGACTAACTTATATACGAGTGGACGATGGACCAAAAGAAGACCCAGACATAGAAAGCCTAAACGGGGGCTGTTTCCCAGCTGCAAAGATCTGTTCTGAGCGATCCAAGCAATTGTTGTGACACAAACGTGCCCCTGGCGGACAGCTGGGTTCACTGCTTGCAAATAGAATAATCAATAGATAATTATTAGCCATTTGCTGCCATTTATGTCTTTCGCTCTGATGAGCAAGCTAATTGATTGGTGGAAAAATGCTGGGGGAACGATTTGATAAAGGGGGAGGGGTGGAGCGAAAATCGTGATGCTCATAATCATAATCGAAAGTTTATTAACGAGAGTAATACGTTGCTAAATTGATACGCAGGATATAAGACATTTCTGCAATAATTAGACTGACTGTAACAGTGGAATTTAGGAATCAAATGTAGCTCTGTATGTACGGATTGTAGTGTGTGGCAACTTTTTCGAGACTTACTTAACAAGTAGTCAAATTATGACATAAATATTTGATCGTTAACGTCCAGGAAAATATAGGTCTACACAAAGGAGAATTAGCCCGTAAAATGATTATTATATCTAAAAATTACGTACTTTTTATTGTAGAAAAAAGCTAATATGCCTGCATCTATTGCAAAAAAATTACGACACAGACCGCTTACTGTAGCTTGGGAAGAACACACGAAAAGCTATAACAGTAAATTAACAACTGTAAGTCCATACCTTTCATTCAGTGTCATTTGCCCAGCGCTGTGAGAAAAGTTATTTTAAACACACACCTGTAATTTAGCAGATAAAAAGGTAACCGGAAACACGCGAGGATAAACACAGTCTTGGCCGGAAGTACGATAAAGCGTGCATGCTGCGGCAGTGAGCTTGCACAAATTAAAACATCGTCAATACTGGAAGCCAGACTAGCATAATATACAGTCGTCTGAGTTGGCTTCGCCAAGTTGCTGCAAGAGGGGGCTTCGGGCGTTGCTATCGATACATAATTTAGTAGTAAGCTATTGATCTAATAAGAATTTAATGAATTATTTGAGGAAATGGTTAAGGAACGAGGTTTTATAGCACCCACAAGAATTATTATACAGCAGAATCAGTACTAATAGATGTACTTTGTGCAGGAGATGTAGGGAACAGTTTTTGGACAACTACAAATTTCCATTCACTGCGTCTATGATTATATATAAATATATAATCTTTATTCGCAAAATATAGTATACATACAAGTATTACCACATTTACATTTTAACAACAATAATATCAAAACTAAGAAGAAAAAAGAAATAACAACAAAATATTAGGAGTCTATTATGTCAAAAAAGCAATACGGTTAGTACAAAATATGCACAGATATGCAGACATCAAAAAACAACCTAATTGTAACTTTATTGTCATTATGTCAACATGTCATTATGTTTCGTATGATAATAATGAGTAGGAGAAAATTAAAACAAAAATTCACACTAGAGGTCACTTTGGAGCAGTTAAGCGAAACGTTCTATGGTACTGAGAACCAATTAGCGTACGTCTATTCAAGAGTGTTATGTTTACTTTAATTGTCATATTTTAGTCGACTTGTTACTGTGTCGCAATTGCTGTGGTCAACAAATTTTTTGTCCTTGTACTAGCACTCTAGGTATAACTTTTACTTTATGTCAGCCGCCCCATCTATCGGGAGTTTTAGTAATTTTAATGCGCATTTGTTTCGCACTACGTAGCTACGAATGTTTACTGCAATGCATGTAAGTAATTTACAAGACGTTTATTGAGTTAAAAAGAATTTGGCTTCAGCACGTAATTGATCACGCATTATAATTTGTTTGGCTTTAGACAGCATGTATAAAATACCGTTATTTTCAATTAACTTTAAACCCACGCATTGACATTACAATAATGAAGAACAAAATAAAACTTAAAGTTTTTAAGTCAAAATGAAATTCCTAAGTACTGCCGTTCTGAAAAACAAATAAACCTCGTCGATTCCCTCTCCTTTTCTCCCGCCACCCTCACTTTCTCGTCCTCTTCGTCCTCCTCTTCCTTTTTTTAAATATAAAACTCCTTTCAGGCACACAAGTTGCTATGGAAACAAAAATTATTTTTTGTGATGGAAAGTGCAATGCCATTAAGCTATTATTCTTAGCTATATCAATAATTATAAGCGTTTGATACATGAACCTGACTACCCGTCACAATAGAGCTCGGGTTTCTTTATGCGATAGGCACCTATAATAATTGATTAGATGATCGCGTCACGTGACTTACGCTTGGATACATAAAATTGTTTAGACAACAGTCGCCTGTATACCACAGATGTTTTATTATACGTGATAGAGTGGTGAATGGAGTAGTGCTTAGTATTTTGGTAATAACAATGACGTAGTTTTACTAAAATTTACGTTTTACAGTTCTGTGAGTTTTTCCATCATTTTTGACTAGAACTTTCTGATTGAGAAAGCGATAATCACGGTAAAATATATTTGACGTAAAAAGCCGTAATAGGGATTTATTTACGGAAATTATTTAATTTTTTGATTTCTTCTTTAATTTTTATTTTTATTTTACATTGTTTCTCGCCATTTTAGCTCATAATAAGAAGACCGTGCTAAGACTATATAAGCCTATAACTATATACCGCATGAACAGCTGCCAGCTTACAGTTCAACAATGCACAGAAAAGTTAAAATTTGGAGTTTGTTTCCTGTCAAAGTCGAACCACCTACTTCAAATGATTTCAATAAAGTTATAAATAATAAAGAATAGAAAGTTAGGGACCTGAAGGTTTGGTGACTTTGGTCCTTCATTATTTTAATCTATCCTTGCTCATTAGATTAAAGCATTTTTAAAATTTATCTTACGGTGAGTTACTGATAATTAATAATTGATATGTCTATATGTTAATAAAGTTGTTTAATATGGCACTATGCGTATTAATGTAAAACAAAATAAAAAATAATAAAATAATAGAAGAATATTAAGTTCAAACGTTAAATTTATTTTGTACATATATTTTAATTACCATTTTAAAGTATTGTTGTCTCATTTCATAAAAACGTTGTTGTATGCCGAATAATGACTTTTACACCGTTTGCGCTTTGCATTCTGTCTTACCATTTTAGATATAAATCTCCGTATAGTCCGATGTTATCGTTTACAATAATGCTGCTATTAATAATGTTGATGCGTTTTACCTTTTCTTTGCAAACTTCTACTAATTTTGCTGCACTGACAGTAAGATTAGCTTTAAAGTTATTGTTTCTGTACGTTATGAATACTAACCCAAGTTTAATTCTTACTGACAAGAATAGTGATAATTACCAAAATATCCAACAATTAAAACAACGTTTCAAACTGCTGTTGTGATTTATGTGATTTATCATGAGGTGGAAAAAGGGAAAAAATCACATAGAGATACTAAAATTAATTTTGGGGGGCTTTTTTATATTATTTATACATACACATAACGCACTTAAAAAAGGGCGTAATAACATAATTAGGGAAGCACAACACCTAAAAACACAGACGGAGGAAACAGTATCAATGACCACAATTACTGTTAACAGGGAGTTTAGGACACAATCCAACTTTTATGTCCCTCTCTCAAGCAGATGGGTAAATCACAGCGATTGCTGAAACGTCGTACCTTTTTGTTGTTTTACTTCTGGGATTTTTTAGCAATAACTTATGAACGTAAAATAAATTTTGTGCATGTTCGCTGATTCTTTTGTTCTTTCTGTAAATGCAAAAAACCACAGGGTGCGTGGTTCATATGATGATTTTGTTGTAATATATAAACCGACCTGCAATTTTCGTCCATGTCGCCAGCAAATTAGAATTAAATACTTGGGTCCGCACGTATTATACGAATATGCAGTAACGTGAATCTAGTTTTTTTACCAACATCAATACTAATTTAATCACAAAACTATTAATAAATATCTAAGCTAATGCACTTATGGACAAATAGATGTCGACACCGGCATCAATACATGAACTCTGACATTAATCCACAAAAAAATTTAATGCACTATCTGCGTTCGGTTCCAACTGGGCAAAAGGCAGCTAGAAGTATTAGCACCTAGATTCCCAGATTATTACTACTGAAGCTTTTTTGCATAAAATATACAGATCGGGAAAGGTTAACGAACCAGCGGCAGTCCACCTAACACAATGGCCAATCAAGCGCTCCTTTTATATTCCCAAAATTTATATATCCCCATTTTTGAATATCACAAAAGCTACTCACAAACATGTCCTGGAGAAGGTAATGAAATATGCTGCGAGAGTCAAAATAAATTGTGCTATATTAGTATTATTTGTATGTTTTCAATCCATAAAAAAATTCTGCAACTAAAATTTGTTTAGCAGTAAAACAGAGACATTATAGTGGTTAAACGTTGTCCTTTGGGTACTAGATGCAGACGTAAAACGTCTTGAAAGGATAGAAAGAATCGGTTTTATTATAAGTTTCTCCAACCCAGAAAAGACTTAGACAAACGTGCGGCAGAATTAAAGTGCGTGGGAAGAGCATGACCAGAACCCATAGACGAAGTTTAGCTGGTATAACTTAATGTAATACGTTATTTAATGCCACATTGTTGCTTATCCTAATCTTTTAGACTGGTCATGTAAACATTTTATATATCAAATCACTGAAAACTAATTTTATTGCAGTATAATTAAGAAAACTATCATTTCACTCACATTTTTCTTTAACGCCCAGCATATCGGTCGACATTTAATCTTTCACATAAAATCTTTATATTCTCAAGTGAAATAATTGAATCCTTTTTTGCAATGATTTGTTCAACAATTTTCTGGTAAGTATATAACAGTGATACATTTTCTTGAATAATTAACAAATTGCCACTAAACGTGCATACATTCTTCGTGTTTCTTTTCTGGTTTGTCTATAGATTTTACATAACTATAACACCTATCATCGAACATGAGTTTGTAAAATGGGGAGTGTAGGCCGTTCTGAGTATTGACTTTGTGTCCCAACAGTCAATGCAATTGTTTACAAAATTGTTGTAAACTTTTCATTTGATACCACCTTAGCAGATGTGAATTATGGTGTTAAAAATTAAGAAAAGAATTCATCAATGCTTTGCGAATTTTAAACTCGATTATATTTTCCGTAGTAGAAACAATAACACTATATTGTCGGTTTTACTGATAAATTTATACCATTATTATGAATACAATGCACTTGTACGTATTTTGCTTGTTTTACTTTTGTCAATTAAATGTAGAAAAATATAACAAAGAAATTTGCAAAAAAACTGCTTGTAAAACATAAATTTAATGTATACTACCGCTGTACAGAACTTTTCAGTCGCATTCTCGTGGCATTCACTTGAAAATTATGATGTAACTGGTTGACTTCGTGACTTTTCTTAAGCGTATCGCGGCCTTCCGTAAGGGCTCGTTGCTTAGTTCATACTAATTCAAACGTCTGCAGCTTCTGTTCATGCCAAAAGTATCGCAAAATTAGCTATCTATTTTTGTAACAACTTATTATACAATAGACAGAAATTAATGCTGCGCTGCTTCTCTTCTGTTCTTAAACGACGTCGTTGGTGAAAAATACGAGTTAAAAACGGGAGCGCCCAAGCATGAAATGATCGCGATTTTGAAGTGGTTTTACTAATTACACGAAGCCCTTATTGCACTTTTATTACTAAATCAATCTAACTTTTTTCATAATAATTGAAATAAGGCCAAAATTCCCGGAATGCTTGACCTTTTCTTTAATGAAGCCAATTAGCCGGTTTAACTTATATAACTATCAGTCATAACTTTTTCTAGATACTATGGGGTGTGGTGGCAGCAAATCAGACACTATAAGCGTCATTGAAACAAAAGGTCATGACAACACTACCAAAACCCCCTCCACTGTATTGACTGTATCCAGGGACGTGTCCGCCAAGTCAAACGAAAGTCATGACAGCGGTTTAGGAGGTGAGGACAATGCGCATGCGCACGTTGACCACCCGCATGCGCACATTATCACTGAGCACAGTTCCGAAGAGGCACGTAGAAAGGTGGAAGAAGATTTCGAAGAGGATGATGACATAGGTGTGTTGTGTGACGTCACTCACGTGTGTCATTTCTTTGCAAGCTGCTTTCGTGTTCTTTACCTGTCACATTGTAATCTAGTCACAAAATTTGCACCACAGGGCATCCAAATTGGCTCTGCATCTGAAGCGGTATTCTTCTTAGCGGGGTACTCTTAAATACTTCTTAAACTTCTTAATGTTTTGTGAAATATGCACAAAATTCAATAACACATGAACGCACACCTAACACGATATTGCTTTATGACATCATCATTTTGGGAAGGACGTTTGAAGAGACATTTAGGTAATTTGAATATGAAATTATAACGGAAATTTAAATTTAGACAAAGTTTTAGAAGACAGCAAAGAAAGATAACTTCTTCGTAATAAAAAAAATTCAGTGATGTAACTTATTCATGGCTAATGTTAAGTGATTATTAAAATTCGAATAATTACTTTGTTCTTATAATACTACTAACTGAATTACTATTTGAATGTTTAATTTTTGTACAAAAATCATTGAAAATACTTCGCCAGGCACATTGTGCCACTGGCTATTATTCTGTAATAGCTGTTCCACAGTTTCAACGATTATTGTTACCAATTGCTGAAAAATACTCTTCTTAACATGATTGCTTTTAATCGTTGTTGATTTTGTTGTTGTTATTGTTGCTGTCGTTAATTTGCTATTGTTGCCATACCTATATACCTGTTGCTGATATTGATGTTTTTTGGAGGGGGGAGGAAGTGATGCTGTACTTACTTTTTCTTATTAAGCATGCGGTAACTAAGTAGGCTGCTTGTTACCAAAATGTGATCAATAATGTTACCGCGCGGTACCACGAAGTTAAGCACTACACTAATATCTATATGTAGCAGTGTACGAAAGCGTTTTGATAATTATTGAATATAGAATATTGAAAAAAACAAAAAAGTTGTTTTTATGTTGCATAAATCATGTTGTTGTTGTTGTCGCTGTCCTCGCTGTTGCTGTTGTTGTTCTGGTTGTTGTTGTTTTCCCTGCTGTCATCGTTGTCATTGTCGTTGTCATCGTTGTTAATACTGTGGCTGTGGATAGAGCAACTAGCGTGGCACGTAACAGCCTAGCATCTCACAACTTTTTAATTTGTTAAAGGTGTCGCGACCAGCTTTTATGTGCTTTCAGATCTCTCCATTGCAGGGGGCGTACCTCCGCGAAACCTAAGTGCCAAGGATAAAAGCCGTGTGGAAGAAACGGAAATACTAGGAAAACTTCGGGACGAAGGATTGATCACCAGACCTATGTCTCGAGCAACAGGTATACAGTTAACACAATGAAATTTGAACCAGAAAAAGGTTTCGTTATTGGGTTCATACTGCTTAATTATTTCTCAGTGTCTATAAAGACTGCTGGAACCCAGAATCTGGAACCAGTAGGAGATGATGAGTTCGGATTCAGCCTGACGCCGCATGCGCAGAGCCATATGGCGGAACTCTTGGCTGGATTACGTTCTGTGAATTCTACAAAGGCAACAATCTTTAGGCCACTTGCATGGCGGGCTGAAAATCTACAGGTTAATATACTTAACAGTGTACACAATGCGCTCATCAGAGTGTTTAAATTTGGAGTTTTTTTAAGTTAATTTTGTTTTTCATCAATAGGGGGACTCAGTTTTGAAGTAATCGAGGAAGGTGGGCAGAAAAAAGTCATTCCTCCACATAGATTAGAAAAACTAGAACTCAAGCGAAAGAAGAAAAAACGACTTACCGCTGCGGAGTTACAAGCTAGATTAGAAAAAGAAGAAAAACGGCAAAAGGTCAGTCTCTCCAGTAGTCCCCTCTCCTTCCTGTCGTCTTTCTGTCTTTCGTTCTCTCTCTCTCTTTCTCTCTCGTAGTTTAGCAGCAAGTTTAAAGGGCTATTTAGACAGTATCATTAGAAATTCCGTCTAACTGATTACAGTGTTGAATTTTCTAGTCCATGCTTCAGTAAAAATTTATGTCTATCGCTTTTATTGTAAAGAGAGAAACAGCTCTCCCTCTCTTACATTGATACATTGTCTTCAGACTCGGTATGCATTCAAATACGAATCTTACAGCGCTAGTTTAACTGCTTGTTATTTTTACTACGGTAGGAGAGAGAAGAAAGTCTTAAAGCTCACATCCTTAAACAAGTGGACAATAACATGAATGAAGATGAGGCAGTAACTAAAGCCTTGCAGCAGACCAGAGAAGTTCTGGCTGAAGAAAACAGAGAGAAACATCTTCAAGAACTTCGAGACAAGTAAGAAGATATGTAGCGCTTTGTGTAGCTGTGTTAAGGAATTTGCATTTAAGTATGTTTCTCCAGATTGGGCAGAACAGTTTCGTTGTTAAATGCTGGACCCAATCTTAAACTATAGCTCAAAACAATCTACTCTATATAATTGAAAGGGAACATTATTTTTTTCAAGAGTGACTTACGTGTTTAGTACCTCAGAAACGTAAATTCGTGTTCTCGCAATTGGTTCTTCGCTATTACATGCATATACCTACTTAGATGGGCACTAGCGCCTGCATCTCGGAAACGCGTGCACAAAAAACAGATGCTGTATCTCTCAGTCTCAGATCAGAGGTGTTCAGTTGTTACGTAGTGCAAACATTCGAGGGCTCGTGAGTAACAGGGTAAACTTGAAATTTGAGTTTAGACTTAAAATTTGCTTTTGTATATTACACTGAATGCCGTACAATAGCACTGTAATTCAATTTTCGCTTTCGCAAAGACCCTTAAGACGCTCGTAGAATATTTGTGCTGTTGAAAACTCTACTATGTTAACTTGTGATGTCATTACTAGCTGGGCGCCCCGGCCGTTAATTAAGTTTTTAACTTATTATTCAATTATCAGAAGCGTTTTGGCATTATTATATGTGTTAAAATGTATACTTTTTACAGTACTTCAGAATGGGATAGGATGTGAACAATCATCCTGTTTTCCTTTAGACAATATTTCAACACAAATTACTATTTGGGTATTAGTTATTAGCAATTCAGGTATTAGCTAAAATTAATTTTTTTACTATTATTCTTTTGTTTTAGCTCAACTGGACTGGTTATATTTTTTATACTGTCTTAATTCATTTTTAACGTTTCAGTTTTTTTACTTTTTGATATCTATCTTTAAAAATTATTTTATTTTATTTTAACTAATACCTGAAAAAAGACAGTCATTTATGTCCGAAATATTGTCTGTATATAATAAAGCAGTATTTAACAACAATGCTACACCATTCTCTGCAAAGCTAGAGAAAGAAGCTTAAATTCTTTTTATGTTGAGTTTAACGATAATTTTTAAAGAATAGATAATTGCATAAAGCAGTAATATAGTTATATTTAGTTGTGAAACACTAACTATTTCAAAGCAGCTCAGGCAGGTAGAATATTTGTTAGAATTAGTGTCACAAAGAGAAAAAATTGTGACTAACTTTCTGTCACAGACTATTGTACAAACCGACAAATTTGAGAAAACCGATTTACTACCTTTAATCAAACTTAACTAACAACATCACAACTAACGCGTGATCATCATTAGACCTTAATCCTACCAAACAATTGTGCAAGCGAATGTTAATTTGAAAACGCAGGCATCATGCATGACTTATAACTTATTTTCATAAAACTCTGTTTTTGCGCAGGCTAAAAGAGAAACAGGCCAGGATTGAGGAGGCTAGGGAGAGAAAACTGCGCAATCCCCTCCCGCCATTGACGCATAAATCCATGGAAGCTGAAATGGACGAATATCGTAAAACAATGGGGACAGCAATGGCGATGATAGGCGAAGATTGAAATTACAATGAATAACAATGTGTTTTTACCATCCTGTGAGGGAATTATTTTTTGCCAAAATTGTGAAAAACCGGACTTAGTAGAATGTTGGACCAGGGTTAAAAGGAAAGAAGAGCAGTAAAAATTAGAGGAAAACTAGGAAAACATACATTGCAGAAAAAGGGCTGACAAAGAAAAGAAGTTGGCTTTATGGGCTTAATGGAAGGGAAAATAACAAAGGGAAAAAGAAAAGAAGAAAAAGGGATGAGAATAAAATTTGAACCGAAGGAGTGAAAGAGTGAAATAAAAAATTCTGAAAAGAGAACAAATAATAATAATAGTAGGGAGAAAGCAGTCAAAAGTAAAAGCAGGTTGAAGAAAAGAAAAAGAAAAAACATCAGAAAACAACAAGGGCAAAATAAAAGAGGAAGGAATTTCACGAGGATCGGCAACGTGAAAAGAAAGAAAAAGGAAAAGGAAAACTGAAAAAAAGAGAAAGGAAGACGGAGAGTGAAGGAAAGAAGAAGAGATAAATAAGGAAAGAAGGCTGTATTAAAAAAACCTGATCTTGAAATTGGAAGCATCCAACTTGAGATTTAAGTATCTCTGTCTTACCGTAAAAATGGAAGTTGGCTTATAATTCATCGTGGGGTGTTAGAAACACATTTAAATTGAGCCCATATACGTGTACGTGACGAAGAAATTTAAGTATTTAAATCTGTGATATTAAAACGAAGATGTGCTATGTCATATACGTGACATTTTTGTGTTCAACATATAAATATTGAATTATATCATCAGTTAAACTTTTTACACATTTGTATAGCCTGTAAAATGGTGTTGTAGTGGCCTTTACTCAATTTTAAAAGTTTGCTCCATTGACCTGTGTGTACAATGTTTCATGTGCATCGTAGTTCTTCTAGACAACTAAAACTGCGTATTTTAGATAGAATAGCAAAGTTGTTTCTTCGCAGAGGCGCTATAACCGATTTATTTTACATAAGAATTACTAAGGCACAATAAACACAACTATGTAACATATCTTCGCATCACTTTGGCACGCCACAGTTTAAAGAGACTAACGCGACGATCCGGTTGACGCCGCGCAGGCTATACATCCGGCGACGGTTGGTGCGCGAGGACCATGTCGGAATCAAATTAAAAAATATTCATATTGCTATAGATAAGAAACATAGAATGAAAAACGTATAGAATAAAAATTTTATGCAATCCGAAGCAGCCTACCAGAAAATTATAGTAATTAGAGGAACAAGATGAGAACGAACTGGTAGGTTTGATATAGTTTATTAGGTTAGAAAGGGTAAATAATCGTTTTTCCTTTTCTCTTTCCTCATCTAACTTTCTCCCTCCCCTTCCCATCGCCCTCCTCATCCCCATCCCTTTGTCTCCCCCTCTCTTTCCTCTCTCTCTCCAGTCGTCCTTCATCTCTCTCTTTTTCTATTTCTGTCTCCCCCTTTCTCTCTATCTCCCCCCTCTCTCTCTCTCTCTCTCTCTCTCGTCCCCTCTCTCTCTTTCCTCTTTTCTTTCATCTCTCTCTCTCTCTCTCTCTCTCTCTCTCTCTCTCTCTCTCTCTCTCTCTCTCTCTCTCTCTCTCTGTGTGTGTGTGTGTGAGTGCGAGCGTGCGCGTGCGTGCGTGCGCGTGCGTGCGTGCGTGCGTGCGTGCGTGTGTGTGTGTGTGTGTGTGTGTGTGTGTGTGTGTGTGTGTGTGTGTGTGTGTGTGTGTGTGTGTGTGTGTGTGTGTGTGTGTGTGTGAGTGTGTGTTCATCTCCCCTTCTCTTTCTTTCTCTCCTCTATCTTTCTTCTTGCTTTGACCTGCCATTGCAGTAAAATTCAATATTTAACTGACAATTACAACATTGTTCCAACATACACCCATGCACGTTTACACAATATTCTGGTAATACTAACATATTTTTCTGTAGACATGTCACACACGTACGTTCAGGAAAGACAAAAGAATTCCTGAAAGATGTGATTGATAGAAAATGCTGTAGGAGTCGCTTATTATATATATATATATATATATATATATATATATATGAAGAAAAGCTTGAGACATGTGAAATATATACACACGCGAAAAAAAATGTAAGCAAGTCCAGATACAAAAAAATGGACAGAAAATGCCGTATTTACCACTTAATCAGCTTCTTAACAAGTGAACTGTCTTATTACAATAAAAGACAAAAGAATTGTTATTTCTGGAAAGACATTAAGTATAGTATATTGTGATTATGTCGGCCAGTTGTGAAACACACCAGTACGCTTGTGAAATATGTATGAAATATTGCAGTTCGTCTATTAAAATTCATTAAAAACCGTCTAATTCATGTTTTGAAATAGACTTTAGCATCCCCAGTATAGATGATTATTCATTATAGTAGTTACTAAAATATTGTAAAACACTAAGGTAACTACGAAATATTGCAGTAAATCACCTAACTCTTCTCGAAATTTGTTGCTGATGCAGGTGACAGACAACTAGAACAAGGGAAACACATCTAGCTGAACAATGCTGGCTTTGCTGATTGGCTTAGTAAACTATAAAAACCTAAACTAGCTCACGTGACATGTTTAGAGTCCATAGAAACTGGCTGGCCGACATTACCCTAATATACCCTATACTAACTTATTGATCTCTAAACATAACGTAACTTTCGCAGCACAGACATTTGCAGCACCTAATAAAAAATTTAAGATATTGATCTTGTTGCACACTAAAAATAACTTATTAGGTAAACAATAGACTTATAATATAGTAAAAGCACTTTAGCTTTTTCTAAAGCGCTTTAAATATGTAGTTTACTAATTCTCCATCCATTGTGTAAATATTTATTTTATATATATCTTGTATTAGTATTTTTAAATAGTAATTCTTAATAAGTTTTTTCTGTATTGTGGTACTTTTTATGTACTGAAATAAACGTGAAATAAATAATAAATAAATAATTATCATTATGAAAATGAGAAGTGGCCGTACTTTTACTGAACACGCTCTAGGCTAGAGTCGTTCATCGCTTTCATATAAAACCAAATTGAAATCAACCTTTTTCTTAATTTCAAGCTGTTCTAATTTTAACACTTGTTTTTCATCTTGTACAAATTACATCATGTTAGACTACTGAATCACCACAACCCTACAGCGGCAGCAAGTGATCATCTCATTCTTCCTGTAATACTGCAATTTTATTGACGTCATTTCCTTGTGCATATAAATGCCTCGCCGCAATAGATATTCCGCCTGTAACGGACCAACCGTCGCCGTATCAACCGCATGGTGCGCATGTGTTCACACCTTTACAGCATTTGAATGACTTTCTCTAACTTTTTGAGATGAAAATCAATTTGTATGATACACACATTCACCAAACTCCTTTTTTCTGGTAGTTACGCTACTGAACCTAAAAATGGCGTCAGTTTCGAGCAAAATATTGGAATCGTCGTAGAAACCGAACTTTGTAACGATTCAAATATTTTACTTGAACCGAATAAATTAAAATCAATAGAAATTTCTCGTTGGCAAAATTTTACCTAATACTTATCTAATTACTTCTATGTAAAACTAGCGTCTCTCTATTTTAGACACAGCACTTAGTTCTTGCTTCTTTGCTTACTGATTAAAGAAGTGATTTACAATTACAGAAAACTCATGGTACGCCTTATTTTAAATAAATTTTAAAAATTATTACAAATTTTTACTGTTCTCATAATTCTCTATGATTGTGCAACTTTTAAATTATATTTGCCGTTATAACTAACTGTGATGTAACGCCATTCTATTTTAATCTCACTTGTAACGTTCAAAATAATTATAGGTATATTAGTCTTCATGTAGTGACCTCTAGTAAGGATATTTAAATAAAGGCATTCAAATATTTTTTACATACGTATCTTTCATCACGAACTTGTACGTAGAAGTGTCAAGCTTCTCAGTTTGTAATCTTATTTATTACAGCTTTGAAACATTTGAGTTTTAGGTAATGTTAATCTCATGAGGCTGGATATTTCTAATTACTCTGGTGATTATGACAGTGTACTTTATTTCAAAGGTCCTTAGTTCACATACAAGTTTTGTTCCGGTTTTGTCACATTTTTTCCTTTTGCTTTAAATTTTTCTAAAATAACTAAATAATAAATTCCGTTTTGTCAATAATTGGTGATATTGCATGATTTTAAGAGAACGTAGAAATTAATTTATTTTGTGTATTTCATTGTGTAGCTTAGTAATGTTACAACGTTCGTAGATATCAAATAAATTTAATATTATTATTTTAGATAAAATTTATTCAGGCAGTATGAGTATAAACGGTTATAGGCTGCTGATGCAACATATTACAAAGCACATTAAAGCCTTATATGTAAATAATAATGTATTTAGACGTGATTGTATTTATAAGCTGTGTAATAAACTAAAGTAATATAATCATGTTACACGCACTTTGTGACCTGCACGTGACAATTATGCGGCATAACAAAAACATGCGAACCGCTGTAATAGGCGTGCCACGACTATAGAATATCGGCTCCGTCTGTCTGTCTGTCTGTCTGTGCATGCGTGCGTGCGTGCGTGCGTGCGTGCGTGTCTGTCTGTCTGCTTGTCGTCACTTTATTCTCGGCTCCGTCTGTCCGTCTGTCTGTCTGTCTGTCTGTCTGTCTGTCTGTCTGTCTGTCTGTCTGTCTGTCTGTCTGTCTGTCTGTCTGTCTGTCTGTCTGTCTGTCTGTGTGTGCATGCGTGCGTACGTGTCTGTCTGTCTGCTTGTCGTCACTTATTCTCGGCTCTGGAGTAATCTAGGAAGTTAATACCTCGCACAATTGTACTGCATTCATGGTTCAAGATCCAAATGTATAAATTATTGGCGCAGTCTAATGGAGCAGATTTGAATTTTCCCAGTTTTTGAAGATTTGCTTATAATAAACTTCTGTAGCCCATATACCGTAATACCAACCACTCATGTATACGTGATCAGTGAACTCCAGTGACAGCTAAGTGAAATGGGATTTATTAGCAAGGTATCGGATAACAACAATCACTGACATGTTATGATAGTCTCCATGGAATCTTAACCTTCTACTTGTGTCTGTATCGAATTCTACCTCAACTAACTGCTTGTCTATATGACGGTAGCTGCTTTTTCACATAGATTTGATATCATTATAAGTGTTAATATAGAAAATATATCTTTACAATAGTCTCGAAGTATGCCTGATCTGATTCAGGCGACTGTGTCCCTCTAGTGAGAGCTCTGTAGTTGTTGTTTTGTTGCTGTTGTTGCTGTCGTGAAGAAACAGCTCGCAAACACTGTGAAAGTATTGGTAACAGCAGGCCTGGTAACAGTAACTCTTTGGAGGCATCACATACCAAGCACGCCTAGCACTTGACTTGATTTGACTTGACTTGATGCACACGAAGAGCCTGTGGATTAACGAACGTATTTCGTACGATTGATTCATTATTAATCAACACTAGGCTAATTAATAAGTTACTAGCGTTAAACCAGTTCACTTCTCCACTTCTTACGTGAATACATCTTATATTACAGAGGGGGCGACTATGAATTTAATCTAATGGCGTTAAACCAGTTCACTTCGTCACTGGTTACATGAATACATCTTACATTACAGAGGGGGCGACTATGAATTTAATGATTTAAATATGTACGATTTGTAATAATGGCGAATATGATATTATCGTGTTGATGACACCTGTAATCGCATTCTTCTCTGTACACACCATAATCTTACACCCTGTCTTGTTTTGCCCAACCCTTTCTCACTGTCAATGTTGTGCTTACAAGATTTTCTTTCAGCACACTTTGAAGCATTTTATTTTATTGAAGTTTTTTTGGCATGTCATTTTGTAATTATTATTTCGTATCAGTGAACGTACATTGTTTTTTGTGAGAAATAAATCTAAATCTATGACTGCACGGTCCCTTATAGACACTTATAACGGGCTATTAAACAATAAAACGCAAAAAAGAATATGGTATATACAAGATAAATCATTTCTATATGTTTGAAGTGAAACATAAACTGCAACCTGAGTGACTGGTGAAAACGACGACACTAGTTAATGACCTCCATATCGTAAAAACTATGCCACGTTGTAAACATTATGTTCTAACCTATGATTCCTGCTCTAATTTCGACATTCATTTAAAAAGTATTTAATGAAAATATCTATGAACGAATATTATGAAACAAATAATGTGTCTGTAAAAGAATGCCATGAATAACTTCTACAGATCAGAATTAAAACATTAATTAATTAATGGGGTGACGCAGGCAGGTAACCAATTTATTATTGGTGTATTTGCGCTATCTTCAGAAGAAAATAGCTTGTTTTGCTTGTTTTAAGTTCTTTCACGATTGCAATCTTAGGTTTTTGTGTTTCTGCCTAGTTTCCTTACGTTTTAAGTCACAATGTTTGTACGAATTTTGCTTAGGTCTGCAAATATTTATGTTTGCGTCCTTACGTGTATTTATTTCTTTTCATTTTAAATTTAAAACCACCAATCAGAACCATTTTGTAAACGCTTTGCTCTCCTGAATAAATATCTTTTGTTATCTTATCTTGTCTTGTCTTGTCTTGTCTTGTCTTGTCTTGTCTTGTCTTGTCTTGTCTTGTCTTGTCTTGACTTGTCTTGTCTTGTCTTGTCTTGTCTTGTCTTGTCTTGTCTTGTCTTGTCTTGTCTTGTCTCGTCTCGTCTCGTCTCGTCTCGTCTCGTCTCGTCTCGTCTCGTCTTGTCTTGTCTTGTCTTGTCTTGTCTTGTCTTGTCTTGTCTTGTCTTGTCTTGTCTTGTCTTGTCTTGTCTTGTCTTGTCTTGTCTTGTCTTGTCTTGTCTTGTCTTGTCTTGTCTTGTCTTGTCTTGTCTTGTCTTGTCTTGTCTTGTCTTGTCTCGTCTTGTCTTGTCTTACCTTACCTTACCTTAAATTAACTTACTTTACCTTACCTTACCTTACCTTACCTTACCTTACCTTACCTTACCTTACCTTACCTTACCTTACCTTACCTTACCTTACCTTACCTTACCTTACCTTACCTTACCTTACCTTACCTTGCCTTACCTTACATTATCTTACCTTGCTTTATCTTAAATTAACTTACTTTACCTTGCCTTGCCTTGCCTTGCCTTGCCTTGCCTTGCCTTGCCTTGCCTTGCCTTGCCTTGCCTTGCCTTACCTTGCCTTGCCTTGCCTTGCTTTATTATATCCTATCCTATCCTATCCTATCCTATCCTATCCTATCCTATCCTATCCTATCCTATCCTATCCTATCCTATCCTATCCTATCTTATCTTATCTTATCTTATCTTATCTTATCTTATCTTATCTTATCTTATCTTATCTTATCTTATCTTATCTTATCTTACCTTATCTTATCATTTTTCCATAAAATTTGATACAGAAAACACGCAATTTAACAAAATGATAATCCATAACTTAATGTTTCGAATTAAGTAACCGCATAGTATAATGTTAATATACTATACTATAACGTACTACAACAAACATAAGAGCCTGTGTAAAGTCATTGTGGCCACACGCCTTGTTAAATGTTTTAGACCGCTTGTACTGTTGTTGTTAAATATACATGGTGTTCATTTTATATCAGTTTGTTTATTAAACTAAATAAATTTAATATTCAACTCTGTAAAGAAGTCAAAAATGCGGAACAGCAGTGTAGGAAAGAGTAATTAACTAATTAGTCTGATTCTGCTTACAAACATTGAGGGTTGCGACACCTAAGCCGGGAGCGGAGAAATCAAGTCAATGACCCGTTAAACGTGCCATACTCCAAGATGACAATAGCAATTGACAGTGACAAGTCTTGAACTCCTAGTGTCAGAAAGTAAAATAATACGCTGAGAACAAAACAAGAAAAATTTAGGTAGTCATCTCTGTTTGTGCTACTGGTTACGTGCACTGCAAACTAAAAACTGTGTGATCGGTTTAGCAAGACGTTTTTTCTTGAGATAACTAATTTCGATAATTCCGCATTAGTAATCAAATAAGCGACTAAATAACTATTAATACTGTACGCTTTATGGTAACCATCTTAATTCTGGTGTTGAACTTTAATGGTCCGAATTCCAATTACAAGAACAGATTATAATTTATTTGTTTAATCTAGAACCGAATTTCGGAGACATTTGTTTTATAACCGCCAGTGATAATTATGGTTACGTGAGAATTTTTACAGTTTTTTGGTGCTTTCTCATGATGATATATTATTACGACATACTGGTCTAACAGTAATAATAGTGGGGATTGACAATAACCGAAAGAACCGCAAATGTTATAATTTTTACCGAAATGACGTACAATTACGCAATGATTACGCATTCAACAAGTAGCATGAGGTCAAGAACTGTGAGCATGGGAAGACATCGTGTTTTAAAAACTGGTGGTGTTTTAATGCTCATTCGAGTTTTCGTTGTAACTTTTCTGATTATGGTTGCTTGTTTTTCTGTCTTTTCGGAAAATTTGCAATCCGACTTAGTCCGAGAAGAGGCAGTGTAAGTATATACAATTAGTACGTAAATATAAATAAAGATTAAATGTCATATATTTTTGTTCAAATTGATTATCATTAATTTATACAAAATTGATTATTACAAAAATAGACAATTTCGCTTGAGAAATTGTTTTATAGATATCCGCCTGTAACAGGATGCTAAATTCATTTTAGTTATCATGCTCTTCGTGTATATGTTATTATGTTATTACTTGTGTTATTATGTTCTCTACGCATGCTCAGTGGTGAAATATACACTGCGTCAGGCAGCGGCAACAAGTACATAAAGCTATTTATGTGCCTAACTTTGTAATATTGTATGTATTGTTAATCTTTGTAATTCTTGTCTTATTGAGATTTTTCAATAATGAACTGTTTTGCAACGTTTTTTTATTTTCTCCATTCTAGAAATCGACATTCCAAAAAAGTAATTAGACTGAATAGTTACTCAGTATTAAGGTTCAAACTAGGAGTGAAATGTTCCTGAAGCAGCTCTCTGAAGTCAACAGCAGAAAATACACGTTATTATCGATTTTATCTTCATGCCTGTCTGTCTTAATTGATACAAGGCAAAAATATCGACTAATAACTTGTGACAAATTATAGGTGTCCTTCTATTAAAAAGGCGTCCTTTAATTAAATTTTATTGACTAACTTCAGTAAAAAACTTGTTAAAAACGCAATACTAGTCTTTATAGTTAAAACACCACAATTTTCTTAAAACTTTTAATTTACGTTTACATAAATGTAAATTATGTAAATTAAAAGTTTTAATAAAGTGATGGCGTTTTACCTACAAATGTTGTTAAGTGCATGTAATAAAAAAATCTTTTTCTCTTTTACTATAGCTTTTTCCAGATACTTGTTTTTACAGTTCTTTACCAACATAATATGTTTGTTATTTTAACACAGGTCTCTCCCAAAGTGTGTGACGCAGTTCTTCACTGCAAACGATACGGAGTATTTGTACATTTATCATCAAAGTACTGTCCGTTCCAGCAAAACCGATCTTTTAATACTCGTCCCGTCAGCTCCTTCGGAGGGGAGACAAAGGGACACGATCAGGGCCACGTGGGGATATAAAATACGTCGAATGGAGGAAGCTGCGCTGGTGTTCCTTGTAGCGGGGTCATCGGATACGGAGATGAACGTAAAAGTTATCAAAGAAATGTACCATTTCAGAGATATAGTTGTTGGTAATTACATAGATTCCTACCGGAAGTTATCGATAAAATCCATTATGGGATTGCACGCAGCTCGGAATATATGTACTGACTGTTCGTTCCTTATGAAAGCTGATGTAGACTCGTGGGTGGGTATCACCCCCACATTGAAATATCTTCGAAGTACCCCCCGGCGACAAAACACGATGTTCGGGAGACTCGTTCAGCAAGCAAAGGTCGTTAGAGACCCCAGTAACAAGTGGTATGTGTCTAACGCAACTTACAGTGAAATTACCTACCCACCATACTTGTTCGGCGAGGGTTACATCATGACCATGGACTTAACGAAAGTTCTTTACGAGGAGTCTCTAAAAACAGCTGTAATAGAAAACGAAGACGTGTACATTACTGGAATTCTGGCAGAAAAAGTTGGTGCTGTCAGAATAAACATTAATCACATATATAAAGAAGTGGCTTGTGTTGAAGGTCCTGTGTCTTCCGCTATTGTCATCCATCATGTCAATATTCCCACACAGTGGCTGCTCTTTCGCAGGAAAAACTTGAGACTAGATTCAGCTAAGCCAGATTTAGGAGAAAGGAACAACGCTTTTAGCATGTGCTTTTAAAGAAACTAGGACGTATCCTAGTGACGTGAACAGCAGCGGCAAATGATGATGGTGCAGTGGCGTATTTGTGAAGTGTTCCTTACTCATTATAGTAGTGACTGTGTATAGAGCAAAGAACAGCTCGTAGGCTTCAAATTGTAGCACAGCTAACACGAAACGTTGACTTTCTGTTTTTATAATTCGAATTACATCACAAAATTAATCTTTAAGCATTTACATGTTTTATGTCAAATCTTTTCAATGATGCGTGAAAAAACTGAAAAACAAACCTTCAAATAAGAGACAAAACTTTTATGGAACATATAAACAAAAAACTAACAAACATGCAAACGCATTTTTGAGGCGCTGAACGAAAACAAACAAACTATATAGAATAGAAAATAGATCAGTGAGTTCATTTATTTAAAAAACGAAAAGAAAATAACGAGCCAAGTCCAAAACTCAAACAAACTGAAAGAAAATGACGAAAAACCAGCAGACACACCTACATTAGAAAACGGGCTTTAACCCCCCCCCCCCCCCATCGGGTTCGAATCCAAATTTTTGATAACAACACAGGAACAAAATTCCGAAATATTCAAAGTACAATCTCACTCAAGAAATGTTTGCTCTGTACACACATAGAGGTCGCTATGTACACGTACGTAGGTTGCTGTTGTGTACACGCATAGTACCAAATATAGCGTAAAGTGTGATAGTATTAATGTAAACACATTTTAGTGTAAAACTTTACGATCTCTAATTACACATGACAGGTGTGGCCCTGTGTGAGCATTTTTGGTTCTAAAGTTATTATGTTAGAAATGTTATCAGCTGTTTTTCGCAACTTGTGCAGCAGTGCTTTTGTTTTGTGTCTAACTGAGAATATCCTAACGGTTAATGAATTGTAAACACAGAAGTGATTATACTATATAAACATTGCCGTGAAATGATATGAATAAATTGAGATTTGAATCAAATTGTATTATCAGCGTGAGTATGGAACCTATAACTCGTAAAATGATTCTACTACAATCATAATTGTTCATAATTTCAGTTAATTTTTAAGTTGGAAGATGTATGGCTTTCCACAAGGGTTCGTAGTTGTGTATATGAACTTTGGACAGTGTTGTTATTCAAATACATAATGTGGTAATCATCTCCATGACTATGACAGACGGTTTCTAACATGTTTTCAAGAGAATGCATTATGATGTCACATCTACAGTTATTGATGCGGACGAGGAGGTGGTTTTTGCATACCCAGATTACTGTACTTATCTCAGGGTATCATTTCTTATTTTGTTTATAACCATTGGGACACCGGCTAATCTACTGACCATCATCGCCGTCTTGAAAAGTACAACACTACGCCAAAAGATAGCGAACGTCTTCGTGGTCGCATTGGCTTGCGTCGATTTCACTTACTGTGTGGTGAACATGCCGCTAGAGGTCGTCAGGTTTCTGCAGCGAGATCTATCGATCGGCATGCTTGTGTGTCGTATGAAGATATTTATCTTTTATGAGGTTATGTCGGCGTCTCTTCTGCTCATGACTTTCATAGCCATAAATCGTTACGTAGCCGTAGCGCACCCACAGAAATGTCACGACATATTTACCAGGAGATCAGCGGCCGCCATGATTACTTTCTGTCTCCTTCTGCCTTTTGCACTCTTGACTCCCACCCTGTTGGGCGCTTGGGGAGAGTTTGGCTATTACCCTACAAACGCGGGGTGTGATTTCGTGGAAAAAGACGGCCAGAATCCCAAGATCTTACTGCTGGTCATCTTAGCGTTGTTGACTGTTCCGACCTCAGTGGTCTGCTACTTGGCGATTCTCGTGAAATCTTGGAAAAGCAGTAAGCGATTTGCCAGACATAGTTACCCGACATTTGTGAAAAGGGAGAGGGCCATGACTCGCATGGTTTTCATCATATTTGCCACGTTTACTATAAGCTGGTTGCCTGCAGCCATTGTGGACGTTGCATTCTCCGTGGAAGATGCACCTCTTTTAATCACTTTAACTAAAATATCTTTGTACGCTTTGGCTGCCATAAACCCGTTTATTTACGGTTTGACTAACAAAAATTACAGGCAAGCGTACCGCTCAATATTTCATAAAACTTCCGATAGATGGAGACTGGGATCTAGTCTTCGTTTTTCGACACGAACCAGTACTGTCACACGCGATTCTTCAAGAATTCATAAAACAAGAGCACCGTCTCAAGCGCATGCTCAAAATCACGAAAACTGGAATACGGATAGAAATGAAACAGCGGAAAATATTCCTATAAACAACATGAAAAATACTTTAGTGTAAATGAAAA
This sequence comes from Tubiluchus corallicola, assembly GCA_030141605.1. Lineage (NCBI taxonomy): Eukaryota > Metazoa > Priapulida > Priapulimorpha > Priapulimorphida > Tubiluchidae > Tubiluchus > Tubiluchus corallicola. The sequence goes on along the minus strand of JAQGDQ010000110.1, from coordinate 408,502 downwards.
GACTGCACACACCATAATTGTCACACATTTGGTCAGAAATCACGCAGTCTGACTCTAACTGCTCTCTGAATCCAAAAACAGAATTTGCACACTAAGAAATTGTGTCTGCAATATGCATCACGTATAAAACTGAAAGACTTCATTTATAGAAAAGCTATAACTGTAGACAGTATCAAAATGCAACAGAAATCTTGAAGTTTATGATAAATTTTCGATTTTGTACTGTCTACCCCGTATACTAAGACAGTTTGCTTTTTTCATATACTCTCCACACTCCTTTTCGACACTAGTGTCACGGATTATTTTGTGTGATTCTTAAATATTTATTTTTATATCAGTTTATGTTTTACAGTTTCTTAGTTTAAAGGATAAACCGAATGCACGGTAAATTTTCCCCCAGTGCTATAGTAACTGTGTATTTTAATAGTAACTGTGTAATAGCAACTCTGAGGAAGAGAGGAAGGGAGGCAGAAAGGGAAAGAGAGAGAGAAATTCAACCGATATAACGTATATCATAATGGAAAAAAAGGATCTATGAGAACGATAAATAGCGTTCTAAACGTCTTATCGGCAGTTGGTCAGAAAAAACTAAGTAAGCGAGCAACCCAGTCATTCTGTGCCCTTTAATCATAACCCAAAGTGGTGGCAAAGTTAGTAGGAGCTATTTTCTGGACCCCCTGGTGCTATCTTGCGCTACTCCTATTTATTAGAGGAGGCTGATATATTTTTGTATAACTAGTTCAGTAGCGGTTCCGCTACAGTGAAGAGTGGTGTAGTCAGTGAATAGATTCATGATCGTTAAGTTCGATATTCGCTTTGGCAGGTCTAATTCGCCATGCTGATTCTGATTTTTCCGTCGTAGGTGCAGGAAGTATTAACATCCAAATGCGGCTAAGACACTTCTACCAGTTCTGTAACCCAGTTTAGACGATCATCTCTGACATTGAAGTAAAATCCGCCGGTCTGCTTACAAGAATCCACAGTGAATAGGCCCTGATACCAGTGAACGGCTGGATCCCAATTTACAGGGTGTAGGAATATAAAAAAGGCAAAATGAGAGAAAGTGATTATCATAAAATATGTCTATTTAAGTACACCAATAATTGAGCAGTTTGTAGTAATAATGACAAAAGGTTTAGTCGTTTTGTTTTCACGCCGATGCCGACGATGCCGATTGGTCACTTAGTTACGAAAAGCGTTGCCTAGTAGTACTTTCACATCAGTTACTATATTATTACTATTGCATTGTGATCATTAATATCTAACCTTTTGTTCATTATATAAATTTACTTGCTCCAACACATCGCATATCACCCGCAGCACGCCTAGATTTATCTACGCCACCTTTCTGAAAGCTTCAAATGTAGTACTTCACTAGTCTATAAACTACCAACGTTATGAAAGCAAATCAGTTTTTCCTTGCGGCAGTAATGATTACAATCACGCAAGCGAATTACCGGCATAATTTATATCACAAGAAGCTATCACTAAGTGCTTTAAGAGGTTGTGTTCTGGAGACGTTTGTAGTTTCCAGTGTCACAGAATGTGGGCAACGCTGCTGGAACGAACTCTGGTGCGTGGGTTTTAATATAGGAGCTGCGATCCCCATGAGTGGACAGGATAGGCAGTGCGAACTAAGTGCCTGTGGAACGGATGACACGAGTCTTGCAACCATCGATGAAATTAACAACTTTGATTACTATGAAAGAGGTACAAACCATCGTAATTATGAAAGTATTTATTAACATACTTAATTGGGTTAGGACACTTTTGTTATTGCTGTAATTTCCCCGACTCCAACTCTTAAATTTAATCTCATAGCGAGTTCATTTTTTTAGCTTTTAAATTTTCTCAAACTTGATTATACGTTGAAAAATAATGCAAAGTTAGTGCAAGGTTAGGGCTAGTTTCGTTGTAGGAGGTGTACTGGTAGTGTTACCGTGTTCCGCTAAAGATACCATATAAGTATAAGTGTTTTGTCTCTTTGTCACCTCTATACAGGGACGGATTCAGTGTTTCAAAGGACTTAAGGCTATCAAACAAAAAAAGACCCTAAGCGTAAGGATAGTCGCAAATATAAAAAATCGCATCCAATTGCGCTATACTGCTGACCCTGAAATTAATTCACATGGTATTTGGCAGCACAAAACTAAATCAATTTGGTTAGAATATTAGCTTAAAATTAAATATCAGACTCATGCACAGGTCAGATTGCCATTAAAAATAGAAATGGTTTTGATTGTCACGCCTTTTCGCCTTGCTTAACTAAAAGGCGAGTTGCTGTTTGTTACTGAGTCTACCTCAGTTTCATTTTAAAATAACCTATTACCAACAAATAAATGTCGAAGTGATGTTCGTTATTACAGGTAACACAGGACATTGTCCAGCTGAGTTTGAAGAGTTCCGTGGAGCTTGTTACTTCTTTAGTTATAGTTCAACTGCCACTTGGAGTGAGGCACGGCAAAACTGCTTGGACAAAGGCTCAGACCTGGTCAGCATTGAAACACCAACCGAGTTGTCTTTTGTACACAGTAAAGATCCGACTCTCAGCTGGTGGACTAGCGGAACAGATAAGGATGAAGAAGCCACTTGGATATGGTCTGCGACCGGACGACCAGTAGGAGAGGTTGGATGGACAATGTGGGGTGATGGCGAGCCGAACAATTCTGAAGGAGAAGAACATCATCTTCAGATAGTGTCATTAGAGCACTTTAACGATATAAATGAAAATTCGATCATGTCGTATGTGTGCGAACGATTTCCGTAAATGACTTTAAATTATCGTGAGAGCAATTTTTATTAGAAATTTATTCTCTTGGCTTGATAAAATCTTTTTAAAATAGAAATTTTGTTTGTATGTTATATTATTATTATTATACATGCAATTATATACATGCAGATACAATTACATGTATATTATTGTATATTACATGTATATATTTTTATACATGCATATAAAAATGCTCAGTGTCGCTTTACGTTGTAAAAATACTAGTATTTAAAAAGCTGGAGTACTTCGAAAAAAACCGACGATTTTACAAAACCTAAATCATACACACTATAGCTTCTTAAAGAAAAGCCTTAAAATTTTAAATTAAAAAATAAAAATAAAAGTCTATCACATAGCACGGGGCTTGACTATGCCAGCAGAGCAATTTTGAATTTGATTTTAGATTGCATCGGAAGCCAGCGCAAGGCCCGTAATGTTGGAGTTATGTGATCACACTTGCGCAAATACACGATCACTCTAACTGCAGAATTTTGAATTTTTTGTAGTTTATTTACAGAGTTTTTTGAAACATTAAAGAGTAATGCATTACAGTAGTCCAGTTATAAAGGAATGAATCAGTGATTGATTCAGTAGATTCAGTACGTCTGACGATCTTAGTTATAGCTTGTGATTTGCGTGTTTTGTATCTTCATAATTATTATTAATGAAGGTATTATAGTTACATATTTAATAACATAAGTTTTTTCTTAATCGTACTACTCTAAATCTTAGCGAATAGGTCCTATAAGTCATATTTTTGCATATATAGGCTATATGATACGAAAGGCATGATTAACTACAGATTTCAAATTCATCTAAAAATCGCTACGTCTAAAACTATGTACATTTTACTGTGGTTATCCAAAATGAAATTTTGTTAATTTAAAAAAAAATCATGTGAAAAAGAGAAAAGAATTTGTTTTCCTTATAAATTTTTAGGTCATCTATTTGTAACTTTAGGACTCTTTTTTTAAGTACATTAAAGGCTCGCTGTGGAATCATTTGTTTTGATTGTTACAAAATCGATTTATTCAACTTTATTTAATTTTACAATTAAGAATTATTATTATTATTATTATTATTATTATTATTATTATTATTATTATTATTATTATTATTATTATTATTATTATTATTATTATTATTATTATTATTATTATTATTATTATTATTATTATTATTATTATTAATATTAATATTATTATTATGCTTATTATGTTGTACTATGCTTATTATAAAAATATGAATTAATTTCGGTTGTTTGCTGAGCCAATAATCATTCATCAAAATAAATGCTAAAAATATTAATTATAATGTTTATTTTACAATTATACCAATAATACATTTTTAAGTAATCTCTACATTTCCTTAGTGAAGTGCGCACTACGAATGCTCTGATCGCTTATTTTTCAGAAGTTTACACAAAATTGTTTCAAATAGTCAATGCACTGTTAAAATGGCTGAACTTAGCGATCGTCTTGAAAGACTAAATTTTCAAGTTTTGTACAACTTTACTGCTAATACAAGTTCTGTACAAATAAAATAGGTGATGCAAAATTTCAAGATGCATTTTTTGACTTTATGTAAACACTGTAGGAACAGTGTTTTCTGTGCTTTAAAACAGTTTTGTTTAGAGGAAAAACCAATCCTCGAACAACGTTTACTGTATTTAAATATACACATAAAAACATTGAAATTACCACTTCATATACACAAATAAAATGCCTTGCTTGGAAATGCAAAAGAAATTTAAATCATTTTTCTCTCACGCCAAACGAACTTTGCTGCCATCATATTTGAAAAAAAGACGTAATCTGCTGGATAGCAAAGGCATTTTATATAACATTTGAAAAAATTCTAGGCGTTGGCTTTATTTTATTTACAGGTTAATTCTGTGAAGTAGCGAACGTACAATACGTGCTGGGCGGCGAGGTCGTGGAATACCTGGCTTATAGAGTTCAGGTTTAGCTTATAAAATTGATTATTCTATTACTTTGTTGGCATTAACTATCTGAGCTGGAGGATGTTATACTACTGTCAGTAACTGGATTTCATCACATGGTGTGCAACAAGAATCACCAAAGAGCAAAAAATATGCATAGTATTATTGTCGCTTTGCTTAAACAACGGGCAGGATAGGTATTAATATTGCATAGTAACCGGATAACGGCAGTTTTATTCAAAATGAGCGAGCCCAACTGAAGAGCAAACTAATCTGGACTTTAAATTGATTCGACAAATTGCACAAGACACATAATAATTTTATTGCTGAAGCTTCCTGATATTTTTTCAGGTATTACAACTAACTCAACTGCCTGAGAGAGAGAGACTTGGCTTTTCCTTTAATCTAATTGTGCAAGTACCTATTGTAGTCCTGGTCGTTCGTAGTGCTCTTCACTGAACTGACTGCGAGATTACAATGCAAAGCGACCAGCAAGGCTAGCATGCATGTATTTCGAAAATGCGTGTCCAGCCCACTTTTCTTTTCAATATGGCAGAAGACTAGTAAGAATTTGCCCATTTTGTTTACTTTCGCATATTAGTGTACTTCCATGATTTTTGGAATTTAGAATATTACGTGGGAACTTCAAATCCGTGGTAGAAGAATGCGAACAAGTAGGTTTTTCTGATTAGTTCTCAGCACTTCTGGTAAATCAGTTAAGTGCAACATTGACTGGCGTCAAGAGATGTGCAGCTGTGATGTAATTAAGGCTTGGATTTTTTTCCTCCACTTGTACAACTATGCTGTTGATAATTTTGTCCCAATAAGAGGAATCTCTATCTCTAAAAGCTCGTGTGTGCTCCAAGAATATGATAAGTGTGTCTATCAAGCTAAATCAAAGTAAGAAGCTTAAACTTTGGAGACTGGAGCTGTACTAATTTGGCTAACGCTCATGCTAAGTGTACCAGACAATCCCAGCAGTTAAGGTTGTCTATTCGCCATGCAAGGATGACATATGAAAATAGAGTTGCAAGTAGGTTGAGCAAAAATGGCAAGAAGTTCTTCAGGTGTAGTAAATACTTCTTGAAGCCTCCTAACCGTATTAATTGCATTAAAGATTTGAATGATGATGTTGTTACTTGTCCTGAAAAGGTCACTTCTACAATTATTGTCACTTTACATTTTTCTTCACACATGAGTCTGATTATAATGCCTTGCCTATTCCTTCTTCTGGTTGGAATGCCGATTTTCTGAATGACATTAAATTCAGTATGAATGATGTATATATTTAGCTTGTTAACTTAACACCATTTAAGGCTACAGGACCCGTTGAAGTTCATGGCTTTATTTTGAAATCCTTCCCCAATGTTGTCTTTACTATAATGTTAATCCCATCTCTAAACTGTCAAACATGTGTCCATCATGTGATGATCTTCGCCCCTTATCTTTGTCATCAGTATTTGTCAAATGCTTTGAAACCGTGTGTGGGATGAGATTCTGATTTTTCTCATCCAATTTGAAGTAAGTCCCAAATTGGTTCACTTCCACATCATTCAGTCATTTCTAATCTATTGTCTTGCTAAAATCAGTGGACTGCTTCTTTGATGATCCTACTTTGCCTGGTATTGATGTACTTTATCTCAACTTCAAAATATCAAAACGATTGAAACAAAATATAATGTAACAATATGAATTTTCATTTTCCTTATTTTAGGCATTTATTAGAAACTGTGGTAATCTGCAGTCCAGATTCCTATTAAAATTAAAGACAAAAACCAGCCGTTCTTATGCATGAATTTGAGATAGTTATTATGGGTGTTATGCAACTTTATTTAATCAGCAATTGCAAATCACAAACTTACGCCTATGTTACTGCACTTAGTCTCGAATGTCGTATAAATGGGCACTAATTATATACTTATTTTTGTGAATGACACAGGTGAGATGATGCTGTTAACTAACGTCTGTCTGCGATAATGAATTCAGTCGATCCCTGCTGATGGATGACTTGCAAGGGACATTTCTGGACCCCTATACCAAGAACAAAGTGCTGGACCAAGTAGAAGTAAAAGTTCATCGGACACACTCGCGAACTAATTCCTCGGCTTCTAGTGATGAAGTCGCTGCTGCTGCAGCTCGCATTAATTCGTGTGCCAGCGCAGACACAGAAGTAGGCGATGCGACAGAGTGTGAGAGTATGGACGTGGTTACTATGCTGCCGGATGATGATAAAATTTTTGCCTGTGATCCCATAGCTGAACCTATGGAAGTAGAAACAACTAATGGTGCTAGTGTAAAAAGAAAGTTGGACCCGAGTGCGCTTACATTGGAGTTGGATTCAGACAGTTCACCCGCTGAAGCGAACTCATTTTTTCGTCGAAGGCCCCTGGCGAAACGACTGCTTTCTTTTAAACCTGCAGTCAAATCAGACAAACCGTCGCTATTGTTGAGATTATTTGAGTCAAAGCTATTTGATATGTCAATGGCTATTGGGTACTTATTCACATCAAAAGAGCCAGGAGTACAAACTTATCTAGGTATATTTATCATTTAAATTTTATAAATTTATGAAAGAAGTTGCCAACGGTATTAATTTTCACTCAAAGTCACCTAAATGATTGTGTGTAGTGAATGTATCAAAGTGTGTAGTGAATGTATCATAATGTGTAGTGAATGTATCATACTGTGTAGTTAATGTATCATAGTGTACAGTGAATGTATCATAGTGTGTAGTGAATGTATCATAGTGCAGTGAATATGTCAAAGTGCCACATGCAAAAATTGCAAAAGCTGCTGACTAGTTTTTGTATAATTTCTTTGCGATGAATCAGGTGTTTACGCATTTAGTTTAAATAAGTTTCACTTTTAATCTAGCTGCCCGACAACAGCTTGCAGTTTTATTAAATTTAGAAAACAATACTAAATCATCATATTTGTAGTAGTAATTAAATAAGTAATATATTCATCATTGCGAATATAAGCATGTAGCATTCGCACATCAGACTCTTAGCACACTTGACGGAATGCTGATCTGATTGGATGTAATAATTGATTTGGTGTCAATCTACAATTTCCTGCTGTTCAAAGGTCTCTTTATTGCCATAAAGTCTTTCTATGACAGGTTTGTCATTTCTGGAAAAGCTCTCACGAGATTGTTTTCTTCATTGGTGCCGTGAATGACGACAATTTGCCTGGAATAGTTGTTTGGTGTTTACCTGTTGCTTCTCATGATTTTATCCTGGATATTCTCATGTCCCGGGACAATCATTTGTAAATCCATTTTCCACTATTGATCTCTAAACTTGCAGATTTTTATGGGAAATTAGTTCCCCTTTTATTGCAACCTCGCTTCAAGGAAAACAAACATATATCTCCATAATCGGTAATTAATATCCATAACTTCTAGTTTTCTGACCCCATTTTTGCATTCTTACATTCTAACCTGAAATATCTTTTTACCTTGAGTGGCAAGTGGCCTTTTAATTTAAATTTATTTTACATGTGTAATAGGCATGTGCACGAATTATTGATTATTCGAATATTTTTACTATTTGAATAATAAAAGATTACTCGATTATCCTGTACACTGTATTGACTTCATATTGAATGTCACTTCTCACTTATGGCATCAATGGCACTAAGCCAACATCATTGTCTCGATGAAAACAACTATCATTTTTTCTGCTTTATGGCAGAAAAACACTCATTCCACTGTCAGCTCACTGACCTAGTAATACTAATTTACCAAAAAGTCGAATATATAGCATAGTCATCCAAAGAGCTTAGAACTATTTCGAAAAAGTGCATTCAGATGTGTCATAAAATATTTACTGTGCAAAAATGAGTTATCAAAAATTAATTTTCTCTCTGCTAAATAACATACAGCTAATTTCTAAGTTAAGTAACGCAATAATAGTGTAATAATTAACACTACAGTTCAGTCCAGACAAGAACGTGGGTGGGTACATGTAAATTTTTCATTCCAGCTCAATGAACTAGTAGCTAGTGCACTGTATTTTATTTATCTGTTTCCATGTGTGAGTTACTGTGATCTGCGTGGAAGAACGATGTCCAAAATTCCCACCCTTAATATGTACGTTGTACAGTTTCCATTGAATTTTTATTGACTTCATTTTTGTTTTCTTAGCGAACAAATTGTTTAGTTTTCCAAATGAAGAAGTTGATTTTTATTTACCACAACTGATCAACATGTACATACATATGAAGGATATAGCTGAGGCAATACATCCATACATAGTGCACAGGTGCGTATCTGAGTCTAATAGCCTGTTATGCCTGCTAACAAGTGCTTAATTGCATTCTATAGTTTTTCTCTGTTCAGAAGTTGAAAAATTGTGTTTCATATGAGGTAAATTCAAGTGATACGTGAAAATGTGTAAATATACATATATATATATATATATATGTATATTTCTAACTGCCTTAGATGTAGGTGAATTGAAAACAGACAGCAGACAAAACAGTTTGCAACCGTATGTGTAAGTTTATTATCAAGTGAGTTACTTTACTTTTGCACAACCTTCTATCTTTTCACAATTTTTCAGATGTAGGGAAAGCGTAGACTTCTCTCTCCGGTCGGCATGGTTACTAGAAGCTTATGCTGCAGATTCTGGTCTTTTGTCTAGGAAGAAAAAATCACAAGGCGTGCGGCTAAAAAACTGTATACTTAATGAGGAACTAAGGTAATTCATTTAATTAATTCAACTTCTATTTCCTTAAATTGTTATTTTGGTGCTATGCACGAATATATTAATATCACTTCAAAAGATGTCGAGTTAAACATTGTCAAAATGCCATTTTCTGATTTTTCTCAAAAATTTCCTGGGTGGTTCTGATCAACTATGTAAAGTAGCTTTTTAGAAGGCTTAGACAACCTTTACACACTATGTATGTTCCTGCCAATCATTCCACTATTTGGCCTGAACCTGGATATGGGACCAGGTTAACATTGGGTCATGTGACAATTTGCAGATCACTATACTGTAGTGGATGCTGGAGGGTTCAAGTGACTGCCTTGGCCGAGTTTTTTTAAAAAAGGCTGTCATCATGTAATATGTCTTGATACTTATAAAGACCACACAGTTTTCACATGATAAAACATGTTGCAATATGATAAAATATGTTACATGGCTACAGTTCTTACTTTGTAAAAAGTACAGCTTAAGTAAGACTGATGATACTGCTATGTAACCAAATGTTGCAGTATGTACAAATAATGAGTGACTGTATTTTGAAAGTACACACATATTGTTATTTGCAAAAGCATCACATTTTTGTAATTGAAGTAGTTTGTCAACTAGTTATGTGTGCCTGATATTTTCATATATTACTTGCTAACATTTCCGCAAAGCAAGGCACAATTTGTTTTGTAATGCAGAGAAGTTCACCTTCTTTCAAATTGCCAGGTAGCTTTATCTGAAGAGGTTTACTTTTATAGATCTATATGAAGACTTTTATATTAATTTATTATATAGACTGTAGTATGCATCAATACTGATCTATTTACCAGGCCTAAGCATGGTGGTGTACTCACTCCAAACCATTCAGCAAGTCCTGTTGCCTCCCCAGCAAGTAAGAAGACTCATCATCGGTCCCGTTCTGACGCCACAGGTACGACTAATTGAGTGTGACAGCACCCAAAATAAGTGCACTGTGCTGCTAGTTTTTTCTTAACTCTTGTATCATTAATTAACTTAATATAGATGGCAGTGTTTTCAACTATTAACTTTTGACGAATAATTAGTTAAACCTTATCATTAAATATCATCTCTATTTTAAGGCCATCTTTTCTTTTTGTACAATGCATCTTCTTTTTCAGTTTTTCAACTTCCGCATCCGAAGCGCAGTGTTTCGATGACGAGTTTAAAATCAATGCTGGGTGATCTTACTTCGGGACGTGCATTTGAGTCTGGATGCACGTGTTTTGAAAGCAATGAAGGCATCGTTAACGATTTGATCGGCCGCAAAACAGAGTGTCATTGTGAGGTGAGAGCAAGTCTAACAAATGGGACTAACAAAAAAGGTTCATTCGCCCTTAGCATAAGTGATTCAGCAAAAGGTGATACTTCTTCAGACACATTTGCTTGATGCATTTTGTGCACTTTAGACCCATATTTCTGCTGTGTTTCTGTAATTATTATTTGCTCTAACTTTATTAATACCTGCGTTGTATTGCTAGTGGTGTTTCCATAAAATGGTGTTGTTAAGTAAGATAAGGAGTGACACTTGATTGCACGTTATTAAGGTCTCCTGGTAGTAAAATCTGTGATTTTTTTATAGTCAGCATGAAGATAGTTTTTAGAACAAGGAGGATATCCAATTAATGCAACAAACTATTTGGTGAAAAATACTAGACAAGACATCATATTACCTTTTTTTGCTTAGTCTTGCTTAAGTTATATGTGTGACTTTAGACACTGTAGCCATGTTATCTATCGTGTTGTTTACACGATCAGGAGTCCAGTAGTCCAGTATAGGGTTTATTTACTGTTGTGTATTTTTAAACAACTCTTTGTCGTGGATGTCAGCAATGAGGTTAATTAATGTATTAGCATTAGTATGGAATACTTTTCTATATTATCTACATAGATTATTGTCTACAACACGTTTTACAGGATGTAGAATTAAAATAGAACACAATTTAAAACAGGCTTTCTGTGTCAATTATAATGAGTTATTGTCTCTGATAGGTTTTTAAGGGCTGCTGAATTGAAATATAGTAGAAAACAAAAGAGGTGAATTATTAATTAGTGACAGTGTAAATATTTCAAAAGAAAAAATCATGACCACGCAACGCAACAGTTGAAAAGTAATTTTTCGAAAGTGCTGTTGTGCTTGGATTAGAATATGAATGGCAAAAATTATTTACGGGCATACAAATTTGATGATGGTGGTGATGATGTTTATATTATAATGATGATGATGATGGTGATGACAATGGCGATGATGACAACATTAACAATGGCAATGGTGATGACAAAAACATGGTTTAAAGCTGCAATCAGAAATGCCAGTTAGCTGAGCTTGCTAAATGGATCTTTGTTTAATTCTTTAACAGTTTTAAATAGCAGTTGCTTATTTTCTAGGCACCAAGACTAGGACCTCAGCTGGAGTTTGTCAAAGCTTTAATGAACATTGGCAAAATACTACAGTCAATTCAAACAAAGGAAAAAAGAAGTACGTAGCACTTTATTAGAACGTAGCACTTTATTAGACATAATTACTGAATTGTACGCTTGGGTTTGTGAGTTACTCGTGCATGTGTATCCAAACCAGCCATTTTACAGCTAATCTAAAACAGGAAGCCTACCCGTAGCAGTATAGTTATGCCATACAAGTGGAAGACCTTGATATTGTCATTTCTTATCAAGCTCAACGAACAACACAAAGCATTTTCAAGGGTCTTAGGTGCCTGCTATATTGATGCATATATCTACAAAAGCTGCTGCTGTTTCTTGTTTGCCATTTTCTACCGTAATTTTTGCCTTGAAAAGGCACCTTAAAAAGTTAACGATGTCAGCAGCTAAAACAGTTAACAGGTACATCCTTAGATGCACATGTACTAATTAATTGAACTCTGAATGCTTTGCACTCTTTCCCATTTGAGCACTGACATCAGTGCTTTATTGATTTTGCAGCACAAAGGTTAATTGCTGAGTTGACGATGTTAAATCTGAACCTGCCTGCACGAGTGTGGCTTCCTATTCATTCCAGCAATATGGAACACCACGTTGTTCGCGTCCCTCACACCACTGCCGTCGTCTTAAACTCTAAAGATAAGGTGAGTGTTTTTATTGCTGTGATAGTGTTGCTTTTTGTATTGGACCAACAAATTCCGGTTTTAGTAAACCATTGAGACGAAGTGGTATCACTATTCATTTGTGCTTGTTTGAGGACCTATTTAGTTAAACGTAATATGTTATTATAAAAGGAAGATGTAAATATGACGAAGAATCTTGCTTCCTGTGGTTAGTTTAGCACACTTTCCTAATTGTGTCACTATTTAGTTCAAACATAAGTTTGTTGATGTAACACATCATGTGAGTAGACTGTTTTTTTAGTCAGTTAAAGGAAGACAGGACGAATTTCATATACTATCCCATTTTCAAGTCTGATAAAAAGTATACATTTTAACACCAATAATACTGCAAAAATGTTTCTGATAATGAAATAATAGATTAAAAACATGAGCGTGTTGCATGTGTTTGTGAAAGCGAAAATTGAAGTACAATGCTACTGTAAGATATTCAGTGTGTTGTACTAAAACTAGGCAAGTTTTAAGATAAAATTGAAATTTCAAATTTATAACGCTGTGCTCACGATAAGCTTTCGAATGTTTGTAGTTCGTCACAAACTAACACGTCTGAACTGAGAGGTACAACACCTGTTTTATGTGCAATGCTTTTCCAAAATGCAGGCACTGGTGCCTGTCTAACTAGTTAATGGCAAAATGCATATAACAGTGAAAAACTAATGGATGGCACAAATGCGAAATTATGTTTGTGTGGTAATAAAAGTAGATTGTTTTGACCTGCAGTTTAAGATTGGGTCCGATTTTGCTTAATGTAATGCTTTACCTAGAACAAACGTATTCACCGACAGAGTAAGCACAAGTACAATGAACATTCCAATTGTATAGTAGATATCTTTATGTAAATAAACAGATTTATATATATATTACAGCTTATTTGCTTAAGATCTGTGCTAAAAGAAGCATATTATTAGGTGAGATGTTACAATATTAACTATTAGGTGAGAAGTCCTACAGAGTAAAATACAAATAAATTCATTTGTAGTAGTACAGTAAATATTTGTACCGTAAGATAACCCTGGGGTTTAAAGTGTAGATAATAAATAGGTTTAGCTTGGTGGTCAAGTGTCAGCAAATTAAAAGTGATCTTTGGTTTAGACAAAGTACCAAACTGACATGTAGTTGATACCCAACAACCGATTATCACATACTTGTGTTGCTTCAGATCTAGTCATTGTTATTTGATAGGAAAGGACACTTTATTTTTGGTAGCTGAATGTGTGTGTTTTGGTTGGCATATTCAGTGTAATTTTGAATATAAGTCACTTAATATATATACACACACACACACACACACACACACACACACACATATATATATATATATATATATATATAGAATGACAGTATATATGTATATATATATATATACACTCATATTTCGGTTTGCCGGACCTCGCTTTTACAGACAGGAAAAATTGGACAAAATCTGGACCGTTAAAAGTCCCACATACTACGGACACTGTCCATTGTTTCGCAAGCTGACCGCCAGTTGGCTGGTCATCACCATGTTTACATTATTACATCAGTTAGCCAAGCAGCGTGTAACGACACTTGTATAGCTTGTGTGTCAGGAGCGGCCCATGCCTAGACGTTTTTGAGAGTTAGGTGATTGATTCTACATTACCATGAGTCTAATACATGGCGCCTACTGTATTAGCTTAATAACGATAAATACGTACAGTCAGCAAATTCGGACCGACGTCTCCCCGCTTTTGTCTGGCAAACCGAGATATGAGTGTGTATTTATTAACTCACTGAATATATATGTTTGAAATGTACAAGAGTTCTGTACACCTATTGCTGAATACATAATTGTGGTATCATTGTTGTGACAAATACTTATGAAAAAACATTTCTCCTATGTTTTTGAGATTTTGTTTTTTTTTTGTTTTTTTGTTTAGTGTTCATTTCACACACTTTATTTTGTGGCATAAGAAAGTCACCACATCCCATCTTTTGTAATACAGAGATGCAAAAATATGAGTGAGAGCCATATTGTACTGACAATCGAGTTTTTGAGTGCACTACCTAACCGCTCCTTCTCGATCAGTGCTCACCATTTATCTGATGTATGATCATCTTTAACAAGCACTCTTCTACGTTTCTTTCTAGGCTCCATATCTCATCTATGTTGAAGTACTGGAGTGTGATGAGAGGGATACGGCACCGGTACCATCTAAGATTTTAGAAAATACTCTACGCTACACAAAATCAGAAGAGAATCTGCAAGATTACCTGTCCCGTCTGGATGGTACCGGCAGTGGTTACTTCAGCTGCGTCCCATTTGCTGATGATGATGCTGATGCATGGTCTATTGATCAGGATGACATCATTCAGGTAAACGTTATTCAAATCTCATCAATGATTTTAGTGCTGTTTGGAGTGATAAACAAAGAGTTGTGTACATTTTGCAAAATCATTAAAATTTGTTAAAACCTGATAAAGTCTGGGAAAATTTCAGGTTGTTAGAAACAGGTGTCCGTACTGTGCCGTTTGAAAAGTTCTGTTCGCAAATTACACTGCACAATTTGAATTGTTACAGCCTAAATTGTATACAGCCAAAGTCAGAACACATTGAATATACGCAGATTAGTATAGCTAATGTTATGAACCTTTAAAAATCTCGGCTTAATTAATAGATTTACTTCCATATGCCAGTAAGGAAATATGCTTATATACATTCCCAAAATTTTGTTCCTACTGAAAAGTAAAGGTGATTTTTGCATATGCAGCTACATCCACAACATAGCTGCACATGAGTCAGCAGCGAACTCGGCACATTCACATTCAGTGCTTTATAATGGCAATCCTATAGAGTATTTTTGCTGACTTGTCTAACTTGTAGAATATTAATTAAATTACTCCTTAGATTTAAGAAGTAATTTTGGTTTTAATCTTTATGCTGTCTAGTGCAGCCGAATGTTCCTTGTAGATTACTATGTAGATTATTTTATTTGCCAATAAAAACGGTTGTCATAGATTCCGCCTAATTATGAAGTTTTTGAACCCTGGTGATTGACTTTTTTATTAGCAACGAGAAACTGAACAGGTCTAAGAAGGACCAGAATTAACGGAAAATATTTTGCAAAAAGTAGAACTGATAGATATAATACGTCACCTGTACAATATTTAATTAGATCATTGAATGGTACAGGTCAGAGAAAATTAAATGAAACGTTTTACAAAATTTAGTTAGAATTTTTTAATGGTTGATTTACATAACTCTTGTTTGTTCTTGATGTGTGATGTTTTTGTCATATATGTAGTTTTATGTGAACTGCATGGCCTTTTAAATTTCAAATTATTTTTTACCATTTACGTAAACGTAAACTACAACTATTTTTAGTAAGATGATAATCTAATGTTAAGCAAGTTAGTGAGCACAAGCTTCATAGAAATTATTCATTCCTAATCCGTAATAATGTTTGTGTTTAGCTGCCGCCTGCCAAATGGAAGCAGCACGACACGATATCACAGTTTTCGCAAGATAGCTACACAAGTAACGACAGTAAAGACCCAGTATACATTGCTGCTGGTGACATCCGACGTAGGCTATCGGAAAATATGTCTGTACCCAAGAAAAACTTCAAGGTAGGCATTGTGTAAAAAGTATTAATAGTCATTCTCTAACTTTTGGGTTCAAAAAAGTGTTTGAAAGTAGAAAGTTGGTTGTTTCAGGGCTAAGGCAAGAATGAAACATATTTCACTGCTCAATGATAACGAAATGTGATATTGATTTTTATTTTGTTCATTAAGAACTGCTATGAGGCCAGGTGAGTTGGTGAGTTATCATGGTGTATGCGAAGTTAAACATCTTTGGTCCTGCTTGGTTTGAGTGGGTGACTACCAGAAAATACTTCTGGATGGTTTCGCTCGTCATATGCTCATTGTGAGACCATGTCTACATACGTGAACGTAAAACCAAGACACCTCTACTGGTTGTTTAGTTTTTCTCTTAGAGATCTATCCTTGATAATAAACCCTGTTTCAATCTGCCATTAAGAGCTGGACCAGGCTGGGAATGAACTTTGACATTAAGAGCTGGACCAGGCTGGGAATGAACTCTGCCATTAAGAACTGGACAAGGCTGGGAATGAACTTTGACATTAAGAGCTGGACCAGGCTGGGAATGAACTTTGACATTAAGAGCTGGACCAGGCTGGGAATGAACTTTGACATTAAGAGCTGGGCCAGGCTGGGAAGGAACTTTGACATTAAAAGCTGGACCAGGCTGGGAATGAACTTTGACATTAAGAGCTGGACCAGGCTGGGAATGAACTCTGTCATTAAGAGCTGGACCAGACTGGGAATGAACTCTGTCATTAAGAGCTGGACCAGACTGGGAATGAACTTTGACATTAAGAGCTGGACCAGACTGGGAATGAACTTTGACATTAAGAGTTGGACCAGGCTGGGAATGAACTCTGCCATTAAGAGCTGGACCAGGCTGGGAATGAACTCTGCCATTAAGAGCTGGACTAGACTGGGAATGAACTCTGTCATTAAGAGCTGGACTAGACTGGGAATGAACTTTGACATTAAGAGCTGGACCAGGCTGGGAATGAACTTTGACATTAAGAGCTGGACCAGACTGGGAATGAACTTTGGCATTAAGAGCTGGACCAGACTGGGAATGAACTTTGACATTAAGAGCTAGACCAGGCTGGGAATGAACTCTGTCATTAAGAGCTGGACCAGGCTGGAAATGAACTCTGCCATTAAGAGCTGGACCAGGCTGGGAATGAACTCTGTCATTAAGAGCTGGACCAGACTGGGAATGAACTTTGACATTAAGAGCTGGACCAGGCTGGGAATGAACTTTGACATTAAGAGCTGGACCAGACTGGGAATGAACTCTGACATTAAGAGCTGGACCAGACTGAGAATGAACTTTGACATTAAGAGCTGGACCAGGCTGGGAATGAACTTTGACATTAAGAGATGGTCAGCTGGCAGTGAGTTAAACAGTAGAAAAAATTGATTGGACCAGGCTGGGAATGAACTCTGTCATTAAGAGCTGAACCAGACTGGGAATGAACTTTGACATTAAGAGCTGGACCTGGCTGGGAATGAACTTTGACATTAAGAGATGGTCAGCTGGCAGTGAGTTAAACAGTAGAAAAAATTGATTGGATACTTTAGCATTACACACGAATCTCTTTATAATCATATTCATTTCATATATGTACAGCTGTTACATATTGTGCCTGGGCAGTATTTGTAATCTGCTTTCCTGAGTGCCACATAAAACCATTATTTGCTTTGCAACATGTAACTATTTCTGCTTACAGTATGGTTGCCAGTACTTGTACCTAGTAAAATCATCTATAAGTTTTTTTCTAATATTTAATATCACAATTTGTGCTTTTTGGAAAACACAAATTTTGGCAAAACTGATGTCAGTAAATTCTACTTGTACTAGTTAAACTTCCAAACTCTGCTAACAATGAAATAATATTAATTTCATACTTAAAATGACTGTTTCAAGGAAAAGAAGTTCAATAGTAGTAATAAAACAAACAATTACTTTAGCGAGATCCGGATGATCCATCTGCAGCCGCCATGAAGGAGCCCTGGGAAGACAAAGTGCAGCGAATGCGGGATTCGTCGCCCTATGGTCACCATAGCAACTGGAAGCTGATGTCTGTTATCATAAAATGTGGCGATGACTTGCGACAAGAGTTGCTAGCTTACCAAGTACTTACGCAATTACAGGTAGCTACACAGTATATTTGATAAATAGTCTGAATAATAGACTATAATGTCAGAGGGAAACACTTTAGGGTACAAGGGTGAAGCGGCTGATGGTTTTAATAAGTGAGAGTTGCTAAATGAGTAACTATTCCAATAAACATTCGCAATTAGGGCTCAAACTTGTTATCTTAATATTTGATGCATGACCCAACCAGCTTGAAAATTAGTTTCTTATAAATTTTATCACTTTCTAGATTTTTTAGTGTCATTTTTTTTCAAATAATGTCATTGTCTGACTTCATTCAATTACATTCTCCTGGCAGTCGTTTCAGTGGTTTAATTAAGCCTCAAAGTAAGAGTCGTTTGAATGTCTGTTTTGTGATTTAATTAAGCTTTCATGTAAGAGTCATTTTGAATTTTTAGTCAGAGAAATGTCAAATTACGCAGTGAATCGTTTACGAAATTTACCTTACGAACATCATACTGCATCAATTCATTGTGCAGTATGTATCTGCACCACAGCAAACACCAAAAATAAACAACAGCTTGTTATAGTAGTTTTCGACACGTTGTAACTTTAGTTTTATTAGCTATGACATTTTTCTAGTATAACAGCACCAATAACAAAATTTCCCTGCTTAAAATGAAGCAAAAAAATTGTTCTTAAAACTAAACATTCGATGAAAAAAGATGTCAAATGTTCAGCATTATTAAAATAGCATCTTGCTAAATGGAAACATGTCGTTAAGCGAAGAACTTGCTGTAATTATTGTGATTCATATACAATTGCTTAGCCAAGTATGTGGTTTTAAGCTGGTAGGTGGTTGAATATTTGTTACCATATTCTGTATGTTCTGCAGTTTTTTGCAGCCATGTCTACTATTACTGTCACAGGTTTGTGTTTTTTACAGAGAATTTGGGAAATGGAAAGGGTTCCACTCTGGGTGCAGCCCTATCACATTCTGGTTACCTCTAGTGATTCAGGTATGATTGAACCCATCCTGAATGCCGTCTCTCTACACCAAGTCAAGAAGAACAGTCAGCTGTCATTGTTGGATTATTTTCTCTGCGAGTTCGGTTCATCGAATAGCGAAGAGTTTCTGACAGCACAGAAGAATTTTGTCCAAAGCTGCGCAGCATATTCATTAGTATGCTATTTTCTTCAAGTGAAAGATAGGTAAATATACACATTTCATATTCATTTTGCATTTTTATATTTTCCTTTTTTTGTAAGGATTTGTTTTTTCTGTTTTTTGGTTTATATATTGCTGCCAGTTTAGTTTTGTAAGTTCAAAACTAAAATATCTAATCACATGTTTATGCTGTATAATTGTGTGTATCTAAGTGAATGCAAACTTGAAAGTGTGTGAAATAAACCTCTTCACATTTTTGGCATATGCACGTGCAGTTGCTGTAGGTCAAAGGTCAAGTGAACCCAGCATGTCTAATTTGACTACAACAGTCACGTGACCTTATGCACATAACTACTTGTAACAGTCACGTGACCTTATGCACATAACTACTTGTAGGCAAATGGGTGAAAACACATGATTATTTTTATTACTAATTATGTATAGTTTTAAACTAGCATGTTATTTTTGTCCAAAAACAACTAGCAAAATAGCAGCAGCAATCCACGTAAAATGAAAAAGTGAAGCGAAAATTAACATAGCGTGTTGCAAGCCTTTGTCAAGTGTAAACAAATACGATGTGGTTCAGATAACGTTGTTAGGTTCACTTAACCTTTGTCATTTTCACCATCACAATCATTTGTGAATAGGCTTATTATTATTGATGTAAGTGCTGTTTCTAATTTTGCAAATTTATAACATTCATTGCATCATGATAAGTCCTTGCGAAAAAACAAATGACGTCAAATTAAGATTTTTTCTGCTGCCAATTAGCTGGTGATATTGATAAGATAAATTTTATACTGTCACTTTACTAATATTGCCTAAGTTAATGGCAGAAAATACTAATCAGTGCTTTATGTCTCTGCCAGTTTGCACAGTCTGGTTCATTAAAATATAACATACATCATAGGTTGTCTTAACTCAGATGTGCAAGAATATGTTATTTTACTGTAGGCACAATGGCAACATTTTGCTTGATTCATGCGGACATATCATCCACATAGACTTTGGCTTCATTCTGTCCAGCTCACCTAAAAATCTTGGCTTCGAGAGCTCGCCATTTAAACTTACTCAGGAGTTTGTTGACGTAAGTTGGTGTACAACTTAATTAACGCCTTGTTCATGTGAGTTGGTGTTCAGCTTACTTGATGCCTTGTTGACGTGAGTTGGTGTCCACTTTACTTAATGCCTTGTTGACGTGAGTTGGTGTTCACTTTACTTAACACCTTGTTGATGTGTTAGTGTTCACGTTACTTAATGCCTTGTTGACATGAGTAGTGTTCATTTTACTTAACGCCTTGTTGATGTGAGCTGGTGTTCACATTACTTAATACCTTGTTGACGTGAGTTGGTGTTCACTTTACTTAACACCTTGTTGATGTGTTAGTGTTCACGTTACTTAATGCCTCGTTGACGTGAGTAGTGTTCATTTTACTTAATGCCTTGTTGACGTGAGTAGTGTTCATTTTACTTAATGCCTTGTTGATGTGAGTTGGTGTTCACGTTACTTAATGCCTTGTTGACGTGAGTAGTGTTCATTTTACTGAATGCCGTGTTGATGTGAGTTGGTGTTCACGTTACTGAATGCCTTGTTGACGTGAGTAGTGTTCATTTTACTGAATGCCGTGTTGATGTGAGTTGGTGTTCACGTTACTGAATGCCTTGTTGATGTGAGTAGTGTTCACTTTACTTAACACCTTGTTGATGTGTGTTAGTGTTCACGTTACTTAATGCCTTATTTACATGAGTTGGTGTTCACTTTACTTAAGGCCTTGTTGACGTGAATTGTGTTCGTTTTACTTAACACCTTGTTGATGTGTTAGTGTTCACATTACTTAGTGCCTTGTTGACGTGAGTAGGTGTTCACTTTACTTAATGCCTTGTTGACGTGAATTGGTGTTCACTTTACTTAACACCTTGTTGATGTGTTAGTGTTCACGTTACTTAATGCCTTATTTACATGAGTTGGTGTTCACTTTACTTAAGGCCTTGTTGACGTGAATTGTGTTCGTTTTACTTAACATCTTGTTGATGTGTTAGTGTTCACATTACTTAATGCCTTATTTACATGAGTTGGTGTTCACATTACTTAATGCCTTGTTGACATGAGTTGATGTTCAATTTACTTGGCGTCTTGTTGATGTGAGTTGGTGTTCAGGTTACTTAACTCCTTGTTCAAGCGAGTTGGTGTTCACTTTACTTCTTGGCCAATCTGAGACTGGCCTAAAAAATAAATTTAGTTAACTCCAACACCTACTGAAAATTGTTATAGTTATGGTAGTTTGGCTGTCTTTTCATTTTTTTGTTCTAATAAGTCAAAATACATTCATTAGCCTTACGTAATACTTTTTTGTGTTTTAGGTAATGGGAGGTCAGGGCAGTGACATGTTTGAATATTATAAAATTCTGATGTTACAAGGTTTAATGAAAGCACGCAAACACCACGAAAAAGTACTGTGCCTCGTTGAGATTATGCAAACAGGTATGCGTGCTTTAAAAGCAATAATAAAAACTGGAGGATGTATAGATATCATGCGGAGTGTGCGTTTGAAAGTTTTGTCATGTGTAGTGATGTTGATGATAATGATTGTGGCATTTTGATAGTTAGATATTTACATTTAGATAGTTAGAGAAATTCTTTTCAATGGTCATAGATATATCTTTTGATAGTTACTTGCTGCAGGAAGACAGCAGTGGCTTTACTCTATGGATCTTCATTTTTTCACTCATTGACAGGTTCACAGTTACCGTGTTTTAACCAGGGAGTCAGCACATTACGAGCGCTTCGTGATCGTTTTCACCTGAACTTGCCAGAAGACAAGGTGATTTTTTATTGCAACAGTTTAGAATTATTTGCTTTGTTCACTGACAGTATCAGGTATCATATGGTGTACTTTGTAAATAATGATACAGTCAAACCTCATTATAATGCCAGGTCTGGGACACCACTAAATGTGGTGCTATAGTGTTGTTGGCGGTAAGGGGAGGTTCATTAAATATCAAAGCTATTCCAATCTCTAACCTCTGTGTTGTTTCCTAGTTAATTTTAATTTGTCATAAATAGTATAATATTAATATACCAACTACAATACACGTGTTATACTGTACATTCTTGCTGCATCAACAAAATTAATGCAGGTGAAGTTCTACGGTGGCGCATTGCGAGACTTTTAGGTAACACATTGTGGAGTAGCAATCTTCTGAAATACTACTGTCTTCTGATAAGAGAAATATGCAGCCACGCAGCCCAGCCCATGCATGGTCCCAACGTAACATTACTAGATAATTAAGACTACAAATAGCTGCCCCATAGAACTTGACCTTGAGTCAAATAGCTTTTACAGCCGTTAAATTCATCTGAGTTCAGTAATGCAGCTTAGCTGCGCAACTCCTAAAATGCTTGTTCCATGCTCAAAGCCTCTGCATTCTCTTTCATACAGTCAGTTGCAACAAGACATAAAATCTTAATTTAAAGGTCATAATTATTTTTCTGTTCAGAGGTCAGTGTTTTTACAACACAATGGCTGCTTTTCAGCAACAATTCATTGTACTTTATCTTGGCTGGTGTTATAACGGGGTAAATTTATGGTGTAAAATAGACTTTTGACGCAGCAGATACGCTGGCGGATGGCTGTAGGCAAGGTTGGCGGTAGTCCCTATATTTAATATATTATGGAAATTGATACAGGGCAATAGTTGGCATTATGGCGAGGCTGGCATTATAACTTTGGGAGGGGGGCAGTATAATGAGGTTCGACTGTAGTATAAAATGTGCATTCATTGTGTCGAAATACTAAGTATTGGGGAACATTGCAAAGGCCAGCTTGGCTCTCACCATACTGCATGGGGAGGTTATTGGGATAGCTTCAAATCTGCATTTTATATAGCACAGGTAATGTTCAAGATCTCAAGATATCAGAGGCCATATACATTATGAAGCACCACCCAATTCTTAATACACAACTATCATCGGTAGCACCTTGTTGCACTCTATCTGTTTCTGTGTTTTGAAATTTGTTTTTACTATGTTCCTCAGGGTCTGTAGTGGTCCTAGTGGATTTAGTCTCTTGTCACTTTCAAATTGACTGCTGCTGGTTCCCCTTATTGTAGTTCCCACTTGTAAATTGTGCAAAATCTAGAAGTTGTGTTTTATTCTTATAATGCTTATTGCTGTGGTTCTTCATTTATGTAGATCTGGACTAATTGTTTACCTGTTGTGTTCTTTTTTGTTCTCATGTGTTGGTTAAAAATTCGATACATTTCCCTGCAATTTCTTCCGTTACAACCTCGTTTATTTTGATAAGTTAAGTTCTAATCTTTTGTTTTGTAGTTTCAGTTTGTGCCCTTGTATCATTAATGTATTATTTATTCTTCTTTTTGGCTTGATTTTTAGTTTGATAATGGCTTGAATAGCCAAAACAATCATCACTCAATAAACATGTTGATTCCTAGAAACTGGCTGTTTCGTGTACTAACTAAGTGTTCATTATTACGCTTTTAGGTTCATACGTTGATTGAACAAATGGTTGAAGGAAGCATGCATTCACTAACAACACGTCTCTATGATGGCTTTCAGTATTTTACGAATGGCATCTTATAATAGTGTTTACAGACAATAACAACAGTTACGTTGCATCGGCCCGATGCTGCTGCAACTGTGTACATTTTGTGCAGTGTCTTTACATTAATTTTACCATTAATGTGCAATGGAGCAGAGTACAATTAGAGGAAATTTTTACTTGTCGCTCTCAATGGGTCATAAAATGGAGTATGTCCCATAAGGCTTTAAAGTGTATAAAATCATGCAGAAAGTAATAACTTTTGACTGCTGTCCACTGTCTAGTTTTCCAAAATCCTGTCACGCTTGGAGTGTGTTTTAAATGACTTTTGTAATCAATCACTTACCTATTGACTTATGCAAAGCTTGTATCCTGTTAAAAAACTTGCTATCCCTTCTTTGTACGTGAAAAGCCAGAATAATATGTACAAAAAGGTAACGCTAAGCCAAGATTTTTGATACGCTCAAAAATTTTATGGAACCGTACCTTCATCAGTGTAATACTGAGCAGAAAGAATATTCATTTTTGTATAATAGTGGCATTCTTAACATATATCAAATATATTATTATATTTTTAAGGAGTTTTTTATAATTATGATTATTTGCCATTGTAAATATTATATAAATTACTTGTTATTATTGGATGCTGCTTTTACTTGCTGCGAGAATTATATTGATTGTTGCCTAGTATTGTAACTAATATTATTATGCTAATCATAATAAAGCTACATTGGAATTGCATTCATCTTGCAGTTGTCCATATTAAATCATTTGTTTAATACATTGTACTCATGGATAAGCTGTTGCAGTTTAGCCTTAAAATAGGATGTACTTGCTTTAATGAATAGATTTTAATTTTCTTTTCA
The DNA here is from genome assembly GCA_030141605.1 of Tubiluchus corallicola. NCBI lineage: Eukaryota > Metazoa > Priapulida > Priapulimorpha > Priapulimorphida > Tubiluchidae > Tubiluchus > Tubiluchus corallicola. The sequence continues at coordinate 383,704 of JAQGDQ010000110.1, read as the reverse complement.
TGTCAGTTCACTGACATGTCCTTTGGAATATAAGTGCTCGCTCATATTTCTACGTTCGTGTGCAAATGCGATAATTATACAATTAATTTTAACCCCACATTAAATTTATAAAACATAATTTAAGTATTTTTCACACCATTGCATCAAATACTTCACATGCGAATTGCCATTTTTCTCCAGCCTGATTGTGACATCAGTGCCGTAGTAGTTGGACCTTATTGTGCAGTTTAGTAAGTAGGGTTGAGCATTCTCAAATAGAGAGCGAATTCTAATCAAATCAAATTGTACTCTTTCGAACTCTAGTCAAACCGAATTTCGAGATTTCGAATCCGGGTAAAATTCAGTTTTCAAGATTTTTGAATCATTAACGAACAGCAGTTTCACAAAGATTGTGAATACTACTTGATTTTATTCTGCAATAAAAAAGGCAACTAATTTGTTTAATAATTGTGCACAGAAATCGCAGTTAAATTGTGCTGATTGCATGCTGTTTCAAACGTTTTAATGATAAAGAACGCATGTAGTTGAAGTTCTGAAATATTCAAATCTGTAAAACTCGTTTAAATGGAATTAGAATGTTCGAATGCTCACCCCTGTTAGTAAGCCTACAGAACACTCGTTGGGGGAAAGATAGGAGCGCCTCTAAGAAAATGCATTGTTGTTGTAGGCTGACCCAGATCGTTTGAGTCTCCACTTTCTGCCTACAATAATGAGTCCTTGCAATGCATGTATGCATTGTCGTGTTAGTTGTACACAACCTGTTACATGCTAGCTTTTGGTGTAGTTCCTCTTTGAAAGGGGCACACAAATACGGCATTTTTGTAAAGAAGCCATATGCCTCTCCTATGCTGTTCCTACTTTTCACAATCTGCAAGCTCCCATGATTTTGGGGAGACCTTGAGATGGCTCACAGAAACTGCCTCTCAGACATTTAAAGATTTCTGATTCTAGCCTGCCTGGTTCCTCACACCTTAATGTTAGCCAGAATATCATGTAACACTCGTAACAGTTCTTCTGGTGTGGTCCTATCTTCAGGTCGTGGTTTTTTACACATTTTATGCAGCGGTTTGATTAGTTCTAAATTATCCGTCTTTCTACTCTTTTCATTAGAATTTAAAAACTGTAAGCAGACGTCGTGAATCTTCCACACATCCGCTTTCATCTTCAACAATCTTAGCCGCCCGTTACATTCATTTGTTCTGCACTCCTTTTCGTTCCACTCTTTGGCTTCGGGAGGTTCGAACTCCCAGTCTCGGTCAAACGGCTTACCTTGCCAGGAGCATCTTGTGGTCATGTCCTCTATATCATCTAAATCACCAAGAACTAATCTCAGGTCTTCTGTGAGCAGGTACTGAGTCAAGAGTTTCTCTAATCTGCCCGAGTCGCAATGGTAGAGCCCTCTGCTGTGCAAAAGCTGAATTATTTCGACGTAATCTGTGCACAACTGTAAGCATCTTTTCGTGAGAGATGTCACACTTTCTGTCACAGGTAAATGCAGCCTTACATTTGTGGCATCACCTAATTTGTGATATTCTGCTGCAATGACATGCTCTGTCTCGCAATACCCTAAAATTTGCAGTACACGAGGATGGCTCTGTAACTGAACATAGTGGTGTAGCACCCTGTCATAACCTTCAAAGTAATTGGGTCGGATGTATAACAAGGCAATGACATGACTCTTCCACGCAGATGCTTTTACCTGAAAAAAAGACGAACAACGATGAAGTTTTTCGTCACACCTACATTGAAAAGAATCATTCAAAGTAATACAGCTGCCACATCATTTAAATTGCACTGTGACGTTAAAGATGAAATTTGAAAGCCATTGGATATTAACTGGTTATAATTCTGATCAATTTTGAGCTCGTTTTTGAACTCTTTCAGTTACATTGCACTAGACTTAATATTTTTGCATGATTAACAACCTATATTTCTGTCTTACATTGAGTATCGTAAGAAATAGGGCCTGGTGATAAGTTATGACGTAGTTGCTTGGATATTGTAGCCAACCTGAGTGAACCACTTCAGTATGAATGAGCTATAATGCATGATAATCAAATAGTAATGCACTTTCTGTTAATGTTTTATTACTCCATTTTGTAGCATCAGTTCTTGGCACTTATTGGATAAGTAATTGGCTCCATAATCCTCTTGTGTCATTTTGTTGATTTGGTTGCACAAAGATATCCTCATCTGGCCTTTGAATTGGGGCGAAAGTTCCATTTTGCTGGGTGCTGCAAGTACTTTCCTCTATTGAGGGTGAGCAACGTTTCTGTCACCCCACACTAATTTGCTTGTTTATAAGAGCAAAATAATGTGCTGCAGTTTTCCACGACAATCCAGTTCTTCATAGCTGACAAAGTCGAATTGTTTTGAGTAAAATATTCTTGATCATAAGTAAAACCCCTTTATCTCCCATTTAGATGTATGTTCTATCTAGGACCAATTTTATACAATCCCAGTTTGAATAGATATTCGAGTAACACACACCTCTGTTCCTGATTTACCTGTCAGGGTGACTTTTCGCAAAAACAAAAAAATGAATCGTTTCCACGCTCCTTTCAACAATAAAAGCAAGAGAACATTGCCGTGGTAAGCATAATCAGCCACTATACAAAAATTCTGGGTTCGAATCTACGTTGATACTTTCTAGTAGCTTAGTAGCTTTAAATTTCCTGTGAAACTGGAGTTGCTGATGAGTGATAACCCTACTCTGGGACCCTAGAACTGTTAATTGTCATGTGGAATACAGTACTGCACACCTGCTTCTTTCAAGGTTGAAATTCAAAAACAATTAAAATCCTCGCTAGAATTATTGTATTCTCAAACCAGAAACTGTTTGCACAACCGATCAACCACCTTTGCTATTTGGAATTCTGCAGTGTTTTCTCTCACATTTAATCTCGTTCATTTTCTAGAAGTCCTCATACTTTGAACTTCTCATAAGTTATAAAACTGGATTACATGAAATTGAATTTATCATGCTTTAAGAGAAAAACTAGTTCTGTATCAGTGAGCGAAAGTGTTACTCAGTGCAGAAAACGAGAGAAGGGGGTTCTTTTACATAGTTGTCATATTGTTGCTTGCAATATCAATAACTATGTCTAGACGCAAACCCTACTACTGCATTTGAAAAATTCAAACGATCTTATGTTAAAAGGTCGTACACGTATTTACAAGCTAGAATTAAGTGGTCAGTGTAGGCCTACTTAACTGTTATTGGTATAGGCTAATCGAATGTACACTTAATATAAGTACAGTATTATAGATAAAAATTCTACCTGATTGCTTAAATGTCAACCATATACGCCTAATATTTTTCTATTTTAATATACACTTCAGCATCAGTAAGCCAGTAACAGGAATCTATCACAAGGCTAATCCTATAAGATTAAATATTGAAACAACCAACCACTTGTGGAACTGATAAAGTAGGTTTCCCCGCGGCCATCCATCCACCTGCTGGTAAGGCAGGCTTTGTTTAACTGTGACCTTTATATCACATATCATTATCCACCTAGTTACTCGCTTCTCTGATAATCAAACAGCATGAAAACATAGTCCATAAAAAGGTCATGTCTTCAAAATTCTGAAAATTGAGATTTCATAGATACGTACAAGTTTTGTGCCGCCTTCGCCCAGCTCGTATTGATGCTTGAAAGTGCGCCTAAGATTGGAACATTTAAGCCATTGACGACATTTCGACATTCCTGGCAAAGAAAATGTCCCGTTCTCACACACTGTATCTGAAATAGTGAAAAGTTTTTTTTTTACAGATGTACTCTATCTGTCACCTGCATGGTCTTGTCAGAAGCTCTCAAGATGCTTCTCCAACGTTTCTAAACCTTTCTCTTCTGAAATGTTTGAACAGCCCATTAGGTTTGTTTGTACATGCTAACATCCACATGCACAAAAATTAAAAGACGGAAACAAATTAATTAAAAAAATATGTGAAACAGTTTATTCGTCTTTAGTAGCCATGACTGTCCGTCAGCATAAATAGAAGCTAAACCATCTTGTAAAGTAGGAAAGACTATACTAGTTTTATCATGTTCAATTTTCTTCTGTCGTTGTTCAAAGTAGGTGTCAAAGTTACAATTTTTAAATTTCAAAATTATCAACAAGTAATAAATAAAGTCCTGCAATTTTCTAGCAGTCGAAACAATTTCTTTGCGTCATTACTTGAAAGCGAGGCGTAGTGCGATAACAATACAACACACGTGGCAATTGTTAAGATCCTGTCACGGGATTCATTTCAATTTCAGGATGAGAAGGATTAATCCCGGTCACCGGGCGTGTCAAAATGCGTCATCTTGAAATTAACAACTTGGTATTCGCTTCTTCGCGTAACTTATGATAATTAAGGAGGCTATAGGGTTAAATCATATAAGTTACTGTTTTCTAGAAACACTGATTCAAAGAGAAGATTCCAGATATGCATATTATTTTTTATCATAATATTATCTTATCTTTCATTATGTTAATGTAGTGATGCGAGTGAGTTCATAGCCGTGATACCGATATAGATAATATAAGAGCTTATTGTTATATATCTAACAAGCATAACGTATGTAGAAACATCAACAGGGAAAATAACAGTCAGCGCCAGATTACTTGTCTGACGTTGAATACCTGTGTGACATCAGATGTACGTCACATCTTTTGAAGAAGGGTTCTCACTACATTAATAGCGTTGTAAATCATGGTATAAAAACACTAAACTATTGTAACAATTGACAAACATTTATAATAATTCTAATTAGAATATTAAAATATTTTGATTAGACGAATTTTAAGAAAAAAATGTGTAAAAATTGCGAAAAAAGTAGTACAAGGTGCGCTAATAAACAAACCTTATGTCACATGTATTTTGTCAAAATTTGCATGCTGCATTAACCCCGGGAGCACTGTGATAATTATAGCCGTCCCGAGATTCGAAAGTCTTATAATCTATCAAAGATCTCGGGCTTGAGATTCCTGGTAATTATATAAGTTATTACAACGTCATTAGAAAACTTAAAAGCTATTAAAACAATGATACAATAACCTCCAATTTCTTTACTTCCTTTTAAACACATTTTTTACGTCAGTGTAACTTATACCATATAACCCACCTTTGCTATCAAACTCTTTTCTTATTTCATCTTCTTCATTCTTAATAAACTTATCACGTTCAACATCTGCCAAAGATTCGACATTACCGTTTCCTTGTACATTGTGAGAAGAATTTCTCCATCTAACGTCGGTATCGTTTGATCTGTTAGAGCGTTCGTTAATCGGTAACCACGGCATCTTTGAATTTGCGTACAGCAAGCAATAAACTGCAAATACATAAAAAATTTGCACAAAATTGTTATTTTTGTCAAACAAAAACTTAATTGCTGTACCCAGCCAATGATTTTTTTCAAATGGTAATAAGAAAATACTATCATCGCGGCGCTTCCGTTAAGAACTGACGCCGTCTCGTGACATTGCAAAAGAAAATGTCGGAACACAGTATCTATACATGCAAACCAGGCTTTAGGTTTGATTCATTTATATGGAAACCAAACCTGTTGGACATTTAAAGAAAGAACTCAATAAACGTTACTGGCGGAGGTGTTCCCAGATTGGTATAAGCATTTCAAGACATATCAAGTAGATCATTAACTGCAGTATTTTGATTTCTTTTTATTAGAAGTGGCGTGTGGCAGAATCTTCTTATTCAAAATACGATTTCACGCCTTTTAAATAAAGATACGCTGTGCATAGTTCTTTAGCAAATAAAAAAATAGCGTAGGCAATAAAACACGTAATAAATTTAATAATGAAAAGGATGAAAAAGAGTTGACGTCACATTATACAAGTAGCATCAATTGAACACAAAATGACATGAACGTTCAAAAATTCGGATTTAGAAATTTATATAACATTTTAAATATACATGTATTTCGCCATCATTGTTGTTATTATAGGGCATCGTTATAACGTTATTTCGCTATAGTGTAGTTTCTGCATGTTGTCTGTCTAAAGGTGTATGCACATGTAACCGAATTGTGCAGCGATTCTTACTTCCGGTGACGGGTGGTCACAAAGACTATAGAAACAGACAAGCGGTGCTGCACAAAACGCGTATTTCGTAAATACTCCTTTCAGAGAACTTTTTGTCTGATTTTCGGCATGAAAACGTGTTTTGCAGCGCGAATTCCACGTGCATGTCCATGTACCGTTATAACTTTTGTACTACTCCACGTGCACGTATTTATACCTTAATTTCAAGTGCGTCGGCTGCGAATTTAACAACTACATCTAGCAATAAGCAGTTGAATTAACTGATGATTTTATCTCAGTCGGCAAATCTTAATTGTCACCAGTGGATCAAATACTTACGCGAGACAAAAAGAACAAGAACTATAACTGATATTCTTCCAGGCTGCACGAATCTTTGCATCTTCTATTTCCGCGTAATTTTCACTGCATCTTAAACAGAGAAAGTAATGTCTTTGACCCACAGCGTCTGTGTTTTCATTATTCTAGCAATGCTGATACAAGACTAAAGTAGCAAGGGCTAAGAGCTCACGCAGCTTTGTTGAAACTCGCTGGCATGAATCAGGTAATATGCATGCTAAGCGGTTACTGACCAGCATTTCACAACGCTAGGCTTTTTTCAGATGTTATCGTCTTAAGGTAACAATTTGTGTTTGGTTAGAAAAACTCAGCCCATAACCTAGTTAGAAATGATGCGAAGAGAACACAAATGCAAAGTTTTACAAAATTTCCCAGGCGAAATTCTCATTGTTTACTATTGATTGTTGAGTGTTTACTGCTGGCGTAGTAGTCAGTGTGGCCTTTTACACATACATTTATTTTTTAATACGGAGACATGTAAATGTATTCCTACACATAGGCGTAGGCGCCGATTTTTCCAGGAGGGGGGCTAATTTGACCAAAAAACACAGCGCCAACGTGAAAAACTCAACTTCGAGTCGGAATGCCTCACCCCTCCCCCAGATCAAAAAATGCTCGGATTTCGGGCGCTCCATTCCCCGGCATGGAGAAATTTCGAGATTTCCTTTTAAGAAAAATATTATATTTTTTCCATCATTTGGCCGGTGCCCGAAAAATGTGTTTGCCTGAAATCGGGTGGGGGGGGGGGGGTGGCTGCAGCCCCTCTGGCCCGAACGCCTATGTTCCTACACACTTTTTCACTACTACTACGCATACATATATATAACCTGGTACGCATCAGTATAACTATATATATATATTGCATATATTTTTTTGGTTTAACAATTTTTAATCACAGCTTCAGCAGCAATTTCTGGTTTGCTTATTGTTGCTGGTTTGCTTATTGTCATCCTGTTCAATTTTTTTCATTTAAACTAGTTTAATGGCCAAGAATTATAATGGCGACGGGCGATCCAACATTTCAACTTTTCTTGCCATATCGGTGATAAACAACGAAATGCAATTTTTCCCACACACCTATATGAAGCAACAACATAGTAACTGAAAAGGTGACTTGATGACCATAAAATGAATTTACAAAAGATTGTTGGTATATTTCCTTGGACAACTTCAGTGATCATGAGAAAGTTACAATACTTACCCATAATATTTCACAACGTCGTCCAAAACACTGATAGTCAAAAGCATGAAATTCAATGTATCGGTTATGTAATCGATGGTATAAATGCAGTAGCGGAAATAATGAAACTATGTGATACTTGAATTGATTTTTATCTAAATCAACATTCATTCAAAATTTAACAATCTGTTCATATCATTTTATCTTACAGTTGTGTACAAATAAGTCTTATAAATTCAGTTCTTCATTTTGCTTAAATTTTTTATTTTTATTTGTCATTTTTTTGACATTTTTAACTATCTGACATGATTTTGTTGTAATCACTTCATTCATTGTAAGCCTGTGTTTTTACCTGTGTGAGACATTTTAACTATCTGACATGATTTTGTTGCAATCACTTCATTCATTGTAAGCCTGTGTGAGACATTTTTAACTATCTGACATGATTTTGTTGTAATCACTTCATTCATTGTAAGCCTGTGTTTTTATCTGTGTGAGACATTTTTAACTATCTGACATGATTTTGCTGTAATCACTTCATTCATTGTAAGTCTGTGTTTTTATCTATGTGAAACATTTTTAACTATCTGACATGATTTTGTTGTAATCACTTCATTCATTGTAAGCCTGTGTTTTTATCTGTGTGAGACATTTTTAACTATCTGACATGATTTTGCTGTAATCACTTCATTCATTGTAAGCCTGTGTTTTTTCTGTGTGAAACATTTTTAACTATCTGACATGATTTTGTTGCAATCACTTCATTCATTGTAAGCCTGTGTGAGACATTTTAACTATCTGACATGATTTTGTTGTAATCACTTCATTCATTGTAAGCCTGTGTTTTTATGTGTGAACATTTAGACTCTTCGTTACCGATATTGCTTTTTAATTTGAACCAACTCTTTACCACTTTGTATGTGATGTATTATTAATATACTTTATCCCTGTTAGTCAGTAAATTCAATTCAATTCAAGACACATTCTGTCCACACGATCAATTTTCACATAATAGTTACTTAACTTATTTGGCAGATAATTATTTATTGAAGGGGTGCTCTCTTTATTTTTGAATTAGCCCCAAAACGGTTTGCATGAAAACGAGCTTTGCCTTAGCGTGTGCTGTAAATGAAAACGAAATCAAAGGACAAAGAACATTTTGGGTAAAAACTGGTCGCGGCAAAGAAATGAAACAGAAAATTATTATGAAATATTTAAGGAAACGAGAGCAATCTGACGCGCGTAAAGGGTTTTTTGTAAAGTATGCTCAATCACTTACTGGGCAAACTTTCGTCTCTAATGTTGAAGGAGCAGGTTGTCAAAACATCGTAGCAGCAGTACAAGCGCAAGTACCTGTACATTTGCCTAAGCAAGTTTATAAAATTAAAATAGTTAAATACATAAATAGGATAATTTATTAATAGACGAAGCTTTTAACTATTTCAGTATGTTCCTAGGTGTTAGAATACCCATTATAACAGTATAAATTCTCTATTCGTGTTTACATATATATATACTTATATAACATACTTAATAATATACTTTATTATATACTTAATAACGTATATATATATATACTTATAAAATACACACGCTTTTTGGTAATAACTATTGTTTGTTTTTAATGACAAGCGCCCGAGTCACCAGCGTGCATTATTATTGGCTGTTCCTTGCAAAAATGACGACTAACACTGACGACACAGACCAGCTTGATGTCGTTATTCAAATTCAATGAAATTAAAATTTCACTGTCTGTGTCGGCGTCTACATGGTCGAACATTGACGTTTTAAATGACCGTGTGGACGCTCTATTACAGTTAGTTTTAATCTTGCGTATAATTTGAATTACTGTGCCATCATATTTGCTTCTTTATTTAAATTAATTCCAAAACTTGCAAATATAGAGTTCTCTATTGGCATAATTATAGACATATATGAAAGTCATGCGAGAAATTACTGTCGACTGATTCACTGTTTTTTGTTCTCGAGGCGCTAATTAAAACAGCAATAATTACCAGACGTAGCGGACGTTTGAAACAACTCATACATAAACTAAAAGACTGATTTTATTTTCAGAAATCGGTTATCCTGCAATTAAATTACCCGATGAAGGGAAATAATCATATTGATCGTTTAGCAGTTCAGTTTTCCATTCAACAACCAAAATAACCATACTTTGATTACAGTATTTAAAAAGTGTGATTAATTCAGAATTTTTATTATGCCAATTTCCCTGGATTGAGACGTTTGTTTTATTTTTAATACAGAACTTTTTGCTTGTGACAGAATGTTATTTTTTGTTACCATAATACGCACTAACACTTTTTTGCATGTGTTTTTGTGTGTGAGAGGTTAGCTGAGCTGAATTAAATATGCATTACGAGTTTTCGAAAAAAGAAAGTATTTTAAATTATGATTTTAAAGTATTTCTGATACTTTGAAAAAAGTATGACAAGGAAGAAAATATGAAATTGAGGTGTCAAATTTTGGTGAACTCGTTCGATTCTTTATGTCAGATAATGCTTTAATCTAAGTAGATCATTACTAACGTAGGTATGGACAGACCTGCTCTAAATCACTTGTGAGCTAAAAAACAAGTTGTAAATGAAACAATGTTAAGAACTAAATCAAAGCTTAAAAGCACGAAATTACACTATAATATACACGTGTTTCTTTTATTTTTTATTATCTCTTCTGCTGCCTGCATTTGCCCCACAAAATGTACCTTTTTATCATATAGTTTTTACTACAGCTCAAGAAATGAGGTTTAAGTAAGAACAAGAACAGCCGGGGATGATCAAAGTGTCAAAAGAGGGTCTTCTTAAATGGAATTCAGATACAGGCAAAAATGTTTAAGAGTTTAAAGACAGTCTTACATGACTTCTAGGTAAGATTAAGATGGAAATTTAGATTTGGAAAGCAATCTAATAATCAGTCTATTTCTGTTACGAGTTCATTCGAGAATCTTCATTTTCCTCCTAACATAACTTTTTATCTTGGTCGATATAAAAGGAGAAAGAAAGTCGAAAAATCTACAAGACAGGAGCACCGAGGACAAGGCAATACACTTTAGGAAGCAAACGTTTGCCTTCCACATAATGCAATTATTTACAGTAAACTCCGCATAACTCAAATCCAACGGGGCCGAAAAAACTTTGAGTAAGGCGATGTTGACCATTTCCCAGCATAGAAACTCTAAACCCCTCCTCCAGATGGCGAACTAAATAGAAGACAGTCAACCTTCATATACATAAATGATAAGATTTGATGACAATTACATAAAGAAAAACAAATTACGTAGTGAAACACAGTTTTTTTTATGTTACAAGGGGACGTGTACACAACACTGTGAAACAGTATGACAATGGGGCTACTAATGTCTTGCGTACTGCAGTTCACTTTGTACGAAATTCAATTATTCACACACTCTCTCTTAAGTATTCATCTTCCCGGAAGACTATACTGTTTTTGAGCTGTACGAAACTTTTTATTTTTCTAGAGTACAGTTTACATTTTTCAGTTGGTGAAGTAAATTACATGTATTTTGATTAAACGGACCATAATTTTTCATTTGAATTATAATAAATTTTGAGTTACAGGTTGTGATAAAAACTGATGCTTTTTGTGGGAAATTACGAATGATTTCATCTATTCCGTTGAAATTCTTTCAGTTATGCGAATTTGAGTTATGCTGAGTTTACTGTAGCACTGTAAATTCATGTTTATTTCTAACTTCTTATTAAAACACTTAAAGTTAAACAAACATTTTGTCTGAATGCATCACTGATACATGCTACACATTACAGCAATAAGAAGCAGCTGATGAAACACTTAGTACACTATTACAAATGTTCATCTAGAAAGTCTTTGCACTGAATAAGAACGGCCATAATTCGCACAAGCCCGCCGTCTATCCCAAGTCTGTCTGACCACGATACCATTTTGAAGGCAAGCTTCCACGTAATCATTTAAGATCTGGCAATAGCAGGTCTCTTTACGGCGTGAGGTGCACAAACAAGTAGCTTCCAGACACTGCCGATAGTAATGTGTAGCCTTGACTTCACTGTAACACTTAGCGAATTCAGGAGCTCTGGAAAAGCAAAATTCAAAAGAATGATCACTAAAAGCATGGCAGCTGATATTGATGCAAGCCAGAGAGTAACGACTTGAGTCATTTACTCGTACTCAAGTGTACTCGAGCAGATTTTTCTTAGGACTCAATCTTGAGACATGTGTCTGTTAGTATTTACTTACTAAGAAGCCATAGAACAACACTCTCATCAGAGGCTGTTGAATATGTCTTGTGTATAAAATTGAACAGTGTCTTACAGCGCAGGATTAAACTTAATGTAAACGTCTTGATGGAATGAAAGTCTTGAAATGTTTCAACATGTGATGATAGTTAACTACCTATTGTGTTATAGTGAATAACTAAGCATAATGAATAATAAAGCATACACTGCATGGTGAATAATAACAATAATGTAATGCTATTTGCTATCAAGATTTTCCAGCATTAATTCAGTAGCTTTAATTCAGTAGCATTAGTTCAGTAGCATTAATCCAGTAGCATTAATCCAGTAGCATCAATTCAGTAGTATTAGTTCAGTAGCATTAATTCAGTAGCATTAGTTTAGTAGCATTAATTCAGTAGCATTAGTTCGGTAACATTAATCAAGTAACACTAGTTCAGTAGCATTAATTCAGTAGCATTAGTTCAGTAGCATTAATTCAGTAGCAATAGTTCAGTAGACTTGGACTTGAACTCTAGCTTGGACTTCAAGATCCTTGGACCTTTTCTCCTCTAGAAAGACCAAACAACAAACAGTCAAAACGTTTTTATTCAACGGTATGTTACAAGGATGCCGCCTTATTGCACATTCTCGGTGGCGCATGCTAGATTTGAACCGTACCGCTTACTCATGCAAGGAATGAGTGAACTATTGCGTCGCAGTATTTCTTTAAAAATTGAATTTTGTTGTTCAAAAACTCCTTCAAACACTGAAAAGGGTTCATAATTTATTCACGTACTGAAAAGATACTATGTTGAGAAGACTTTCTAAGGTTAGAGTTAGGCAATTTCATCATATTAGTTCGTCATGTGTATTTGATATTTTGTTATATGTATGACATCAACGGGAACAGTTAAATGGTTAACCGACCACAATTAATAACGTTTAAATAATTAGTTTAAAACCCTAAATATCACAGCCCTAATATTCAAGATTCGAGATTTTGAATGAGAAAAAAGGACACAAGTAAGCAGAGACTTACTCCAAAGCACCGCAAGCCTTCTTTGCTTTTCTCTGTTGATAAAGTGGACGGGTCACACATACTCCATCCATGGGCTGATCCCGCAAGGCACGTATGGGATTCTTGGCTATAAATGATGGGATTCTGCAATACTTCTTCCCACCAACAGTCCAGCTCTTAATGAAACTCTAAAAATAATTAACAGAGAAACTCAAAAAGAAGTAAACATGTACAGCACAGTAATAAATGAATGACTTCAGCTATATAGTTAATTACTTATGATTTTCAAATATAATTTTCTTGACGTAAAATTTGTTATATAACTATGCAATTCACCCAGAAATCTTTTGTGTTATTTTAAAGTAGTCCAAACTAACTCTATCGCTATGGTCTTTAGTTATACAGCATTTCAGTCTTCAAATTATATATTTTTGTTCATTTAATATCATTAATCTACTCCCACAAGTTTTTTTCATGTATCGTTATTATTACAGTTTCAGTATTTAATCTCACTCTCTGTTTATGTATGTATAAGTATACACATAGGTAGTGCATGTATACATTTTTATTGAATTAATATAATTACAACTTTGATTAATTGCCACTGGCATAACAGTAATGTTACTAACATCTAATTAGAGCTGATTGACTGGGTGACCATGTGGTCTTTTGTCACCTCTGTTCGTTTATCTGTATAATATGCACTAACATTTGAACTATTAAGTTGCGCATGCACACACACACACACACACACACACACACACACACACACACACACACACACACACACACACACACACACACACACACACACACACACACACACACACACACACACACACACACACACACACAGAAAGCTAAAAGAAGTAACATTTAAAAAATCTCTACAATGCATTGGCAGAAGACAGTAATGTGGAGTTAGCCAAAATCATTTGGTCATTCAACTAGTTTCACTATACAAATGCCTTCACCAGGGACCTAAAACTACAGTAAGCTTATAGTCCATCTACATTATTTTGTATAACATAATTCTGAAGCTCAAATTATAATTCTTATTAGTAAAATGTGTGCTTGCAAATGAAAACCATCCATAAGTCATCCAAAAAATACTAAAAATTTAATTTTATAACACCGTGCCCACTTTTCTGTCTAGGAACTAGTACTGCAATTATAAAAAACTTGTATGTTCAGACTCCGACAGTAGCTCATGGAAGCAGTCATTTTGCTTTGGGCTTTTTCTGTTGACAAGCCCAGATTTTTGTCAGGAACAGCCATCTACTAAATTTAAATATAAATCCAATGTGCTCTTGCAAAATGCATAGCAACCACACTTTCATACAGATGCTAAGCATTTTGTAGAGATGCGACAAAAAACAATGGCTGATTTCAACAGCAATTTTCTCAAGATTATGTTTTTCAGTGTGTAGCATGCACCTCACCTTCAATGTGGATTATCTCAGCTTTGAAATAACATAGAGCATGAAATAGAGATTCAGGGTGCGTGAATAACTAGAAAAGGTTAATTGCCGACTTACGGACGATTTTACTATGCAAGCACACAAACGTTTTATGCCGATTAAATCTCAATTAAAGTTCAGTCCTCGATGAAGAAATTTATACACGGAAATCTACTAAAAATAATATAGTAAATAATCTACTAAAAAAAGATATAGGATCATGAAATAAAGGTTTTGATAACCTCTAAGTTCTAGGTCTTCTATTTGCCCTTTCAACTACTGTTCACAGCAGATAAAACATAACATCAGGAAACCAGTCAAATGTCAATAAAACAACATATCAACACACCAGTTTCAAATACAAGGAAAACAAACTGTTTTTCTTCAACCTAATATTAAACATTAACTGCGATGAAAATTTTACCTTTATAACTTTTCCAGGTACATACTGCTTGCGGCCTGGCAAGTTTCTTACAAAATAATCAATTCTCCTGTGAAACGAACCACAGAGACCACACAGCTGTCCCTCGTAACTCTTTGGCACATGCACAATTACATCACCCACAGGTTTCCAGGTGACCGTTATGCCAATGAACGTTGTGAGGATTACAGAATCATCATCTCCTTTAGCGGCAGCAAACTCAAACGTCTCGTGCTCATATGGCAGTTCCAAAGTGCTATCGTTGTATAACACGTTCCCATTTTCTACCACAACTTGTAAGCAATCCAAGAAGACGTAGAGTTTCTTCTGACCTGTCAGACTCACGTCGTTCTGCAGGTGTATGCTGAAACGAGATTCCGCACAATCCTGGGTCAGTACGTATCGACACGTTCCATCAAAGTTGAAGTTTATGTAGTCAAAGGTAATGTACGTGTTGTGTCGTGTCACCTGGCATGCAACTTGCTCCATAATGCAAATGGGACAGCATTCTCCCGGGCGCTGATAGAGTATCTGGTCAAACTCTGGGCAAGAGTTAATGCATTCCACGGGAGAACATTCAGCCTGTCCACCTCGGCAAATGCACGTCTTGCAGTCATCAGCATCCCACTTTTCTCCAGCCTATGGAAAAGCGAAAGTGATTGATTAAAGTAAAATTTGTACACAGAATTGAAAGATGAGAAAAATGCAACAAATTACATTCGAAAGTCTGAATACCAGAAAATCTGGCATAATAAACTGCTGTTGCTGCCTTCATTACTGCTTATACAGCTACGGTAGGTGCCATTTAATAGACTCACTTTAGGACTAAAGTGTCTTAACCCAATTAACCAACTGAACCTATTAACCGATGGGTATTACTGGTATAAAAGTATGAGTCATCAGCTTAGTGTGCACTGCAAATGTTTTTAATGAATTTTAGAAATGAAGTAATGACTAAATTCCTTTGCGCAGTTAAAAACTTTCGAAAAATATTTTAAAATATGAATTTATATAAGTGAATTAGCAATAAATTAAAAATATACTTTTCTAAATCACACAAGTCTGTTTATTTACAAAAATTACAAAAATCCCTTCAAAGTCGGCTGCTTCATTTTCTCGCGAAGAAGTTGGCTCACAAAGTTCTCATAATTATAAAATCGTTGAGTCTATTACTGCGTGATTTCGTGTATTAATGAAGCTACACGGTAAATAATGTAAACATTCTCAGTAGCATTTCTTTTCTTTCAGCATTAATTTAGCTTGAAACATAATTAAAGGAAGACAGGATGGTTTTTCATATACTACCCCAGGCATTTTCAAGTACAGTAACAAGTATACATTTTAACCTAATTAATACTGCCAAAGCATACTGCCATAATTAAATAATAGGTTAAAAACTTAATTGACGGCAGGCAAGCCCAACTATTTATGACATTACAAACAAACATAATTTTCAACAGCAAAAATATTCCACGGGTATTTTGCACGTGTTTGTGAAAGCAAAAATTGAAGTATAGTGCTATTGTAAGATATTCAGTGTGTTGTACTAAAACTAGGCAAGTTTTAAGATAAGAATTCCAGTTTCAAATTTACCTGCTGTGCTCACACATGAGCTGTCAAAAGTGTGTAGTTCCTCACAAACTAACACATCTGAACTGAGAGGTACAACACCTGTTTTTTGAACAATGCAGGCGCTAGTGCCCATCTAACTAGCAAATGGCGAAATGCATGTAACAGCTAAGAACTAGTGGCGCGAATGTGAAATTGTGTTTGTGTGGTAATAATTCTTTCACGTAAGGCATTTTTGAAAAAAATAGTATGTTTCCTTTCAATATTTTAAAGAGTAAGTTGTTTTGACCTACAGTTAAAGATTGTTTCCGGTTTTGCCTTAAACGATTAACATGCTTAGTTATGTTTTGAAATTAAAATTGAAATTTTTTTGTTGTATTAGAAGCACTTACCAGGTAATAAACATTGTCAATTTTGCAGTAGGATGCATCTAAGCACGTATGATTGTTAGACAAATCAAGCTTGTATCCTCGTTCACACATGCAGTAGTAGGAGCCGATTTCGTTCACACAGATCTGACTGCAGTTGCCATTGTTCACACTACACTCATCAATATCATACTGGCAGTACTTTCCTTTAAATCCCTTGCTGCACTCACAGTATGACACATCGCCAACGGTGACACACGTTTGATCATGTTGACAAGGAGAGAAGCTACAGTCAAACACAGCCGAACTGCAGTTGTCCAAGTTTTCACTCTGTGCGCAATGGCAGGAATCTTCAGTGGAGCAGTGTCCGATATCATGACATACAGTCGACACGGCCCGAACGCTCACAGGACCATGGGTCTGCTCTCGTAGATCTGGCCAGGCGACGACACTACCATAAAACCCACAAGTTTGGTTCAGGAATTTAATTTCATCATAGTCCATTGCATAATCCCATAAATTAACCTGTAATACGAAACCAGAATGTATAAAAGGTTGTAATAATATTATAACACACATTAATGTAAAGAAAACTATTAAAATACAGTTAATACAGAAAAAATAATCCATACATAATAAAAAACGTTATAAACTAAAACAGCGAACAAAATAATAAATAACAAATGAGGCGTAACATTAGTTGTGAAGCCAATTATACTTATATTAGCACTTGGCACTTAGTACTTGCACCATGGAGATACCTGTATCAGATGTAGTCTATATTATAAATCCACTTTAGATAAATAAAGTTTAAACTAAACTAAATTAGAAAGCCTGAATTTTCTTTTTCTAGGAATCTCACCCAGATATTTCAAGCAGCGATGCTCATCATTGCATTACACAGTGATAGAAAAAGACATTTTGCATTAGATTATAGAACTTTCACAAGTTCAAACTTTAGCTTACTTGAGAAATTTCTCCAACAAAAACCTCTGCCGTATTAAACGACCCTCCGACCGTATCCTGTTCCTGGCCAATCACAAACTTTCCGCCTCCGCAAACTGGCTTCCCCATGCTCATCTCGTCCGTCTCTTCTTGCAATGCACCGTCCATGTACAACTGCAAGGTGCCGTTCAGACTGTCCCAAGTCAGTACAATGTGATGCCAACTGTTATCACTAAATACAACAAATTTACATTTTTGTATTGGACTGCATTCTTGATTTGCATTGCATTTACACCTTTGCATGACAACTAAAGATAACAAACACACAACAAATAAAACTGGGTGGCGTAACTCAATGGTAGCCTGCTCGCTTACCATCCGGGAGGTTGTGGGTTCAACTCTCGACCGAGTCATACCAAAGACCTGAAAAATGGTACCGCTGGTTCTTTGTACAAGCACGCGGGTTTAACAAAGTAATGTGTGAGTAATAATCATCGGAACCACCTTGAACATAAGTATTGAGTTACTTAAGGTGTTATCCCTGGACTATGTCCTAAATGAAATTATTATTATTATTATTATTATTATAAAATTATTAATTTAGTTAAAACAGACTTATACGTGACTCTTTTATATGTTTTCATAAATGTTCACAGGAAGCAAGCCACGACATACTTGAGGCGAAGACTAACTCCTTCTTTTGTATATTAAACAGTTGTATGATTCATGAGTATACTGCTGCAGTGTTTTTAAATCGTGATCCAAGTGAAAATCAATGACATACCAAAATATTCTCTAAATCTAACAGTGCTTAACACAAAAAAATAATTCACAAATCTGTACTATGTCACGCTCTGTATAAAATGCTAAATATTGTACCTGCACATGCTAAAATAGATTCTAACGAGAGTGGCATGACTCCAAAAGCAATATTAGAAGTGAGTATTTACACAGTTTTTAGTTACCATTAAATCTTATCATATGAAGAAAATTCAGTAAAATAATTTCGAAAGCATTTTACCTGTTAGCATTCACATCTGTATAAAAAGGTGGATAGTTATTAATGTAAACCATGAAACCACTGTAATCCTTGATGGTCAGTGCATTATCCACAAGCACTCCATCAGAGGTCATACAAGCATATGAAACCGGTGTCCCCTGATTCTCTAGGTCATCACTTCTCATCCAAAATGCCAACGTGAAAGCATACAGGTTTGGAACACCTCCCTCGTACATGGCATAACTGAGAATATTTCCTTTAGTAAACACCATGTCGTAGTTGTACGAAACCTCTAGAATAAATAATTGCAGTCAAATCTCACAAAACGCCAACACAACTCTGGTATTTTGAACAGTAAGGAGTAAGGAGTAATCTAAATGCAACAACAACCATGACTAATACAAATAAAAGTAACTGCACAAGCCAACACTGGATGATGGTAATACTAAAAACAACACATAGATGGAGCCATATGAGGCAATTTCAGATTTTGGCTGTAAATCTCCTGCCTTACCTACAAGTTACAATCAGTTCATCTCTCCTAACACTGAGAAAAGGTCAAGAGCAACACTAATACAATGGAGACAACACATATCGAACGACAGTGCACACCCACGTACACCCTCACAACCATGTACAATGTACATAAATACACATACACAACCTCACAAGAAATGATGTGACAGCTTTCTGTTCACAGCTGCGAACACGGATTACACAGAAACCAATCTGCACAGCTGCAACTAATGGATTACACAGAAACCAATCTTCACAGCTGCAACCACGGATTACACAGGAACCAATCTTCACAGCTGCAACCACGGATTACACAGGAACCAATCTTCACAGCTGCAACCAATGGATTACACAGAAACCAATCTTCACAGCTGCAACCACGGATTACACAGGAACCAATCTTCACAGCTGCAACCAATGGATTACACAGAAACCTATCTTCACAGCTGCAACCATGGATTACACAGAACAGAAACCAATCTTCACAGCAGCAACCATGGATTACACAGAAACCAATCTTCACAGCTGCAACCATGGATTACACAGAAACCCATCTGCACAGCTACAAAGATGGATTACTCAGAAACCAATCTTAGAATAACAGTACACAGGTCACTTACGAAAACAAATCACGTAAGTTAGCATTTTTCATCACTTTACAAGGTTTTTTTACAAGTGCAACAACAAAATTTTACCAATTTCACAGTATTCGCCATGAAATGATGTCCTGCATCTGCACCGAAATCCGTCGGCAAGATTGTGACACGTTCCTCCATTGAGACACGGCGAGGAGAGGCAGAAGTCAACAAACCTGTCAAAAACCAGCACTGCAATATAAACTATAGAACACATGATGACAACCAGATGATTTACGGATATTCACAAAAAATGTGAGCAATCCACAAAGTACCAACTCTAATTTTTTTCATTTCATTCAAAGGTTATGTCGCAATTCTACTCAAACAATTATTTGAATGACTGTATCAAACTGTCAATTTGACTTGTCTACATCAACAGTCCAACAGCAAAAATTGCAATCTTGCAGTAAAAATTCAAGCCATGACCTAACTAAATAGCAGCAGGATTACCTTCCAAGCACAAAATTTTGAAAGTGAGGTCATCCTACATTGTTTCTAAAACATTATTCACGAACCCAATACGTATCAAGATGCCATGAATTGTAATAATCTTGGTTTTTCTTTTCAGTCTACTTAATTACAGTTTCTACCTATTCAGAATCAGAGATTCAAATAATAAGGTCATATTCTACAAAGTATAAATGTAACTGTTTACTTTGGTTCTCGAGTGTCGTTTGTAAGCGTTGAATTGTCTATTATTTCCAGTTCACAGAAAATTCCTGTGAAACCCTCAGTGCAACAACATGTGAAGTTCTATAAAAAACAGCAGAGTTAAACATGCAAAATATCCAAATACTAATAAAGCACCCCTAATAGAGTGATACAGACCACCCCAAAGCTAGATAGCCTTAAACTAAGTATATATAGACAGTAAGTCCTCGCTTGACGATGCTAAAGTGTTCCAGCAAAACGTGACGTTAAGTGAAACGTCGTTAAACGAAACCAAAACTTCTATAGAACATAATGTAAACAAATTGAGATACGTTCCAGAACCAAAAATCAATGCATCAATGCTGCTTAAATCGTTTAAATTAAACGTTTTATCAGTTTTATTCATATTTCTACTGATTAATTTCTTTCTGTTTGCTTGAAACCACCTATCTTTCTTACCAACATCTAGCTAAACTTGCTAGTGATTTCTCCTCCCGTTTATACACTGTGTGTTAAACACTACGCAGACAAAGCCAAGTTCTGCATGGAGCAACCTTGAGACAATTTCATGTAGTACTAATCTGGTTGTTATATCAACAGGTTACAAACAAAATTCCTTGGCATAAAGTCTAAACTCGGATGTCGCTTGATACAAACGGCTAGTATTTAGTACGTAGTCAGTCGGGAAGCAAACACATTATAATAAATATAATTGCACTATTTAGGTTACTACTGTGCTTTTAGAACAGAATAGCGCAATATGTATTGTTTTAATGCTTCAAATTAGGTAAAAAAAGGTTGCTGATAAAATAGAAAATGACTGTGAGCAAAGTAAAAAAATTGTTGCTAAAACAAGACGATGCGTCGTTAAGCGAAAAAAAGTAAGTGTCAAATGTTCAGCCTGGTTAAAACGAAAAGCCGCTAAATGCGGAGTCGTTAAACGAGGACTTACTGTAATCGTAATTTCCAGATTAAAAATTGCAATCACACACAATAACTGAAAAAAGTTAATTACAAAATGAGTATCGAAACAGGTGCCATCATTAAGACAAGGTGTAGCAGTGCAGTTTATTTCCTTCTTCTCACATCGGTAACCATGGTAACCTTGCAAACAATTACAAGTGAAGCCATTGACGCGATCCTCACATGAACCGCCATTCATACATGGATCTGAAACAAGTTGAATAAAATCATTTAATATTCACTATGTAACATGAGCAGAACTAATTAAGTCGTCTACGACAAAGTCGTTAGCTATACATATACTGTCTGCAAGAGGCAGAGTAACACCAAAGCATCCTACAGAAGAATTTTTCTGCTACGCCACGCATACAAGTTCACTCGAGTTGAATGGCCAAAATCAATTGTTTGTCATTATCCTAACGTTATAACGCCTAATAACAGAATTAATTTCACTACTTTGATTAGCAGCATGTAAATAAAATCACTGCGAGTTAAGCACGTTTAGAACAAATAAAGAATAGCCAGATAACGCTCTGTAATCTTCTTCATAACCATCTGTAATCTCACCAAACTTTTACAATGTTAGTCAAGCTCAAACAAATGCAATAAAAAAGAAGCAATGAGGTTAGAATTTAAGCATGGAGATGCTTTGTTCACCTCAGGATTTTGCAAAACCTTCCTGAAGAACAAAAAGAATATGCTAGTTTCAGAGACACGCTGCAATATGACAAAAAGGTAAAATTCTACTTCACATTCTGCTGCTTACTCAAGAAGCAATCGTCGATATCCGTCTCACAGTTATCACCAGTGTATCCAGGAGCACAGGCACAGGAGTATGAATCCACACCATCCACACAAGTACCACCATTTTCACAAAGGTCTTCACTGCAGTCATCTAAAACAAGACTTAGTATCTTCAGTACACATAGGTATAAAACAATTATTAAGCTCATTATAAAACTACTTGTTTGTAAATAATGAATTATATGTATGCTTGCATAGCAAAATCGTCCATAAGCCGGCAACTAAGCTTTTCTACTTATTCATATATCCCGAATCTCCATTTCTTAAGGATCATTTTGATACCAAGCTCGTTGCTCTATGTTATTCCTAAGCTAAGATAATCCACATCGAAGGTGAAGTGCAAGCTACGCACTGAAAAACATAACCTTGAGAAAACTGCTGTTAAAGTTAGCCATTGTTATTTGTCTCGTTTTTACAAAAGCCTTAGCAACCGCGCAAGTGTTGGTTACTATGAACTTTGCAGGAACACACTGAAGTTATATTTAGATCCAGTAAATGGCCCTTTCTGACGAAGATTTGGGCTTGGCAACAGAAAAAATCCAAAGCAAAAAGACTGCTTCCAGGAGCTACTACCATAGTTTGAAAATACAAGTTTTTTACAATTTCATTACTAATTTCTAACCAGAAAAGTAGGTAAGGGGTTATAAAATTAGATTTTTAGTCTTTTTAATCATTTTCTTGATAATTTGATCCTAGAATATAAAAGTCCAATATGTTCAGCTTTCTTTTATAAAAAAAACAAAAAATTGATAGTTGAACAAATTTTTGGTGCATTCTACTTTAAAGCATCATAACGTGGTTTTAAGTATACCGACTTATGGATGGTTTTAGTTTGGAAGTGGCAATACAACAAACACTATTAAGTAATACAGAAAACTGCATTCTGTGAGAACAACATTTTGTTCAACAGATGACACACTTGTTCTAAGAACTGGCATGTCTTACTGCCAATGTGCAAAATCTGCAAAAATTAAAAATTTCTACTGAAACTCCATAAAGAATCTAAAAAACTTCTTTTAAGAAAAACTGTCATGGCAGTCTGGCTGCATCTCAGGGCACATTACGTTCTGGCCATATTCACAAAGGGTGCTGCATCAGTTTCAATGTTTCAAACATTATAACAGAGCAGCCTCTTTAGTAACATAGGATAAAACCTGACTAATGAAAATAAAGAATGGGCAGGAAAGGGTCTTCTACAAAAAAGGAGTTTTGTTACTTCACACAAAGTAGAAATTAGTTTGATTCTCTGATCAAAAACTTGACAGCTTAGTAAGGAAATGCAGGGCAACTACAATTTCTGGGTGAAAGTCTGCTACGGTTAAAGCTCAAGAAAACACTTCACTTACATGAAGCTTAAAAAAATTCGTTTTGAAATTTTATACCACTTACATATTGCCTTTTTACATACAGAGCTTGCATCGGCAGTAATGCTGTACAAAACTTGTACATTTAAGCTCCATGACTGTTAGGTGTAGCCATTTTAATGGAAGGTCATTTAAAACAAGTTTAGATAACATTGTGTAAACTTTGAAAAAATAATCAAGGCATTCGTAGCACACACGTCACTAACTGAGTAAAATTTTAAATTACTGTATCTTGTCAATAAGTTTAAAAATACATTTTTGGGTGGTGAGTGGTGCAACCTGGAGGGTCAGCAACATTTTACCAATTGGTGAAAACAGTTTAAATAATTAAAAATTTTCTTTTCTAGTTACATAAGTCTTTCCAGCAGGTAAGCGAAATGCTAGGTAATATAGATTTTCATGGGAAGACTTTTGGGACATAGTTTAACATTGCCTTTTCTTTCCCTGATTTATGTTGTGCGTAGGTGAGATCATGCAATGGCGACTTCGGAACAGTATTGTGGGAGATTGAAAATGAAGATACACAAAAATTCCTTTCAATGTAAGAACGATATATGCGTAAAACTGCTAAAAAGTAATATAATTTTTTAAGGCGAAGTTACGTTCACTTTAGGTAAACATGAGTACTCTTCTGTGAAATAGTCTGTTTAGGTAGATATATAGATAGAATAATCTTTATTTACCATTATACTGATTAACAGTAAATACATGTTACGTGTTTGATGAGATGGTTAACATGTCAGTAATTTATCATAGATAAAAAAACTAATATTTGGTAATAGCATTGTTCAAGAACATACTAAGTTAAAGTTTCAATAGTACATATAGAACAAATCAAACAAATGCTAATCGCACAATTGAAACTATCGATACTAGCTAATTACACTATCACAATACAAATAAAAATCATTGATTGATTAAACTGCTTCGGTGAATTTTACAATAGAAAAGAAAACTAGAGAATCACAGTCATTTTATATGCTCCTTATTCAATACAAGACAATTAATGGTTTGAACAAGCACAGTACGATACAATACAATACGGCTACAATCAATGTACACTCATTTCTCGGTTTGCCGGACAAAAGCAAAGAGATGTCGGTCTGAATTTGCCGAATGTCCGTACTTTCCGATACTAGGCTAATATTGTAGGCACCGTGTATTAGACTCATGGTAATGTAGAATTGGTCGCCCAATTGTCTCAAAAATGTCTAGTATGGGCCACTCCAATGCAAAAGTATATAAAAACTGTCGGCAATTGACCAAATAACTCTGCATAAGTCAATCTAAACCATTTACACACGCTGATTAAACTACTAAACATGCTGACATATAAGCTACACACGCTGTTTGGCTGTAAACAAAGTGACGACCTGCCAACTAGCAGTCAGCTTGCAAAATAAGTATGTAGTATGTCTGTAGCATGCAGGACTTTCTATGGACCAGATTTTGTCCAAATTTTCCGATAACCATAAAAGCGAAGTCTGACAAACCAAGACATGAATGTAGTTCATACAGTGCAACCAAACACAAAAGCAAATCATTAAACACAATAATCAATGCAACTTTCAGTATATTGGGTTTTCTTATTATGGTCTTGAACAAATGTAGAGTGGGTTGCTTCAAACTGACTGATCTCTTTTATTAGTCTCTTTAGTTTACATTAATGTTATTGATGAGTTAGATGGACAGTGCCAGTTACTTCATACAGACCTAGCCAATTATCATTATTTACAAAGAGTAAAGGACTTACCTATGTTGATTTCGCAATGTCTTCCAGCAAAGCCACGTACACAGTAGCATTCATACGACCCTGGGACATCCTGACAGGCAGCATTGTTCTTACATGGCTTCAGTATCTCACATTCATTTATGTCTGCAAATTTTACGCACGTAATACAAAAGCACTTCAATAAACAACACCCTCATTGGTTTGAAAATTTCACATCTAGGGCAATCCTCCAAGGTGAAACACTGAACCAATAGGGGTATTTTAGCTAGAAATGCATATTACTGTTAGGCATTCAGTATTTATTTGTCATTCCCAATGTAACATTTCAAATAGGCATATATTACATAATGATACTAATAATAAGAATTACTCAACACCCAAAAAAAAAACAGTCAGTTGCAGCATATATTGGGTTACCTGCTATAAATCTGACTTTAACGGGTAAACAAGAACCGAGAACAGAATGAAAGATTAATCACCGATAAGCAGTTTTTCACATCGTCAAGCACCAATTTACCGAGTGGATATAGCATAGCTTAACTTCGGTCATTACGCATTCACCATGACAACTCAACTATTCCCATGAAAGGAAATGGTGAATATAGTTATTCGCTAGTCATTAACATGTGCAAAGAATATCTTACCGGCTATTGCATCAGTAGTTACAAAAGTATTATCAAATTTAACTAGAAAATAAAATATTTTACTTAAGTTTGGTCAATATTAGACTATTCTCGCAAAATGGAAATATGTGTGTAAGAATGACACTAACATTGTACAGTGCATAACTGTGTCAAACTGTATGCATATAGTAAACATGAAAGTTCATTAGGTCTTTAAGCTCAGTTTATAACAAGAACGTAAACTGTATATGGTAAGTTTACACAATAATGGCATTGAGTGATAGGCATTTTTGATAAGACGATGTGTAAAACTATAAATACATATATAAAAGTTATATTCATTAATAATTTTTTGTAGGGAGTTGTGACTTAAATTTTAACGCTATTGTAATCACATGTAGTCAAAGTACAAAATTCAGGAAATACTGAAACTTAAAGTTAAATTACTACAAAAGGTTGATAATAAATCGTGGTCCTTAGATTATACCTTTGCAATCATTAATAGACGTAGAGCCTGTTGATTCAGTGCTCCGTCCTTCCGGGCACTGAATGCAGCTGGTCCGTTGCATCATGGGCTGATACTGCCCTCTTGGACAAGGGTAACATTCTTGGTATCCAGTTTCTGAGAAATAACCTCTCGGACACAGATCTGCAAGATGATGAAGACGGATTGAGTTATCTAATTAAATTAGATGAACTAAAAAGACAAGAAAGTGTTACATTTGCACAGGAATTAACAGCGTTCCCACAGGATTTTAAAATAAATTTCCCCGACTTTTCCCTGACCCAGTATACATATTCATACAGTGTAAGGACATGCATACATATACTGATATATAATGTGTCGACCATCATTATTTTTGGAGCAGAAAGTGAAACTGGGAGCTTGCCATAGCAAAATTTTATTTGAACACGAATCGCTGAAAAATATGTTTGGAAAAATATCGGTTCACAGTGATTATTTTTGCAACCCTTTCCAATTTCCCTGACTTTTCGCCCAATTTTCATCATTTTTCCTGACTTTTTACCAAATTATCCTTTTCCCTGACTTTTCCATGACTTTCCAGGATAGTCTGTATTTTCAAGGATTTTCCAGGGTTTTCCCTGACCGTTGGAACCCTGAATTAATATTCTAATTATTGCGATTTGCAATTATGGTATAGTTTCTCTTAATAAATCTCATTTATTTGAGTCATTGACATTCTCGTGCACAATGGTTGATTAACAAAAATCGACATGTTAGTTTAACCTAATTAGATCTCTTCTTCAAGGCAAGATCTAATCTCAGTGCTTGACTGATGCTGCTGCATTGTAAATTAAACCACTAAAGACAAAGAATTAAGTGGGAAATTTGCAAAGCTATAAAATATGTCTAGAGGCTGAAGCTGAATCAGTTGCTACTACATCAGCTGACTTAAACAGTAAATCAGCTAGCTTGGCTGAAGCTGAGTCAACTGCTACTACATCAGCTGACTCACACTGAAAATCAGCTAGCTAGGCTGAACCTGGGTCAGTTGCTACTACATCATCTGACTCACACAGTAAATCAGCTAGCTCAGCTGAGGTTGACTGACTTTTCAGCTGAGTTGACTTAAAGAAAAAATTAGCTAAGTCAGCTAAAGCTGCAAATTTTTGTTAACTAAACAAATCATAAATTGTTAGTTAACTGTTAAATTATGGAGACAATTTTTCTAAATAATTTGTGTTGCTTATACACAGAAAAAGGCTGATGTACAAATTCAAATAATGCATTACAGATCAATTTTTTATTATTATAAAAAAGCAATGGATTTATAACAAATATAATTTAAATCCTATTTTTCACGAGGCTTATCTTGATTACCGACGAATCGATACCAAAACACCAAAGTGATCCCATACGTGTGACTAGCATAGCCTATTTGTGTTTGGTTTTAATAAATGGTGGATTTTACTAGGTTAAAGGATTATACAGTTCCGTTTCAGCTACAGTAGCCACATAACTCAGCTGGATTTTTTATCCACACATATCTAATTCCAGTTAATGATGGGTTGGATACTTACTATTATTATTTGAACAAGGCTTACAGAGAATAATGAAAACGTCAGCAGATTTAAACAAAGCACAAGTGATCTTTGTTTTGCAAACCCAGTGTGAGACCACTCTTTCTAAAGTCCTCATTGAAAAAAGTTCTGCTTTACTTTTTCAGTCTTTTGTTTCAGCAAAGTCAGTTTTAAAAAAGCTAATAACTTATAGGTTTATTCCATTTTCATAAAGCACAGCTTAATGGGGCAAAAATAAAAACACCTACTGACGCATTCTTTTACGGTAATGGAGCCCTCTAGCGCTGTAGTGTACCTATTTGGACACTGGATACACTCTTTCTGCCCGGACAGGGGTTGGTACATTCCTAGCGGGCAAGCAGTGCATACTTCAAGCCTTGTAGCGGAATACGTTCCCGGTTTACACTCAGCTGCAAAAAATCAATTGAAAATAAATGTAAGATTAATTAAGTAATGTTTAATTATGAACATGTTTAATTATGAATGAAAGAAATGAAATGTTTAATTATGAATGTAAGAAACAAGACAATACTGACATCAAGGTAAGCATGATTATTTAAAATTAAGCAAATGATACAACACGAGTGTACCAAGCATTCTAGTTATATAAAATATCGTGTAATGTATACCAATTTTCCAATGTACAGATGACCAGTTAGAAGTATTGTGCACAAACAAAACTGAATTCTTAAATGTACTACAAGTCAAATTACAAAAACATTACTAAATTTTTATTTTTCATACATAGCTATTATCATTCCTTTTACCACAGACACTTAACAACAGACTAGCCTAAAAAATGTGTGCAGCTACTTAAACTATAACCAATAAAAATTAAACATTTAAGTAGAATAAATGCATTGTTTTTTATAGAGGCTAGCATCTGCTAATCTACAAAAGTTTGTGCATGATGCATTACACCTACAGGAAATGAAATACAAAATTGCTCTAGAGTAAACGTGGGCATTTTATTATGAGTGTCACGAGATGTTCATGTAAATCAAACAAAACCAGCACAGGTGAAAAAATGATGCTGATAAACAGACAGAAGGTTTAACCTCTGCAATCAGACTCCTTCTGGCTTCCCTCTCCCACTGTTGTTTTGTTGTCAGGGCAGGGTTTGCATTCTAGAGAACCCACTTCGTCCTGGTAGAAACCAGCATAGCATAACATGCAATCAGAATAATCTGCACTGTAGAACGTTCCTTCGGGACAGTCTAGACAGCTGTTGTTCGTCAGAATCTGTCCGGCTCCGCAGCCGGTTGGGAAAGGTTTCTGCGTGACTACAACAGCATGCAGTTTAGGTATGAAGTTCATCTCACCCTATAAGAAACAACGATTACATAATGAATTCAATGTACGAAATATAAACTGAATCAAAGCTACTGCAATACTTTAAAAGTACTAACACCTGAAATTATTGTTATAAATGTTGTCTCTTTGATTTGATTTTGATTTAACGCTTTATTTCGAATCAAAATTCATATTTACATGCACAAAAATGTCCATCTCTGTCCATCTCTCTCTCTCTCTCTATCTATCTATCTATCTATCTGTCTCTCTTTCTCTCCTTCTAAGCCATTTGATAGCCCATGTCTGCTTTCTTCCTTCCCTTCGACAACTGACCGTTCCATTTCTACAACATTATTCTTTATCCCTCTTTCTAACATTTCATGATCCTTTTACTTGTTGAATGTTTTTGTTTCATTTGGAACACATTTTACTAATGTGGATAAAAATCAATACTTACATCAAGTCCAATGACATCTGTGTTTTCATTCAGACCTTTCTGTACAGCAATTAGAGAGTTATACACAAATTCCATCACGTCACTTTTATCCTCGAGGTCATCCCAAGACGAAATGTTCCTACCAATTGTAAGCACCATTTCCATTGTCAGCACCTTGTCAATTTTTTCAAAAAAGAACGGATTAACTTTCGGTTTCTCTCCCTCTGGAAAACCCGCCTCAAGCTTAGGAATCAGTTTAAGTGGAGGCATTGTGTAATCTTCAAACTGCTGCTGTCTTCTTTTCCTTTCTTTGGGTTGTTCATTGTCAATCGCTTCATAAAAAGTTTGGTTCATGTCTTCATAAACACTGTCACTAACGTTGAAGTCAACGTCTGGTACGGTAACTTCAGCAGTGTCTTGACTGTCACTGATTGAAGTATTCATAGTGCCAGTGGTCTCACTAATGTTCTTAACTGTATTGTAATTTTCTAGTAAAATATGAACATTTTGGCTAACATTAACTTCAAGACTATCTGTGATATTGAAGAATTTGCTGTCATTCAATAAGCTAAGCATGTCATCAATAACAGTGGTATTTTCTGTAGCAAAATAACTGGTAATACCGTCATTGGCTTCACTAAGGTTACCTAGATAATCTTTAGTAACATTTTCTATATCTGAGACATTCACATCGGCAAAATCAGCTGTTATTTCTTTAGTAACTTCTTCGTAACTTGATTCATTGTAGTCAGGTATTTTCGCAGTATAATTTTGAATTTCAAAGATATCAATTTCATCAGTTACATTTGCTGAGGAAGCATTAAAAACTGTGACACCTTCACCCTCTGTTTCTTCAAACGAAGTGGCATTGAAAGAATTATTTTCAAATGTGATAGAATCAATAGCAGATGCTACAGTTGTCGCATTTAATAAATAATTTTCAGCAACTTCCAGCTCAGAAATTGTTGACAATTCTGTAGCCATGATAGAAAAATTGTTCACATAATCAGGCAGATCATTTAGGCTGTACGTCACACCATGAACCGTAGTGTCGTTTGCAGTGCTAACATAATTCATTTCTGTTTCATTGAGAATACGTTCTGAACTATACACATCTGTCTCATTTATCTCATCTGTCCCATACACATCTGTCTCATCGTTATACGTATCAACAACATCAGTAGCATTGAAACTCTCAATAGTGACTAGCGTGCTAGACTCATATTGCTCAGTAGCAAAAGTTATTAGTTCTTCACTACAAGTGACTTCGACATTGTCAACATGACATTCGATATCATTCGAGCAAAGATCTAAAAAAACGCAAAATGGATTAACATTATTTAATAATCACACAGATACAAAAGCGAGCAGTTTAACAGTACAACAGACTGTGGAATATAGTTCTACAGAATACAGGATTTTCTAGACATTTTTTCGATCAAACAAAAAAATTAGATAATCATTATGTTCGTAATCATATATCATCATCATCATCATCATCCGAAGAAATGTCCTCATAATATCACCATCTTCATTATCATAACATTGTCATCATCATCGTCATTACCATCACAATTGTCACGATCATTATCACGACAAAAAAGGTAAGTTGAGAACTTACTGCAGCGTAAGTCATTGCACTGAATTAAGAAATGTTAATAACTCAATCAACTTTCCTGATTTTCACTGAAACTTAATTGTGCATGAATGCTGTTCTTCAATGTCAAATAAAAGGAAAACCCAAACATTTTTTAAATGGCAATTTAACACTTTCCTTCAAATTTACTGCTTTCGTTTTTGATACTGAAAAAATTATTTACAAACCTTGTATGAATGGTGCCCACATCTGTATGGTATCCAAATAATTTTCCTGTATTTCTAGTTTTGTTTTGAGAGATTCACAATCTCCAGTAAAATACTGCAACTTCAGCCCTGTTCTGGCTTCGTTTGGATGCCGTTTTACCAGACAATCCGGCCACGGAAAAGTGAAATCCCTCAGATCACGTGGCACAAGAGGTCCCCACTCCCCGCGGCCATCAAACTGACGACAATAGTACACCTCCTCTGGCTGGTTGAGAAAATCATATCCTTCTTTGCACTGTACAGTACAATACTGACCCTCTTGCCAGGTGTCACATGAAAGAACCCCATTTAGAGGCGGCCGTAGATAGGGGCATTCAAATGGTTTTACTTTCACTTGAAATCGACACACAGCCGAGTTACCACTAGTATCCGTTGCTGTGTAGATAACTTCAGTCGGTTGACCCCATGAAAACAATGACCCAGGAGCTCTGTTTTTATAAACATACATATCCTGACGGGAATTGTCTTTAAACCGAGGCTCGCGCCAGCGTACTACGGCTTCCGGTTTATCATGAAACATTTCTATATCGTCAGGACAGTAAAGGACCATAGGGGGCTCATGATCAAGAACGTTTACAGTGAAATTACAGAATGCTTTAAGATCTGCATCATCCTTAGCCATGTATTCTACAACCGTAGTTCCCACTGAAAAGATCTGCTGCCCATGGTAGAAAGACACTGGTTTTATTCTTTTAACTTTTGGCTGGGAACCGGAGCTGTCTGCGGCAAGTGGTTCTTCCCAAGTAACAATGGCACTTCCCTTATAATGATCAGCTTCCACAAAAATATCTTGTGGGCATGTTTCAAACACAGGAGGTGTAACATCACGGCACGTAATTGGTATACCAGCATCCGTCCACTTTCCTTTCGGCGTGCACACTCGGTAGCCGTCATCCCAACTTTTCTTCCCGTTCATGGACTTTTCCAGACGGAAGCCTTTTGTGCAAGAATAATGACAAACCGTGCCATTTAGCTGATGCTTCAAGTTGCATTCTCGAGGAAACACTTTGAGCCGCTTATTAATTTTCAAAGGAGGACAGTGTACCACTGAAAAAATCGTATTTCTGAGGTTAATTGTACAAAACAGCTAAAGATGAACAGAAACAATGCAAATCTTCTTAGAAGAACTAAAGTGAACTACACTAAGCTGCTATAAAAGAACATTAAAATAGTTAGCACTAAGTTCATTTTATATATATGCTACAATATTAACAACAGTTAGTTCAGTCATGTCAGTTACTTCACAAAATGTCTGTAACTACACTAGATTTAATTTTCATATAAATCTTTTTACAAAAAATTTGACTAACTTTGAATTTTTATCACTGCGAAAAAAATCTGAAAACCCACAGTGTTCATAATCATAAGTGGTTGACGATGGTCGCTTCCTTGTGACAGATTTATCTTCATTAGTTCTGTAACTTTTGTTACATCCAGTTATTTAAAAAATTCTGAAAATATTAGCTTTATTTTAAGACACGAAGATGTAAAAATTGACAGACTGCGAGAAAAGAACAATGGTAGAAACCTTCACAACTGGTGTCACGTCCATCCCATCTGCCTTGAAAACCACAAAATCGATGTTTTGATCCGTGAACAATACAGCCCGGTTTACAAGTAGCATTGCATACAGTTGCATACGACAATAGCGAAGTCGAGCAAAAGTAATCACAGTTGTTAGGTCGAGCCAATCTTGGGCATGTAATTTCTGAGAAAAACCAAAAAACACAAACCAATGGAGAACCAGTAAAAATTATAGAAAGCACAAATAAAATTGACAAAGATTACTTGTCTCCTACTCAAATGTGTGTTAAAAACTTCGCATGGAGGTATTATAAATGTGAGTTTCCATGTAATGAAAAATTGGTCTGAACCTCAGTAATAACGACACGCCAAGCAAATGTGATTTACATATCAAGATGCAGGATTCTCCTTAGTAAACTTAAAAAACTGCATGTTTACCCTCTCGCTAGTATACGAAAAACTTTGAGTTCTAAATCAAAATTACTGACAAGAAAAGCAGAAACCCGATAAAAGTACAAGATTTCTTTATAAATTGAAACATAAGCGTGAAGCTACTTACGATCACATTTAAACTCAGTTCCCGACCAAGTTCCATTCAGCAGACAAATTCGCTCAAAGGAACTGCCGTTGCTCACAACATAGCCATCCCAGGATTTGCATTTCAAACCGCATACCGTCTTGTACTCGGTCCCGCAATCGTCTGGA
Organism: Tubiluchus corallicola; assembly: GCA_030141605.1. Taxonomy (NCBI): domain Eukaryota; kingdom Metazoa; phylum Priapulida; class Priapulimorpha; order Priapulimorphida; family Tubiluchidae; genus Tubiluchus; species Tubiluchus corallicola. The sequence goes on along the minus strand of JAQGDQ010000110.1, from coordinate 349,966 downwards.
ACAATGATGCCTCCTACTGGTGGTTGAAGCGTTGGACATCTTATTGCTAAAAAATTAGCAAGAAATAAATGTGAAAACCATAACCAGCAAATAATCAAGTTCAAAACACAGGATTAGAAAACAAATCACACAAAATTGAACTACAAAAAAATACAACCATGGAAAAAACTGGCAGGCTGTGTTGACTAGGTTTAAGCCTACGAACCCAGAAAGCAACGACTCAGAACCAGTCATTTTCACTGTTACCATAAACACTAAGTTCTTTTATCATAAGTACTTTTATGTTATCATATTCGTTATCATAAGTACTTTTTGTTTCAGCAGTTATGATTGAAGCAAAAATTTTATTTATATCACTCTAAATTTAAAAAAAAACAGAATACCCTGTTTTGTGCAAATGGTCACTGTTCTATAGAATGATCAACTTTAATGCAACAGGTGAATGTAAAACCTCAACAACTTGCGTTTACGCATTTACCTCTTAGTTCTCTTTCATGTTTGTCGCACGCTATAGACAGAACATTATCAGTTTTCGAAACAGCAGAACTTTTTGACTACCTTTTCATAAATTAGAGAAAAGCATGCAACTTTCTGTTTCGGACTTCACCTGAAAAGGCCTGTCATAATAAAACTGCAGGGGTTTGCTCTATAGTAGTTATACCACTGAAATTTTAATTGACATCACTTATATGACATTATGCATGTCAGTAGTTATTATATCAAGTTTTCGGGCCAAATTGCTAGAGTTACACAATTTTATAACAGGAGAAATGCTGGCTAAGAAATTTTCAAATTTTAGCAGAAACTTCAGAGGCACTAATTGAGTTCACTAGACACACCAGAAAAGATTTTAAACATCAAAGCTGTGCTGCTGTGATCATCACATTTTATAATAAATAACTACAAATTTATTTATCTACACGACAAAATAAATTTAAATGGCAGCTGTCATTAAACTAACTGCTTATACAGAATATGCCAGAACTGTGGGTTTATAGATACCTATGTTCATTTAAACAGTACCAATGAAATATACGCCCAGGTCTACTGAAATTTACTGACTCAATGTGACACAGAATCTATTCGTAATTCGTAATTCATTGTCCACTTCAGCACAATTACTTTAACACATTGTAACTGTTATACATCAAATCAATTGTAATTACAATAATTGTAAAAGAACTATATTAATAAATACATGTAGTTTATCAACAGGAAATATATGCTGCATGGTGGTCAAGAAACAAAGCTAGTAAGATCATTATGAAAAGTGGAGAAAAAACTGCTTAATTAACAAGAGAAAGAATTATAGAAAAACAAGGAATAGTTAAGATAAAATGATAAACAAAAATAGAGAAAAAGAGAAGAGAAATGAAATAGAAAGGAGTTCAGCAAAGGCGTGTAGCAAACATATGAAAATATAAACTGAAAGTAACCAGTCGTGGGATGTACTGTAACTATCGCACTTCACGACAAAACCCAAAAATAAGCTATAAGTAAGATTTCTGCAGAAGAGATTTCATATATCTTTAAAAGCCAAATAATTTTCGATGTGTTGTGACATTAACTGATATTTTATTCCATAGATTTAGAGCAGTAAATTTTACAAAGTGTCATATAATATTCATTAAATCTAGTAAAATTGATATTGGTGATTATATACGACGGGATTTAGGAAACACGGGGGTAATAAACTGTAGTGTGTTTTGTACATCTAAAATGAATAACTAAAAATATATTCTCTCATATAACTGGAACTGTTACATTATAAAGTCTAACCTTTACATGGAACGCCAGCAGCTGGATCTCCTATATAATTTTCCACGCATTTGCAATCCTCCACAGACGTACTGCCAGTTTTCCAATTTGTTGAATGCAGAGGACATTTCTTGCAAAGTTCACGGCCAAACTTCTCCTTGTATGTTCCCCAAGTACATTCTGGAAGTGCAACTAGGTTAAAAAATGCTTTTAGTTAACCCACAACAAAACACACTGACAAGGAATTTGACACAGCACTTGGTTAATCACTAAGCATCTGGCACCTCGTGATCTTGCTGCCTAATAACATAACTATAATCGATTATTAATTTTTTTATCATGTCGCAGGATCTCCCAGGTCTGTGTTGATAAAGTGGTCAGGAGTTTTGACAGCTGACAGCGCTACCATCCTGATGCTCTCTTTATCACTATGTAGCCTTACTAGTCTAACAATCTAAAGTATAGGCCTACACGTAGGCTTAAAAGCTAAACCTGTATTATACTACGTGTATACCAATAAACACAAAAGAAAAAGTACAGCCCAAGTGTGAAATTACTTCTGCAACTAATCGTGAAAGTGCTGTCAGGTTGAACTAAGACATGGTATGAGCAAATTATCGAGAAATGTAGCTATGCACTTTTTAGCAAAAAAAACTACTCAAAATAACCGCCCAGAGCAAGAACGAGCATAACCTAGCCACTGGGGGGGGGGGGAAAGCCAGCCCAACTCACTGCCGGTCCCAAGCCCGGATAAATAGGGAGGGTTAGGGTCAGGAAGGGCATCCGCCTGTAAAAACTGCGCCAAAACCTTCTATGAATGAGTCGGTGAGACTTAAAGGGAAAGTCCACAAAGAAGTGGTCAGACCCGCTCTAATCTATGGGCTGGAAGCAGCTTCTCTAAAGAAGACCGAAGAGAAGAAAATGGGTGTGGTGGAGATGAGGATGTTGAGATGAATGGTGGGAATAACAAGAAGAGATAAACTTAGAAATAATAATATCAGAGGAACAGTAAGAGTAGTGGAAGCCTCGCAAGATTGCTATGGTATGGACACCTGAAAAGAAGAGTCGGTGAAGATCTTGTGGGAATTGAAGACATAAATGAAGAGATGGTCAACAACAGGAATGCATGGAGAATACTCATTCACAACGGCGACCCCGAATAGGGAAAAGCTGAAAAGAAGAAGCAAGAACGAGCATAAATAAGATGATACAGACAAATACATGCACGTATCTATGATCTCAGTCTCACCAAACGCAACACTAGAGTTGTATTAAAAATAAAATTCATTATGTCAACAGTTACTGAAAATCGTACGATTTTTACATAAAATTATAAAAAGCTGTAATAGTAAACGACGACGTTTGGAAAACACACTAGTATTTGTCTTCAAATCACTACAATATAAATATGATCAACACATTCTGCAAACTACAGCACCTATTACATTTTAATTATAATTATGGGATTATGGGATGGCCTGCACCCCCCCCCCCTCGTATGCCTCAAACAAGGTGTTTATGACAGCTTACGCGACCTTTCATGATTCTGCTTCTGGTTCGGATTAAACAATGTATTGGCATTCTAGATATAATGAAGACATAGTACATAGGCCTACTATTATTGGTCTTATAGATTTACTTGCAAACCTGCTCATTATAAGTTTATAACTGCTACATCTGCGTGCTTGTAACAGCTATAAATACGTGTAAGAATGAGAATAGCAATACGTGATTATAAAACTAAACCTTTACAATCAGCTTTAAATCCACTTCCTTCATACCCTGGACCACAGACACACTCGTACCGTCCAGTTTTGCTTCCGCAGGCACACTTTGCTTTGATGTCGCAACACACATCATCGTTGTCATCACACAACGGCTGACATTTTGAAGGTGACACGGAATAATCCCAGTAAGTCTCTTTAATGTCTGAAATACAAACATAAGCAACAAAACTAAAATTTAACTTAAGTATAAATGCTGGGTATATCTCTAGACGTGTGTACTTTTCTAATCTTAAGAACTTGCGCACAGAGGCACATAAACTCCGTGTCTCCACAAAAGTATTGTTGGTATAGGTCTGGGCTATGCTCTTAGCATATTAATTAGACAGTAAATTGTGGTAGACCTGTCTATCTAGGCTATAATAGTCAATTAAGCTGACTAAACAAAATGAACTTTCTAGCAGGGGCTACTAAAATGCAACGCTACCGCTGTAAGACATAATACTGCATCACTATTAGTGTAGGAAGCCACGAGAAGATCAATTATTCTCTCCTTTACCTTTGGACGTATGTTTTAAGTAAGTCACAATTATGACTTACTGTCACGACTAACCAGTTATAATTTTTGGCTTATAGGCAATTAAAGATGTAGGTCTAAAACATCTTTTTTAATCGGATGTAAAATTATATCTGTTGTGGGGATTCACCGTCTCGTTTAACAGGGCCTACAGTGTGACCCGACTTATAGATTGGAAAATATTAAAATTAAAATTGGCATTTAAAAAACTTGTTGCGCTCTGGTGAAGTGCATTACACTAAACTTGAAGCTGATGGTCGATGTATGGTTACAAAACTAATTTAAGCTGTGTTTCTTACATCTTTCCTAGTGATGATTCATGAGGTAATAAGATATAAGAAATTAGGCGTTTTGTATATATTACAGTGCATATTACTGACAGACTGCATAAAGTGCAGTCCTACCATCATCACACATTGTGTGTATCCCGGTTTCTTGATTTTCAGCTGGGTGACAACGCTGTGGCCGTCACCTATATTAAGTAGGCCATTGTTGCTGAGTCTAGAATCGAAACTTGTGCCGAACTGAACATTTCGGACCCAAACAGTTACCGAGTTGTGTCCTCGACAGTGTCCTCTATCACTGTAGTGATAGACCTCTTGGCTCTATTGTTTATAATGTACATTTATGTCTGAAAAGTCAGAGGATCTCTATAAGGTCATAGTTAGCACTAGCCTATCAGGAATGCAAAAGGTCATGGGATCATGTGCCAGTGGAGGTGTGCACTGGAAGTGGCAGACTTTCTAATTCGGCACTGTTTCGTGCAGCATAGCAGTACCCAAAAGAACAAATCCATTACCTTGTCGAAGATTTCTATTCAACTTGACGATCCTGTCAAAGTTCCTCAGAATGTAAACGTGATTGTGTGATGACGCAATTTGATAAAGTTCTTCCTCGTTGATATCAGCGACCCCAACACAAAATATGATCACGCCAGACGCCTTTAAAGTCTTAGCAAGTGGTCTAGGATCTCCACCATTACTTCTACCATCAGATATCAATACAATGACCCTGGAATTAAAAGGCTGTGTCTCTTTACGTAATTATCATGCAAGAAGCTGCCCGGTTTTTTCTAAGATTATGAAATCAGTGAGAAGTAGAACATTAATTTCTAAAATCGTTGTGAGGTAGTTGAATAAGTGAAACAACGAATAATAGCGATTCATTACTTCTCTTATGGTAGTACAATTAGTTTGAAATCATCGCTTCATTTGAGCAAGTTAGTTAAATTAGGAATGCATTTTTCGTGAGTAGAAATCATACGTTTTTATTTACTAACTAAATTGTTGTAAAAAATGAAAGTAACACCGTATTCCTTTTTTGTACGTTTTGCACCACTTACTTATTGGCGTCCTCTCTTGCATTCTGCAGAACCTTGGCAGCTCTGTGGACAGCATCTTTGGTTCTTGTCCATCCACCACTGTAACCTATAATCTGCAGGTCCTTGACCAAGGTACACATGTTGTTGCCTTCATGGTCAGTAATGTAATCAAAATGGAGGCGGCTGTGTGTGGAATAAGTGATCAAAGCCACACGAGTCTGATCAGCAGCTACGCTGAACAACCTCGTTGCCAACTCTGCGAATTTCACAGCGTGTGGGAATCTGTCTAGGCCAATGCTGCCAGATTCATCTAGTATGAACACAACGTCACTCTTGTTCAATGCTACATCTTGTAGCGTATTTTTAAACTCTACTAAGTTGTCTACATGAGTAGGAAGCGTGTAAGTGGAGTTATTGTACCCACTAATGAATCCCATTGTGGGGTGGCCACACAATAGAGCAGCTTCCAGGAGGTAAAGGATCACAAAAACTTGACAAACACAAGCCATCTCTGTTGTGTTACAACTTTCTCGAGAGTTGTGAAGATATAAATACTGAATTCATCTTAACGAATTATCTGCTTTGTCCTAGTCACGCCTTCTCCTTTCAATTTTGATTATATACTAGAACATCGTATAAGATCGTACAAATTAATCTGGAAAAACTGCTCTGTATTCTAAGAAGTTTTCATAGAAATACATTTTATTTCAGTATGCACATGCACACATCCATACTAATCTATATTCCTTCATATCTATAATTATCCAAATTCCATCTTCAGTTATTAGGAAAGACACAAATTTTAAAGCTTTCTCATTTCCTTTGATTCTGCACGTGGCATAATTGGTTTTCGCGAGCACACTGCGGCTTCTCCTATTTGTTTAAATTTTGAACTCAGATCTCACACTGGCTTCAAATGAGAAATTAACTATTATCATCCACGATGCCTGATCCGCGCGATAACAAAAGGACTGTATTTTCTGTCCTCCACGTTTTTATCGTGCACAAATATTTTTAATAACCTTTTTCTCGTAGTTCTAACGTGTTGTCAGTTGTTGTGTGAAAGTGATCTGTGTCTACTAGCAGCGGGGTGGGCCCCTGCACTAGATTTATTTGTTTTTAAGAGTGGTAAATCCATCGTCACTAGTTGGTTTAGATCAGCATCTGTAATAACAGAAGCTGATTCGTTCGTCGTTCTCCAAAACAGAAACTGCGCAATCGGGACGCTTTAGATTTAAATGAAATTCAAATAGTGGTTTGTTATTGGCGACACCCTTGAAGCAGGTTTTTTCTCGTTCGAGGCATTCGTGATAAGAACTAACTCAGAAATAATTATGCTAAAATGAGCAGTTTCAACTGTTTAAATGCTGAAACTGTTAAGAACAAATTAACGTGTTCATCTTTCCTTTTAGTTGACGATCTTACTAGAGTCTTTTAGTTTCCTTATTTTGCACTATTTTTTATTTTTCCATTTTTTATCATTTTTGTAGATCCTAATAGTTAGCTTTCTTTCACATACTGTTAACAAGCCGTCACTATCACCACCACCACCATCACCACCATCTACACCATCGTCGTCATTATTCGTCGTTATCGTCATCATCTTCGTCGTCGTCGTCATCGTCATCATTATCATCATCATCGTCGTCGTCGTCATGCAACATAAAAGCCAGTAAAATGCTGTTATTGTACACTGAGTAACTGTAACAATCAAATTGCTGTGGAAAAACTATGCCAGCAAAAATTTTTTGCAATCAGGTCAAAATATTTATTTTCTTTCAGAACAATAAAGAGCATAAAGTTTCTATTTGTTACAAAAATATCGCCCAGTATTTACATTTATGTAAAATAAAATAATATAAAGAAAAAATATTATTTAAAACTCTGAACGTTTTTATAAGCATTTATATATATTTTTTGTTATTTTACAGCAGTTTTTAAAATACAGTGAATAAAAATCTCTCTTAGAAGAGACTAACTCTAGAGCATTGCCTGGCAAAAAACGTAAATCATTACTCATTACCAAACAATGGAAACCCCATTGGAAGATCCTAAAAGTCACATTATTTATCAGTTAAGTCACATATTGCAACTGATCTTTACAAAATGTTCAAAATTAACCGTGTTCAAATGATAATTTTCTACGCATAATTTATTATGTGAACACCTCGTGGCTTCAACAAATTATCATTTTCATTGTGGTAGTCACATCAATATGAACGCACCTGGAGTACAAAATTTTGTATAATTTAGCAATTAAGGCACTTGTGGTGTACCCCGGTGAAAAGCGAACACACTAGTGAGATTTTTGGAAAAGCATTGGTCACCTCTTTATACCGCCTCGGGACTGCATTAAAAGTTGGCGCTAAGCGAGTTTGGCATTATAACGTGCTGCATTATGTCTATTATACAAATACAGACATTTTGTTTTGCCAACAATTTTGGCGAGGAGTGCATTATAACGTATTTTGACTGTAGATGTCGACACTAACATAATGAAAAAGCAAGTGATAATTGAAGTTCCAACTCCTACTATTCGGTCCTGTTAAATTCCTGGAAACCCGCTTATTAGAGCAGCGTAAACGGATTGCACATCAATTTTAGGTGTTCGCAGAAAAAGCTTTATTATAGTAGGTCTATTTTTACAGCAACAGCTGCCACGTCTCCTATTTGAAATGCCTTTAAAACGTTGTCTCATTAGTCCTTACTTCTAAAACGCTGAAACTTGTTAGTCTTCCTAGCAATTCAAAAACTGCACAAGTGCCGTCTCTGCTTGTTATGTTAACATGATTTTCACAAGTTTTTTCTGTAGATAAAAAACTTTGCTTGAAATAAAACTCCATATGCTCACATCACAAGTTTACCCTTCGCCGATCACAGATTGCAGATTTAGGCGCACGTCACTCGTTTTTTGCCAGAAAATATTTACAAGTTCGTATGAAGTTTTAGTCTCTGATGAAGACAACTTGAGCATTTGTCATGTTTTACAACAATTTAACTGTTTTGGTTTTTCCGCCCTTAGTTTAAAGCTGTCACTGCGTAAATACGCAGGTTTAGCCGAGTCTTCTTTGTTCTTCTCCTCATCCTCCTTCTTGACTCTTGTCAAATCTCTTACGGTATAGTTGAACGCATTTAACTGTAAAAACAAATACAGTGAAATATTTTATTGATCAGTATTGTGTTGTCAATGATAATACAGATTACTAGAGCTATGAGCGCCCTACCCTATATTATTTTACCAACAACTAAAGTTTACGGTAGAAATTTACTCAGTCCAGAAAACATATTCGATTTGCAAACAGTTGGCTGTCAAAGACTAGCAAAATTCCTTAGCCTAGGTTTCACTGCAGGAATATGAGAATTGCAAGATGGCAAAAAGCTCAAAACTGAAAAATTATAAAGCGCTGGATAAATCCAACTTGGATAACTAGAACCAGTGTGTGCGCGCGTGCACGTGTGTGTGTTTGAGTGCCGCGGGCAATCAAGGTATACAGTTGGGTATGAACTGACGGAAAAAATGCGGTGTATAACAGGGAGTTCGGCCATGCTGGGATTCCATTGCACGAGTCACGCATTCAGTGAATACAAAACTGCAAGCGTAAAACAGTCCAAGACTAGAGATTTCCACTAATCATGACCTTGTTGTAAACGAGCTTTACTCGATCAAGTTTAATTTTCCCGAATAAATGCCTTTCCTTATCTTAAGTCCAGTCCTAAGAAGCAAGTTAAGGAGTGACGAAAGTTTTTTCCATCCTAAGTCTGTACGGTTATAAATCCCAGTATAAAGTTCATTATCTTCTATGGTCCCACCTTACTGCTTATAATTGTTCGTGAGTTGAAAATAGACAAAATATAAAAAACAGATCTGTAATGAACATTTCTAGGTCAAGTGATTTATTGAGTGCCTTTGATCTAACCTTTATCAAGTCGCAGATATTTCAGTAATCTGCAGCTTGTTTTGAAGGCAATTTGGATAAAACATTTCCTTTAAGCTTGCATATTTTATTCTACTGCAGGGTCGACACAACCTAAGTTAAAATGATCAGAAGAAGATCTATCAAGTCTGTCAACAAACGACACGAAGAAGCACATCTCCAATCTGTTTTATAGTCTCTAACTTGTCTACGTCACAAAGATGTTAAAAGCTGACCCTAAAAGAACAGACACATTGATATATCTATTAGTCCTGTGGTTGACTTTCTGCCAAACTCCAAGATTCAGATGGTGGACCTTTTCAAATTAGCTGGCAATAATTAACGATAATCATTAACTAGGTTTTGACTGCGAATGCCAGAATGTTCATAAACCATTGCGTTTGCTTTCGGGACTGCTTTGTCGTGTTGAACTGATAGCTCGGTGGCAGACGTTTGGGACGTATAATCCCAGTACTCAGTTTCAAATCCCGACTGGTTCAAAATTTTTCAGAGTCTCCCTTCTTTCTTCAACTCATTACCCACAAAGGACAATAATTTATGACAACAATGGTTTATAAACATTCTGGTACTAACAGTCATAATCTAATTAATTAGATAGTAGAATGTCACCATCTAACTACACGCTAAACACAGGACTCCTTAACTTGAAACATGCGTAATAACAAGATATACCTTTACCTAGCGTAATAACAAGAAATACCTTTATCTAGCGTAATAACAAAATATACAGGGCCAAGTTTCTTTATCTTTCATTTACGCACTGCATTTTCAATAGTTCAATACATTATGGCGTCTTTATTTATGTGAACTCCGAGACTTCGCTGCCTCGAGGCTATTTGAGAAACGCGTTTTCATTGGGTATTATTCGCCTTGAGATTTTACATTCTTATATAATAGACCAGAATTGCTTCCTTTCAAATCGTTGAAAACGTATTATCATAAAGAATAAAAGGATGAATTCTGCGTATTTGTTACGTTCAAATATAAGGAAGTTTAAGCGTTCGTTTGTATAGCCAAGGTTTTGTCCTTACTGTAAACTTTATTCAGTTTAGCCAGATCACATCCTTGTGAAATTTACTTTTTTAAATGTCACGTACATAGACAAGTTTAGTCTTTTAGTTACTTTGTTTCTTTATTTTACATGTGTTCAAGTATGCAACTGTGCGTACTCCACAAAAAAAAACGAAATCGGTAAGGCTAGCTATTTTTACTATTTCGTCCTTGATCTTTTTGCCAAGTCGTCGCTGCCTGTGGCATTATAGTGACTTAAGCATACAAGCAACACTTCCGCCTAGTCACACACAAGCCATGTGAAAACCATTCTATTGCCATGAATAATGGCCACAAAACAAACAGCAATTGCCAAGTCCCAATCCTCGCACTGAATGTTTCAGATGTAACTAGATATTGCTGTTTATTTGCGTAAAACTTGTTTGTAAATCTGATACTCCTTTATTTAAAATTAGTGTGGAATGCGATGCTTTGGGCTACTTGCTTATTGAGTTTTTCAACGTAGCTGCCTCGACCTGTCATTTACAACGCCACTTACCGTTGTGATGGTATCCGTTTTTTCGCAAAAGCCTAAAACTCTCTTTGTAACTCTATTGTGCGGTCACAATATTAAAAACTGATGAAACTTATTACATAAACAACAACAACAACGAAGAGCGAGAACAGTATCACATAATAGACCTTTTTATAGTGTTACTTCGCGAGCGAGTAACCCAATTACTTACGTTTTCATTTGTTGTCCAACTGCTTTGTACGTTGATGTTTCAGAGTTTTGTGTTTCACAATAAAATTTCCCTAAAATTGTCGGAATGAATACCTAATGTTCCCCAGGAATATGTTCTGCATAAAATAGTTGGAAATTTTTTGTGCCTACGAAATTTTCTGAGGTAAATACTTACTAATTTTGAGTCGTTATATTCCACGAGATCTTTGGCTAGTTGTCGAAACACTTCGTGAACATTTTGTCCAGTTTTTGCGCTTGTCTCCATGTACCGCACAGAATGACTTTTAGCAAACTGAAAATCGCAAGAAAAACAGCTGATCAGTTGCCATTATCCAAGCTAAATAAAAAGCGTATTTCACCAAATGATGAGAATAGTTGCTGAAAATCCTAGCAATTACTTATGGTTACAATGTTATATATAATTGTGTACACTCACCTTAACCTCAACCTCAACTGCAATTTTGTTACTTTACGCTAACAGTATTACCCCCCAAAACAGGAAAATTTATTAATTTCACCCATAGAAAAGATACAACCGTGAGTACACGTCTTCTTAACCCCGGGGCGCTTCATACCGTTTTCATTTTTTAAATATATAAATGAAAACGATGCGAAAACCACATAACAAAGATACTGTGTCTACATTGTGTGGGTAGGTGCGAGCTCGACGCTATGCTCAGCCGACGTTTTTCAGCCGAAAAAATTGTTTTCTAAGAAGAACATTTTCAAATTTATTTAGGGGTTCAGTTGCGTTTGTTTGTTTAGAAGCTCACCCTGACACTCCAAATTCCTCCTTTGTTTTTATTATGCCAGGCGACTTATATATATATATATATATATATATATATATATATATATATAATAATCTTTATTTGCCATTAAAAACATTGATAATCACTGATAAAAACTTTACAGAGATAATCAATCAGTGTTAGTTAATAAAAACTTACACTGCTGAAGGCAAATGCGTCAGTGCAATCTAAACTACTGTGCAGTAATGACGAATAAAATCAAACATATTTACAACTATACACAAAAAAATATTAAAAAAACTATGATTTAATTAATATGGCCGTGGGTATATGAATTCGGAATTAGTGTGTATGTTGTCGTACTGGTGTGATGGTATTTCATATCTGGTTAATATTAGTGATTTTAATTTTGTTTTAAATGCTGATAGGGACTTGATTTGTTTAACCTGTAATGGTAGAGAATTCCAAAGTAAAATTGCTTGTTTGATTACAGAGTTCGTTCCATAGTGGGTATTTGTCCTAATTTGTTTTAGATTGCTTGTTCTGGAATTAACGATAGGATTTGGAAAAAAGGTAAATCTGTTATTCTGGAATGGTTTGCTGATGTTGTTAATGTATTTAAATATAAAAAGCAGAGTAAAATATTCTTTGTGTGCTTCAATGATTGGGAATTTTAAAGTTTTTCTCAGGTTAGTTGTTGAAGCTTTGAATTTTTGTTTACCTGCCTTGTGTTTGTATGAGTACCCAGCTATCAATCTCAACGCATAGTTTTGAAGGAGATTTAATTTTAAGTAATTTTCTCTTTTGGTTTTTTGAAGTAGCGTACATCCATATAAGAAGTGTGGTAGAACTAAAGTTTTATATATTAGTGTTTTAGTTTCCTTTGTTAGTTGAAGATCTAACTTGTTGGAGCTGGGCAGATAAACGTACAAAATCTCTAAAATCTTTCTAAAATCGATGCCATGAGAAAATAATACAATGCTTATTGCGTCAATGCCACAACAAATATAACATAATTGCTAACATTATTCTGTAACTATCTTACATGTTCAGCATATGTAGAGGAGACAGTTGGTCCACAATCCTGTAAATCACTCTTGTTCCCCACAACAATCATCTGCTCATTGTCCAGATCTTCTTCTTCTAGTGACCTCAGCCAATACTTCATGTTCTCGAATGACAACCGATTGGTCTTGTCGAACACTAGAAGAACACCTTTCGTCCCTCGATACTGGAATTTGGTTATGGTTCGAAACCGCTCCTGTCCCGCAGTGTCCCTATAAAATGGCGTCTCTTGAGCTTACAAACTAATAAAGTTTGGAGAACAGAAAAAAGTGTTGTGCTATGAAAATAAACGCCAGAAAACAAACTTCTATGTCTAAACTATGAGTGCCGTTTTTCATGATTTAAACAACACTTAGAAGTATATTGGAACCACATACAATATTGTACAGTAGTGTATTACATTACATTATATTATATCGTATCGTATCGTATCGTATCGCATCGCATCGCATCGCATCGCATCGTATCCTATTGTATCGTATCCTATCGTATCGTATCGTATCGTATCGTATCGCATCGCATCGCATCGCATCGTATCCTATTGTATCGTATCCTATCGTATCGTATCGTATCGTATCGTATCGTATCGTATCGTATCGTATCGTATCGTATCGTATCATATCATATCATATTATATTATATCTTTTATATTATTGTACTGATAATCATTATTTCCAATTTTTACTTATTATAACTCACTTAACAGCATGCAAATATACATCTTGTTAGGACAATGATCAATTAGATAATCATGTAATTACTTGAGAATAATGAAACAACACATTACCAGTTAAGCAATTCAGCAATGCTAAATACGTGGATTGAAATCTGAGACAAGTAGAACTTGGGCACTGTGTGAGCCAAGTCAATACTTGTTTCTATTTACCAAGAAACATAAAGAAGCTGTATACATCTTTGACGGATATTGTCTGTTTGTGTATTGTCATAGATTTTGTTTTTTTCTCAATTATTTTTGCAGCAAGGTGAATCGCAGCACTGTTTAGCATGTACACGCATTTTTCAGTGTTTCTTGCATTGCTTAACAAAGTTACTTCGTTACTTGGCTGAATGGATAGGAAAGCCGCACGCGTGAAGCTAAACTCACCAGATCTGCAATCTGACCCGAACACCGTCGATATCAAAGTCTTGATTAACAAAATCCACGCCTACAGTTGGTAGCAAACTCTTGCGAAATTCCACCCCTTTCATGGAAGTTATCAAGGAGGTTTTTCCCACCCCGGTTTCACCAACAACTAAAACTTTATACGTGACGTCGAAATCCATTGTTCGTTTGCGTTCACGATAAGGCTTTATCATCTTAACTGTCTGAAAATGAATAAAAATGAAACTTAATTTGCGCATTAGAACAATTTTACGTGTGTATACGTCGCAAATAAATTTACCTGAATCACTGGATATCTCTATTACACGGTTTCTATAAACCAGGTTTAGAACTGCCTGATCATTTCATGTTTCTTCACAAACTAGCAGTCGATCCAAAGCGGCAAGAAAGACCCCACCCGTTCTGACTAACTTCAAATACAAGGAAAAGATAAAAAAAATCGTCAAATCGTCATCGAACGATTGTAGAGTCGTTTACCATTATTTATGCGTCAATTGCCACCATTACAGAATTTTAAAAAGCACGTTTTTAGGCAGCATTATGGATCATGGCATTATCTGTATATTGGGTAGAATAGAGTATGTTGGAACAGTTTTATGAAGGTTTTTAAAATCGATCGTATAATCTAATAGCACTATTTACAATTTGTAATTTTGTAATTTTAGAATGATTAATTTTATGTCGACTGTATATGTAACTGTAATTAAAAACAAATTTTTTGGTTTAAAGCATTGTGTGAAGGTTTCTCGTATGTCTGAGTAGCAAAGAATTTGCGAAAGTTGGTATTACTCTAACGATGGTCTAGTCGAACAGTAGAGTGAACAGTGGAGTACAGATTTTTTAACAATTTCTACGCTATCCAATTACACGTCGACTTTGTACATTATAAAAACTCTATCATCAACAACGTTTTGTAAAGTAATTTAGGGTCCAAACGCAGCGCAACAACCCACGACTTTCGCTATTTTTAGGGCGCCATGGTGGTGGTAGCCAGATGATGGCACACGATGAAAAAATGCAAAGCATTGCTTGTTATAGCCCATGCATGAAAGGATCCGACGAGGCGCAAAATGTAAGCATGTGCATGCAGCCTAAACTTCCTTGTAAGGCTGACAAAAGTGTTCTACAAGCTTACTTGGAATGCGACAAGTAACCAGAAGATACCTTTAACGAATTAATTAATTAAGTGGAAAAGATCAAATATCATGAATCCGACAAACGAATAATCAATGTGATGTGTTTTCAGCGAATTCTCACGTTTCAAGTGCAAGAATTCAAACTTAACATACTTTGCATTTCATGAACGAATTCACTTTAATCGCATTTCCATTCATACTTAAAGTGAAGACCGTGTAGTACACTTGAATTACCTTTCGTGTTGTTGTTGGTGTTGTTGTTGTTGTTGCTGTTGTTGTTGTTGTTGTTGTTGTTGCTGCTGTTGTTGTTGTTGTTGTTTCTGTTGCTGTTGTTGCTGCTGCTGTTACTGTTGCTGCTGTTGTTGCTTCTGTTGCTGTTGATGACGTTCTTGCTATTGGTTGTTGTTGTCATCGTCGTTGTCATCACGGCAGCATTGATAATTGGTGCTCCTAATGCTGCTGTTACTGTCACTGCTGCCATTGTCATTGCTACAGTTGTTGCTGCTGTCTTACTTGACAACAACAATCTGCTGCCCAATCTACTTACCTAGCACAAGCAGTTCTGCACAGATGGCATGAACTGCGTTCAGCAACAGTTTAACTGAATGAAGTGTTGTTTATATGATGGAATACGTTGTTATTTGTGTACACAGCAGTAATACTAAACGCATCAAAAATAAACTGTACTCGCGCTAGGGTCGGCGCACAGCTCATAAAATCAGAAACACTTGTTCAAATCATTAATTGTCTAATAAAATTGAGAAAAATGGATAAGCTCAACTAAGCATGGTTTTACAGCAGTTAATTCTTAAAGCTCTGCGCTTTGCAAATAAAACAAAACACCATCTTCGCTCAGATTACTCATCAGAAACTAACATTATTTATTGTAGATGGGCTGTGCCTATTGACTTACTATTCCATAGAAAGTTAATTCTTGAAGTCGCCCTCACGTATTCCTAGCGATTGCTTAACCTACATACCAGAGAGGTTGGTGGATAGGCGTAACTAGAGCGCGCAAAGATTCTAAAAACATGAAACGGGTGTTTCCTCACGTAGAACATGACCCCGCCGCTCCAGCACATAATAACTCTTGCTTTTAAAATTACGTAATTCGAATATTCGTGAAAGCGTAGCGTAGTGATGATGAAACTGGAGTGGCGTGATGATAATATTAATGATAGTGCTGCGCATGCTCCTTGAAGTCTCGGGAAAGTGCACAGCCCACCTATTATACAGGATCACAGGAGTCAAATATAAATATAAATTCACTTTAGCCACTGCCTTAATAATTTAACGTGTTAATTAAAAACTTTAAGTTACACTAACCGTGCTGGGACAAAAGCTATCACAAACATTAAAGATATACAGTCTTCGAACTGGTTCATATTAAAAATTTGGCAGACGGTGCACAAACAGTTTACAAACACTTTGATCTGGCGCATCATAATTTGTACAACGTAATTACCTAGTAAGAAAACAGAGAAATAATCTCCACACTTAATTTATGTTAATTGGACACCATACTTATTTAATTTAAAGTTTGTTTCAGGTTTTTACTTAAAACAGCCATGACACTCACAGTCACAACAAATGACTGCAGTCTAATCTTCTAATCCCCAAAGCATCGATCAACAAAATTCAGTGAACAGAAAATAGAAAGAAAACTACTTAAAACTGTTCACAATTAAAATGTGCAATAGAAATACAATGAAAATTCCATAAAAAACTGCCTTCACGATAGGATTTATTTATTATGTTAATGACTGTAATGGGGCTGGAATTTATCACATTGTCGAGGATACAAGAGATACAGAGGTAGGTACCGCCATGTTGGGCTGGTTATGCAGTTTCCCTTCTGAAGACACATAGCACATGGAACAAACCAGAGGCAATTTCCCTGGCTGTCAACTATCTGTTTGCTATACAACTCCAGCACTGCTTAACTTCATCCGCTGGACAAACGCAGTGCCCACCCAAAAATTTAATTTTTTAACATGGCAAAGTAAGTTGTAAACAGTTGTTCAACATCTAATGCAGCAGCCAGACGCCAATTAAATTCTTTTGCTCGGTAATCATGTTTATTATAAGTAAAAAAACATTTTTAGTAACGCTAATGGCCCGAAGCAGAAAGACTTGTCGTTAGTTTAAAGCACAAGAAAACACTCTTCATAAATAAAACTTTAAAAAACCGTCTTGGAATTTATATACTTATGCTGTCTTATCGCAAACAGGGTTGTGTTAACAGTAAGGCTGTATAAAAATTGTAAATTTAAACTCCTGCGATGACCATACGGCGCAGCCATTTTAGCGATAAGTCGTTTGAAAGAAGTTAGATAACATTGCGTATATAAAGTTTGAAACAATAACCAGAGCATTCGTGGCACACCATTTGCTAATTAAGCAAATGTTTAAATTACTTTACATTGTCATTAAGATAATGTGCTGTTGGCGAATCAGTGTTGCACTTTGGGATAGCGATTCAGTGCCATTTTGCCAGGTGTGGCGAATGTTTTAAATTACTAAGAATTTTCTTTTCCATTACACAAGTTTTTCATACAGGTAAACGTAATACTAACTAATAAACTTTGTGTGGAAGTTTTTTTGACACATATTTTAAATCCCCTTTTCTTGCCTTTAAGTTGCAATACATCAAAATCTGCATTTCCTAAAAATAACTGTTGCACGCATCTATAACCAAAAAGTCGAATGACTCTTATAGTTTGCAGGAAGGCTTCTATACTATAATTAATTCAGTGAATTTAAATTTAAACCATCGAAAAGTTCTCCAAAAACTCTACAAAACGACTTTTTCCTTTTATTCAATAATTTTTAAACAGCCATTTCCAGAGTTTGTAAAGTTCAACCTGTAACGTTGACTGTTCAATGCTGATTTTAAAATTGCGCGAATTACTCTTTGTAGTAGGTTGCATAAAATATGAAAGACTGTGGTATAATGATAATGGTGATGATGATAAAGATGATTGCGATGAGTGACGACGATTAAGATTACAAGAACGACGAGGATGACGACGACGACGACGATGATGATGATGATCATAATGATGATGATGATGATGACTGTGACGAGTAACGACAATGAAGAATACAAGAACAACGAGGATGATCATGATCATAATGTTGTGATAGTACCATCATGACATTTTGCAAAAATCAACATTTTAGTAAAAAAAATCTGTTTGCTATTGAGTATACCACCAAGTACTATAACTTCAAATTATGTTGGTTTCATTATTTCTTACCTGGCTGTCTGGGTCATAAGTCAGCCGCATATTCTCCAATAAAAAGCCACGTTTTCCCATCTTACTCAGTACTTGTAACACAGTTTTTTACTTGTAAGAAAAGCAACAGTATTTCCCTTTATAAGACACCGAAAATGTTTATTTTCGTCGAAGAATCTACGCAAAAACGTTTTACGTAACGCACGTGTGGCAGCTGTAGTGACTCAGCGCATGACGTAAGCTTGCAAAAAGGTCAGATACGTCCAGAGTTTTTGAAAGGTCACCTCGCAAGAGCCCATTACTCATTGTCATCAACCAGTCGATCCCAGATTTGTGCATCCTTTTCAGAAACTGCACTGTTGATTTTAAACAAGTTCTTTTTTCACATCTGTGTACTTTAAAACCAGCTTGAACAGCTCACCGCCCGATGACGTCATGATACCCTTTTATGGTGAATGACTTTACATGCGTGAAGACGTAGCCATCCATTCAAGAAGTTTTCGACGTACGCATTATCGGAAGTAATGCGTAGCGAGGGCGTTTAACTACGTTACATGATCAGCGGCACGATAACACACGATTTAGCATTGCTACTTCATAATTTATTGCTCAATAAACTAATGGAGGTTATTTTAAGAACGTTCAGAACTTTTGCAACAAGGTTGTAGAACTGAAAGGCAACTGCAGTTGGCACATCCAAACTCTCGGGGATTCCCACATGTGGCTGATATGGGAACCACGTTTGTTTCTGGAGTACAGAGCAATATAGGATAGGTCTGCATAATTCTGAGACGGATTTCCGAAATGCGAATTAACTGGAATTTTTACAAGGCGGCTTTTTTTAACTAAACATGATAGCTTAATATGGGCAACTAACTTAAAAAGTTCCACTAAGTCAGTAACTAATAGCAGCTTTGATTCGCCAATAAGTTCACATGTTGCAATGACGAAGCACGCATTTATTACTTTATTTGTGTTTGCGTCATCATGACACTGTCCAAATGTGGTCCAACAGTCACCCGTCCAGTTTCATAACCAGCGTTGCTTATCTTTACAATCAGACCCAACACGTAAAGTGTTCAGAGACCAAAGTTGAATAATGTTGAATCTTTATTATTATTATTATTGTTTTTCTTATTATTATTGTTGTTGTTATTATCATCATCGTCGTCGTCGTCATCATCATCACCACCATCATCGTCGTCGTCATCATCATCATCATCATCATCATCATCATCATCACCATCATTATACTTTGTCGTGAACTGATTCACGAGTTTGTTTATGAACTTTATAAACTTTAGCAACATTATAACTTTACAGCAAGTTAGACTACAGTGAATCATTTTCTCACCTGATTGGTTTCTGATATGCATTGCCCAAGGTTAACCAGTTTCAACTGATTTGAGCTGTTACAGGTTTTAATCTAGTAGTCACAACGTAGTGTACAGAAAAGACAGTCAATAATAAAGTGTTTTTGCCACTAAAGGAGTTTGGTTTATGTTGCTACATATATTGACAAAAGCCTTTTTCACATACTTTTTGTTTCAGGCAATAATGTCCCATATAAAACTATTTACAGATTTACAGATCAAACTGACATAATAAAAATAAATACAAAGTCACTAAAATAGCCACTAAACCTACAAGAATGGAGATTAAAATTAATTCCACAATTTGAACATATTCGATTTGTATAGTACTTCAGAATTCATAATATTTAACAACATACGTGTTATTTGAGAACAGCAGTCTAGTTTTAAAGCTATATGCAGATTTTATACATAAGTGAATGAAGGAGATTCGTGCGTATATCAGATGCGCTAAAATCATAATGTTAATTTAAAACATCATTCGTATTCCGTTATTATAAGCTACCCGGATAGAGTTTAAAGCGCAGCGCTGTGTTTACTCCTTACATGACTACAGTAAAAATTAGAACAGTAGCTTTTAAACAGCATCTTTTTAACATCAAAAGAGCAAGTTGAAAATTTTCGAGTGAAAGAATTTGCACGCACGTAAAAAGAGTTTCACCTGGTTCTCAGTAACTGCACTATCATTTACATTATACAACATGGCCAGATACTTGTCTGGATTCGCTAACAGATAATAGTTGTTCATTTAGATACACTCTTGCCTGGGGTAACATGTTTTAGTGTATTAAGCATGACATTTATACATGTACTTTCAGTGAGATTTAAACTAATATTATACCAATCTGCAAATTCAGTAATTGTAGGTTTTGTAAGTTACTACCAATTTTGTAAGTTTGAGTTTTTTACATCACAATCGCTATAAATAATTACTCTTTTTCAAACTCCTTGCTTACCTTTACCTTACGTTTTACCTTTGAGTACTTTTGGGTGGGTCATTATTTCAGTTATATTCATGGGCATATTGTGTTCGTTTCCATCCAAGCACAAGTTGTGTGAGCTTATTTATTTATACGATTTATTTCGAACACAAGACTCTCTAAATAACAGCAGTCCAGTTTGTTAGAAACGCAATTAAGCACAAAGCTAGCGCGCATTCAATAATTTATAATGTTTGCTACATCAATATAAATAATACAATAAATTAGTGAAGTTAGGATACGTACATAAAACAGCCACAAAAGAGGAACAAAGCTTCGTTTATCCTTTTAAGCAGCTCTGGATTGGAAATTGTCATCATTTTGGTACGTTATTTCGTATCAACACAAATGCAATTTGTACATTAAACAGCACAAAAATTTCAATAATTCAACAGTTAATAAGAAGTAGAATATTGTGTAAGAGTTAAATTTTGGAAGATGCTTAATTAAATCCCCAGTTAAATGATTCGTGTTGCAGAGCATTAATTAAGGAAGCTAAACTTGTAAATATACCCTGACTGTGAAACTTCAAGTCATATGTTATACATTAAAAACTTCAAAGGAGAGGACGTGAAGCAAGTGAGGATGATAATGAATGCTGATGAAAGAAATTTGACAACATGATAAAATGGAAAGAGACAAATATACAAAATTAGTAAAGTCAAATAATAATGAGAATTTACTTTTTTCAACATAGAAAATGGACAAATTTAGAATACAGAGCATTCTTGAGAAACAGATACAAAACGGACAATCAGAAATGCCCAAATTTACCTTGTGGTTATATTTTTGTGACTGTATAGTTATGTCTAAATAATTTATTACGCGTACGTATTGAAGATGCAGATTATTTATTAAAGATCATACTAAGCATCCACTCGAACATTGGTACTTGAAATAAGAGTAGCCTTCCTGTGATTGCTTTGAGTCATGTTGCTACGTCAATCACATTTAAACTGTTGTTATTATTATTACGTTATCTGGCAACTCCTCTGATTTAAATTTTATGAAACAAATCTTCTTTCATTTCCTATAATAGGAAAATACGTACTCGTGTAGTACAGTTAGAAAATCTGAATTCAACAAAGGAAAGGCTACAAAATTAAAATAGGTTTCCAGTTCTTAATAACAAGAACAACACCAGCCTGATAAGTAGCCCACAATATCAACGAAATTATCATGTTCGTTAAAAAAAGTCAGAGATTTTCCACTACACACTAGCAGTTGGTGTGCCTGACCTGCTAGTGTGCAACGGAAACAGCGTGATTTTTAAAATAAAACCCGTTAATTTATTGTGAGAATTGATCAAAAATTCAAATGCTTGATGATAGAATAAAATGGACATACTTCAGGTTTCTATCTCTATCAGATATCGGCACAATCAGCAAATTTTCTGTTTAATATTACGCAACGAAAGCATAACAAATTTTTAAAAAATTGCTCACCTGTCGTATTATAACGATGCCATAGATTCGAACTCAGTCAATGGCTTCGCAAAAGCTGCACTCTCTTTTGCAAATTTATTTAATGACTTTAAGAGATTAATAAAGCGAAAATTGGTACATTTTTTAATTTTTAGTTTCTTGGTGCTATTCAAACGAAATAGTTCTAGTATTTATTACAGTAGTAATGTATAGCACTGTAAGATATACCCAAACATTATGCTAACGAGGTATCCAGTTATTAAACGATTACTGACAGTGTTGCGAGTCCTATTTCGATGTTATCAAGACGAATCATTAAAGCCGCATTAATCGCAAGTTGGTTAGCCTGGTATGATACATAAATAATTTATCATGTGATTAGTGAACAACTGTTGCAACATCAAACACGGATTATAATGGACCTGCTATATCAATTATTATAACAACAATATTATAACTATCACTGTTTCGATGTTTATAGACTACGCACTTCAGGTTTCACTTATAATTTTATTGTACAAACCACCTCTGTTAGTAAGAAACGTACTGTGCATTGAACTTTGTTCTCCGTGAGATATGCAAGCCCTGTGTACTCAGAAGGCTGCAACTAGAATTGATTACCTAGTGCTACACTGTTATGTAAGCAAACATGCACCTGGGCGTTTTCTGCCGAATCATTGCGCATGCCACGCTGCTTTTTTAAATCTTTTACTATAAATTAGTTTAGGTAATAAAAAGGCATCAAAAATACCACTTGGTAGTCACAGTGCCTGCAGAAGCTTTTGTGGAAAGACCACAATAACTGTTTCCGTAAACATCTTAGTAAGCACACGTTAATATTCTAAAAGTTAAACTGCCAAAAAACATAGGAGTTATTTCACATAAAAAACAATGTATTCCCAAAAAACATATGACTTTATTATACATAGTCTTGTTTTGCCATACCTGAGCTACTGTCCAATTCTATGGGGTAAAACATATACCAGTAAATCAAACTGTATCAGAACTTTGCAACGCAAATTCATCCGTCAGATGTATAACTTACGGAAAAGATTCCATATAGGCAATAATTATTTTAAAGAGAACAGGATTTTATTATATGATGATTTGGTAAAACTTAGTTTATAGGTACGTATGTCCGCAAAACTAAAAAAATTTTCCAACATTTTTTGATAATCCCTTGAAATTAAATACAAATAAAATACATAACACTAGGTACAATCGCTTTCAGATTCAATATTGCAGAACAAATGTAGCTAAAGAATTTGTTACATTTACCAGACCATGTATGTGGAATGATTTATGCAATTCAGTTAGAAATAGCTCTTCTGTTAAAAAATTTAAAGAAACATTTAAACTTCAAGTCTTCAACTTGTATAGTACTTCATAGTTATTTCCTTCCTCTTAACCCAGTAAAGTTCATCGTCTGCAATACTATCATTATTAAATTTTGTTAATTTCAGTGTAATGTCCATAAACCATTAGAAGTCACAGCATGGTGCAAGCCATGGGGTGTTCGTATTATTGTTATTTACTGAATTCTTTATTACACGTGGTTGCATATTGGCGCTATCATAATAACTACAATTCTCCAATCTTTTTCGGTTCTTTTCTCATTCTAGCCATAACATTTTTCAACTTATT
Organism: Tubiluchus corallicola; assembly: GCA_030141605.1. Lineage (NCBI taxonomy): Eukaryota > Metazoa > Priapulida > Priapulimorpha > Priapulimorphida > Tubiluchidae > Tubiluchus > Tubiluchus corallicola. Next base: position 326,180 of record JAQGDQ010000110.1, on the reverse strand, counting down.
CCTTTCCTTCATGCTTTTGTATATAGATTCTCCTCTTTGTTTCTATTTCAGATTCCGGCGTTCTTACAAGCTATTATAAGCTTCTTGAATCGCTGCAGTAGTATAATCATTAATAGATACTAATTGCTATCATCATATCTGTTAATTTGAACTAAAATTACGCAATGATGTATATCATAAATATGTATGTGAAATGTATGTTACTACTATGATAGACTGTTGATGTGAAATAAATAAATTCAAATAGAAGTGAAACCAGAGTGGATTTCCCACGTCAGCGGGAGCCTTCAACATTTTTCCCTAAAAGATCTTCAAAATGTATTTTCAGGATGCCTTATTAAAATGACTTCAATATGCTAAAGAAATGATATTACAAAAACTTACACGCCTTACACAAAAACTCCCTTGTATGTTACTGCTTATCAGTTTTTACAGTGCTTAGACCAGACTTGGTGAAGGGTCAACAGGTCGATAATCACTGGGATTTAAAACACTCAACGTCATCATCATTGTCATCAACATTATCATCGGTATTTTCCATCATAATTAACAGCAATGACAAGAACGATGTTAGGAACAACAACATCAGCAAACCTTGCAAAATTATGAAAATCAACATAGCAACATTAATAGCTACAACACTGCAAACCAATTGCTAGTACTTAACATACATTTGAAAACAATTTCCTTGTATGGTTAGATGATCAGGTGTTTAGCCGAGGTTGCATGGTCTGTTTCAGGTTTAGTATGGTTATGGTCTGTGTCATGTTTTCTGACAGATCATTTAAAGACGAAAGCAGACATTTAGTTGTAATCCCAGAACGGTATTTATTGAAATAGAGAATAATCAACGCACTGATCTAATGAAGTTAAAATTATATAATATAATACTCTACATTTTGCTCAAGAGACGCCAATACGCATGAGCGTTTGACACTTGCAACTTTGTTTACAATGTTTTTAAGGAGCTGCACGTGGCGATGATTCGGCTCTTCGTTTTTGCTACTAAATTAAATGCAATAGTTAAACTGGCTCTCTTTTTCAACTTTTATACTGTTGCGGGCGGGGTGTTTCCGTGTAGCGATTTAACAAGCGAAATGTTGATAATAACACTGTAAAAAGATGGCAAAAAATTATGACTTTCTTTTCAAGTTGTTATTAATTGGCGACTCTGGTGTTGGGAAAACATGCGTGTTATTTCGATTTTCCGAAGATGCTTTCAATTCAACTTTTATATCGACAATAGGTAACGTTTTGGAAAACTAATCAGTCCATCCCGTAAATTAATGTTGGACTGTTGTTGAAGTTGAAGTTATATTATGGAATCTTATGGAATATTATATATGTTGGGCATAGTGATTTCGCGTCAAAGTGGCTATTATTTTAAGCACTAACGCCAGGCATTTTAATTCTATTTTATGAAAAACCAATAATCAAGTGGTTTATCTAATTCTATGGATTAATAGTTAATACACAAATTTCATCAGCCTTCATTTTTGTATGAAGAACTGCACATTCTTGAATATAGGTAAAAATGGCACAGGTGAAAATGGCATGTGCAGAAAAAAATGACATGGCAAAAATGGCACAGGAAAAATTACATTAATGGAAAAGTAGGTAAAAATGGCACAGAAAAAATGGCAAACTTAGTCATATATGTGCTTAGGGTTAGGGTTACGGTGGAGTATGATTATTTTAGTTATTTTTACCTCTTCCAAGGAAATTATGCTTCATCACAGTTTGTTTGTTTGGTTGTCGTTTGTTGGTTATGGCAGTAAGCCTATTATGCAAAACTATCTAACAGATTTCCAAGAAACTTTGTGGAAAAAAGCGGGCGTAGACTATAGAGTGTACATTGAACCTTTTTGTATGTTTATTTGTTTATCTTTGTTTTAAATTTTTTTTAGTCAAAAAAATCGGACAAATAAATTTAAGATTGTTCGGCTTTAGCAGAAATCTGCTTCCTACTGAGCACATTCTAGTTTTATTATGGGAATTAATTGCATCAAATATATATATCATTATGTGCCATTTTACCTACTTTTCCATTTGTGCCATTTTACCTACTTTTCCATTTGTGCCATTTTTATCTACTTTTCCATTTATGCCTTTTTTCCTGTGCCATTTTTACCTACTTTTCCATTTGTGCCATTTTTTCTTGTGCCATTTTTTCCTCTGTCATTTTACCTGCGCCATTTTTGCTGCGCACCGTGCATACTTGAGTTCATGATAACTGTGGTGTGGATGCACTAAAAGGTTTAATGTCAACGCAATAAGCAGGCAACCACATCCTGGGCAAACTCTCTAGAGATTCACAATGTAATAAGTAAGAGTCTAGATGTATTCATCAGTTTATCGTTGCATAATTATATAGGATTTGTACAAGTAGTGTCTATTACAGTTGTAACTTGAGAGACAACATGTCGCGATAAACGTGATTGAGCATATTACTAGCATCAGTAAATTTCATGCAGATTTACTTGTGCCTGAGTTGCTTATTGTACGGTACGTGCGAGCAAATGTCAAAGCAAAATTTTAAACATAGATGGAACTAAGGATGGTTTGGAGTTTGGATATATGCCTTTTATAAAATAATACTCTGGCCTTGTTTGTAGCTCACGGAATACCGTTTTTCTAAAAACCGATTCCTAAATGTCTTTACGTTGTTTCAAGTTGTCAGCAATAGTTGCACACTTGCCAAATTTCTGTCATTTGTACAGCAGTGGGAATCAAGCTCAGTTTAGAAGAGGAGGAGCTAATATTTATCAGCATTAATCGTTTTGCATTAAGATAAAAAATTTTGCTGTAATGATAAACCACTCAGTGTCTTAAACGTGTATACTACAGTTCTAGGCTGATACTTGTCTGGTACTTTTTGATATTTCACTTCGAACCATGAATGATTCCTGCTACTACGTAAGTGGAATGCAGCACCTTGCTGCTGTGTAATGCAAGGAACCAATTATATTGTTATTTTGTTTGTAAGGCCATAACTTTTTATGTTTTGACTTGTTTTTTAGTCTGAAAAAAGGTGTATCTTGGTTGTTTTCTTATGTGATTGATTTTATGACATTACAGTGAGCACGAGATTGATGTTTAAGAAAGTTTAGCCTCCATGCATTAACATTTAGGCAATTTGTCAACTTTGATTTTCTGCTGTTTGTGCTTTTACTTTTTATTTATTGCTATTTTTTGATAAAATTGCAAAATCTCTTGTTCAGATGCTGATAATATTGAAACCTCAAAATAATAACTTTTAAGCTCTTTGTGATTCTTAAGTCTCAAACCTGTAGCCGGCTAGAGTTTAAATGTAATACTAAGCATTTGGTATTGCCACTAATTTAATTCCAGACAAATGTTTGTTTTGCAGGAATTGACTTTAAAATTCGAACTATTGAACTGGATGGAAAGAAAATTAAGTTACAAATATGGTAAGTTTTTACAGCTATCTTGTTTAAACAGAAAAAAAATCTTAGTTATCTGGCTGCTGGTAAATGAGACCGTTACCTTAAAGTTGAAACTCGTGAACCGAGAGCTGTTCAGATAAATAGATTTGTCAACCATTGGTTATTTCTACAAACTGTTTAAAGTTTAAATAAAGTACTTGAAATTTTTTACTTGAACACAGGCAGGGATGTTGCCGAACTGATTTGCTGATAATTGTACTTTCGGTTCAGTTTCGTTCTCGTCGAAAATTGTTAAACTTCGCAGCCAAAACTTTCGGTACAGCATTTTTCCCTGATTTTAGTAGCATTTATCCAGCTTTCCTATTTTTTTTAATAAATGTTAAAAATCGCTGAAGAATTTTGGCTAAAATAGTACAAATAAAGAATAAATATCATTTCTTGAACTTTTTGCCCCATTTGTAGCATACTTTTTACAGCAATGTGGCATACCTTCAGTGCTGATGACTGTGGAGCTTTAAGGTCTCCAGGCACAATCAGCTGAACATTAAAGCGTAATTTGAATAAACTAAGTTTAGTTTTATAATTTATGAAATACAGGCAACAAAATATTTACAAAATAGAATTTGTCAATTTTTTTGCAGCACCATAATTTTTATCCATAAACATTGTTCTACTTTTTTGATTAAGATTTTTTGCCTAGCAACAAATTACTTTAGGCAATCATAATGTCAAATAATTTTCATTTAACTGGCAGCATATAGCTTCTCAAAGCTGCTCTTGTATAGCATCGAGTTTTTTGTATAGGGACACAGCAGGTCAGGAGCGTTTTCGCACTATCACTACCGCATATTACAGGGGAGCCATGGTGAGTTTGTTAATAATCATTGAGTTATACTAAAACACAGCATTTATTGGCCAATGAACATTGTGAGCTCATGTGGTGCTTTCTGTTTATGTGCAGTACTTGTGTATGTGACAAGATTTTCGGGCTGTAGAGCTGATTTTTGTAGAAATGTGCAGTGTCAGCACAGTTAAACAATTAAAGCATTTCTTTAATAGCAAATACTTTTTTCCTAATTCTATAAATATTGCATAAATAGTTGTACTAGGTAAGTTTGCATGCTGTCAAATAGTGCCTTTTAACACCTTCTGCTTTTACACAAACAATGCATAGATAAAATTTAAGGTGTTTGTGACATTGTCCCGACTGATTTTGTCGTACTTTGCCTTCAAAAAATATTGTGGCTTATGCACTGCAGTGTGTGATTTTCCACATCCACAGCAAATGTCAGCAATGATAGCTATTTTTTACACTGGGTCTTAAATATTGATCTTAACCAGCTTTAAGAAAAATTTCTTGAACTTTCAATTTTTTCTTGGTTAGATTTACCTTAACTGAGGTATTAATTTTCCATTTTAAATGGTGTAGAAAAGTGTGGAAACATTAATTAATAATAATCTGTTATTATTTAGTTAGAATGAGTAATGGTTTGCTTATGCTTAGATATTATTATCATACTTTACTCACAAAAAATCAGCGTAATGGCTTAAATATTATTTTTGTAAAGAGGATTGCTGCAAAATATCAGCTCTGAATCAAATGCACAGTTACAATGGGAAAAGAGAAGTTAGAGCATGGTGCTTCTTATTATTAGAATTTTCCCACTTCACAGGCACAATTTGCGAGGTGCACATCTAATAGACTGCAATACCTGACCCTTAGCACCATTTAAAGTCGTCAGCCTTTGATTCAAAAGTACATTTGGCTTTAGTTGGCCTTTGTAAGCAGTTTACTTGACTTTCCAAGGAATCACACAATGCGATATATTTTAAAAACATTTCCAAAGTAACTTTTTTGGTAGACCGCTAAACGGGCGACACACTTACAATATGCATTTAACTAATGATAAATTTTAAAATTTAGTATCATTACCCCAAAAAATTATGGCATTCTAAGTATTCGAACTTCTTGATATCATTCTTTTAATATTTTATTTAAAATCTTATTTTCAGGGCATAATGCTAGTCTATGATATTACAAATGAAAGGTCGTTTGATAATATTAAAAACTGGATCAGAAATATTGAAGAGGTTAGTACATTTCAGAATGGCTTTCTTATGATGTAATGATTTTGAGAACTGCCAATGATTTGAAGTAAAAATGAATGTGAAAGATAGAAACCGAGGGCTCGTCTCGCCCTGACAGGGGTCTGGGGGGTTCAAATTATGCCCCAGAATTTTTGTTTTTTGGGAATCAAATTACTAAAAAGTTGAGGTAAAAAAGTAAAAGAATAAGGTACTTTTGTGTGTACTTTTAAGGTTTTAAGGTACAGATGAGCTTTTTTATGTTGTTATTGGAGTTCATTCATACTTTATATATATAAATATAATTTCTTTTGCACACATGAAAAAAGTTCAGTAGCATCCAAAAGTGCTCCATTTTCAATAATTGTGATACTCTTTTGTGTAATATACATCCTGAAACTCGCGAACGCTACTACTAATGTTGTGCTTGGTACTGGTGGCAAAGGAACAGCAACAACGCACGAAAGATATTTTAAGTATTTTACGGTGTTCATTTTAAAAGTGTATGGTGGAATGTGATGAAAGTGAATTTGTGCACGTGTGAAAGACTTAAAATGCGTGTGACACACGCCTAATGCATGAAACTGTGAGATTAGGCAAATCTGAATTTTATAGACATCTCATTTAGTTAATCAGTGGCGCAGCACTTACTTCATAGTGACGGTTCTGCATATTTATCAACTTACACTGATCTCTGCTGCTTCCGAACAGTAATGTGCGGAAATCTGGAAACCCAATGGCTCATAGGTACACTAAGAGGTTTAAGCTGGTGCTGCAGTATTCACACAAGTGCAAATGAGAAAATTTTAATGCGACCCGGCTTAATAGAAATGTGTGTAAGTACTGATTATATAGTAAAATTAAGACAGCAGCTATGGGAACTAAGCCAAAGGAAGAATTTTTAAAGCTGCCTTTGAAACAAAACTGGTCTTGAGACTTGTTTTAATGCTAATTAGGATAAGATTTGAAGTTTTATAGCAATTTCCTGTCCCAGAGTAACTGCCTGGAAATGTGCAGATGTTTTTACTACATAATTATTAAGGTTTCCTTTTGTTTTTGCCTGTCTCGGCTGTGAAGCTTTAACACGACTTCTTAGTCAATTAGGTTAACTGCTAAATAAATTAGTTGTTATGCTTAATCAGTTATTGGCCAAGTACGCACATTATAAAATCTCTCATTAGGCATGACTGTCATAATGCATTCAAAAGAAAATTTATTTATTTTCGTCATATTTTCTGGAATTCTGAAGGGATAATTCTTACATAAATATGTAGTTATGTGCTGGGGAAACTTACATTAAGCATATGAGTTAAACACAGAAATTCGGTTTGCACTTTTTGTACAATTGTGTTGCAAAGAATTTAGCTCAGTGGTTCCCAAACTTTCTCGGAAAGTTACCCAAATCGGAAAACCCGGTCGTGTCCATTACCCCCCACCTAGTACTACTTCTCCAACTCAAAAAGTAAACACACGTATATGCCACAAGCAAGTAAACTTATTTATGTTTGCTCGTGATATAAATAAATTTCCAGGTGTTGTTGTTGTATTGTTGGCAGTCTCTTCAAGGAGAAATCTACGTAAAATGCATTCTGAGCGAAGTTTTAAAAATTTTCAGAGGGGTGCCCGTTACCCCCCCCCCCAAAAAAAACATATTACCCCGGGGGTAATTTACCCCTACTTTGGGAACCACTGATTTAGCTCCATATTAATTTGAAAAACATCATTCAAATTATGCATATTCGTACATTTTATACTAAAATACACAAGTGCGGTGTTCACTTTGTCTTGAATGCCTCATTTTATATTTAAATTTTATTAATTGTTTTTGTTAATGTTTACTTATTAGCATGCTGTAGCAGATGTAGAACGAATGATCCTTGGTAACAAGTGCGACTGTGAAGATAAGCGGCAGGTTTCTACTCAAAGAGGGCAGCAGGTATGCATCTTTTTATAAATAATTGATTATTGTACATATCAGTATAATGATTTTTTACCTAAGACCGATGCACTATTTTTTTAATTATAAAAGCTGATTAAAGTACGTGAAAAACTTCAAAAAAATGGATAATTCCTTTAACCGTTTCGGTGATATACGATTATGTATACTGTAATACTTTTTTATATTATTCTAACAGTTAGCGGCTGAATATGGTGTAAAATTTATGGAAACATCTGCCAAAGCAGGAATTCGCGTTGAAGAAAGTTTTTTCGCTTTAGCCAGAGATATCAAGGCAAAAATGGAACAAAAAATGGTATGTTTTATGTTTTATATACACATTACGTAAACTAAAATCAATGTTCATGCAAAACTTAAATTGGGGTGTTTTGTTTTGCTGTTAAGTCTGCTTAGTTTGTTTACTTTAGGAACCAAAGAAATTACTGTAAGTCAAATGAAAATGAAGCCTGTCTATACCTGAAATGTAATGTAGGCTGAAATTTTAAAAGATTCGAATTAACCAGATCCATGTTAGATGTGTTTGACTGTACAGAATTATTCTTTCTCTTTAGCTCTTTTCTTGTGAGGAGCTGTTTAATGATGTTCTTCTTTATTTTTCTTGCTTAGGAGGCCACAAGCCCTAGTAAAACTAGCGGGACACAAGTACTTAGAAATGAAGCCAGTTCAAAGAAATCATCCAGCTTCTGGCGATGCAAATTGCTATGATACGCATCGGACAGCTTGCAACTAGAAATTGTGAACTTGTTCGTTTATATAAATTTGCTTTTTTGTTTGTGTAAATTTTTTGATGGACACTGCTGCTGGGTTTTTGGGATTATATTTCCATCGTTTTGCCATCTACAGCAAGGAACAAAAGAACAATTGACGAGCAGATTGTTTACATCAAGTGAATCTGGAACCTTCCTGGCAACAGGACTAATCTTTGTTGCGAGGTTGTTTTGCATCTGTGGGCCTGCTGAGTTCAAATTGGCTCTAAGTTTGATATAAGCTGTTGAATTTTGATAATGATCATGTGACGCAGAATCGTTATTTATCCGTGTATGGGAACTGTTTTTGCACTTGGTACAAAATCAAGTGATCACAACTGATTAGAAGTGAAAAACTGTAACTCGCTTACTAATCAGTTTGGTTTTTGGGAATCCATGTCAAATAGCTTGGATCCACGCATGTAGTTAATTTTTATCTTTAGAAGTGTCTAAATTGGACCATTGTGATTCACAATGTTTTACATACTTTCGAACTGGTACCTTTTGATTCGTAAACTGTCAGTTTTTGATTCGAATATTTATTGTTAGTTTGTTAAAATTTGTCATTTTTATTGGTTAAGCATTAGTTTTTATTGTTTTAATATGGGTATATTAATTAACAAGTTTTGTCATAAAAATACGTACATGTCTGACCAGTAGAATTTATAATTTACATTTTTTAAGATTATTTTGATACATGCATCATTTAAAATTCGTTAATATTAGGGAAATTAGTAGTATAAGTGATAAACACATAAATTGTTTAGGGTTGCATAAAGATTTTTAACAAGTTTTAAAATATATTTGGTTGACTGTTAGAAAAACGAAACAATGGATTTTTCATAATTGAGCGATGACATCGCTGTTTTTTGATATTTAATTAAATGCATTGTATTAAATAGACTGTAAGTATAATAGAAACATCAGTATGTAATGAATTGTAAAATAAGTTAAACTGCGATCATTTTAGATTTCTTCGTTAGTGATTGCGTGAATAGCTTAAGATTACATAAGGCTATACTGTAATGGTGCTTTGAATGTTTGCTTTTATAATAATCACCAGAGGTTGTGGTTTAATAACTACTGAATATGTTTGATGTATGTAACCCCTTGATTGGGTGTTGAATGGGCAACTAACATAAGGTGCAATTATTGCCCTTTCCTAACACAAATTTGCTGCTTTGCTTGATCTTTGTGGTTATTTATACAAAGGTGGCTGTTAGTGTCGTGGACGATGTCACCAAACTTGGACCAGTGTCCTTTTTTGTAGGGTGAAATGTTATCGGTTATTTGTGAATGGCATCAAATATTGCAACTATTGCTATGCTTGCGATCTTAACTTCTGATTATGTGCTTGTTCTTTTTCCTCAAGTCTCACTGGTTCACTTCATGAAGTTTAAGTAATTGCTGCACAAAACAAACTCATTTCTGTCTAAATATCACAGCTCATTGGGAATTATTTCTTGCCGCTCTAGTGCTTAGATCCATCCACTTACTATATTTTTTTCTGATATTCATTAGTATTATTAAGAGTATTAATTAATTATTTTAATTAATCTACCTTTCTCGATCAGCAGTAAAATTTATCCACTATAAGTATTATATTAGGTTAAATATGGCTACTCTGAACTATTTTTGCTTTTATGTACGCTATGTGTGTAAACAATTACTACAGTTTTGAGAAAGATAAAGCAAAGCTTTGTAAGTGATCGCAAATAGTGTAGAGGGTTTTGTTTTTAAGTATGATTTTCCCCCAATGGTCAGTATTTACTGCCAGTGACTTTTGTGAATCATTTTACTTCATTAGCTAATAGGGATTTCCTAGTTTGCTGCTATATTCCTGCTTAGCATTTATGCTATTGTTACATTTGTGCAGTAAAACAAGTTTTGTATGAGGCGGTATTACAGCATAATACTAAAGTTTGTTGATTTGTAAATTTGTAAAATTCGCGTGGCGTAAATGTCTTGTGCGCTTGTGCACGTTAAAAAGGTTTGTTTGTGTTTGCTAGAAGCTGTTGTTGCCATGCACTCATTGAAAAAGCTGTAGATACATTTTTATAGAAAATTATTTTGACATGCCGTTTTAATGTAATTAATGTGAAAGTACTTGGTGATTCTGCATGTATTGCATTTTTTATGGTAAAATGTATTTTGGCAGCATACTTATTATGTGTGAATTCCTACTAGTTTTAGTTTTAAATTTCATGTCACCACATCGCCTAATTGAAAGTTATTTGACTCATGTTGGAATTGCTTTTGCTCAAATCCTTATACTAAATTCAGTTCATATGCTTGACCTGCCGTGAACAAAAGTTGGGGAAGGTGATTTAGCAGCTATGTGCCAAAAACTTGTCTGTAGCTGTGTAACAATACGAATGTTTACTTGGCTTTTTTGAACATTAGAGGGCACCAGTAGTGATGATTCAAAACAAATTGTGAAAAAAATACCTCTACGGTGTGCATGCTGTTCAGTGCTGTTTGTTGGTTAACTGAATAATTTGAGGTTGATACATCAGAATTTTTTAACTGAATAATGTATCTAAGTTTTACACGCTTAGGTTGTACAAGTGTAATGTGTTTATTCATTCATTTTTGTCTTGCCATTTTCATTCTTTTCTCTACCCCTTCCCAACACATTCAGCATGTTGCATTAATGTTCTTACAAAGATCAACAAATGTGTCATCTAAGAATTATTTATTGAGGACGATGATGTTTATAGTATTCCTTGTCAAAAGTATTGTAATAATTTTGTAATGATATTTGTAGTTATAACAGTTTATATATGTAAGAAATTATAAATGTTCCTTACATGTATCACAGAATTCGATGTATCTCAAATAAATGCAAATTGGCTTTACTTTGAGCTTCATTTAGTTCTGTACATATTGCTGTACATTAGGTCTACTATGTGTTGTTAGGAAAACAATCCCCATACTGGAAATCTCATGCTTTACTTAGCAAAACATGAAAATCAAATGGCCGCTTCTTAAACAGAAATGGGATCATCATCGTCACCACATCGTAATTGCTATCATTACCGCCATCATCATCATCATGATCGTTTGCGAAATCATTGCCTTGAACATTCTGCAAGATTCTATATGGGCTTCAATGCACGGAGCATCAAACTTATTAACCAACCATCTCCAGACAGACAAGGCAACAGGTTTAATCGCATTTTCTCACACGAAGGAGTATAGGTTTTGGAAGAAAAGTATGCAAAGTATCAAAATGTATTTTAAGTTGGTCGTGGTGGCTCATCTGAAAACAAAATCATTTTCATAATAAATGAAGAAGATTTAGATGCCTTGTTATATTTTCAATGGGTCACACGTCGTCCAGTGATAATGGTATGCAAAGAAACCATATAATGTAGATATGTACAATGTTTACACACAGACCAATAGAATTAATATTACTTTCTATACTAGACACCCATTTTTAGCAAGTTTATTACTGAATTATGTTCATGGGACAAAAATGTGGAATTCGTGTAACAACTCCCTCATAATAATTTGCTTGTAGTAACTGTTGATTGTGAAAATTAAAAGAAGTTGCAATATGATTTCTTTGGAATCACAATGCCAGATCATGGCATCAATGCAACTTATTAATGGCTTAAATAAACCACTGTACACTGTAGTAAAAACGGAAGATCTCAAAGCCGAGCTCATGTACAATTACTAGCCGGTTAGAATCAGAAGCTCTGTCTTGTCATTTCAATGACGTCACTACCCCTTGCCTTGTTACTCGGATCTATGAATGACACTCCCTGTGCCACTTGCAATAACACTGCTTTACAATAACATGCAAAATTGACACTGTTTTTGGTTGTTTTGACAACCAGTTACGAAATAACAAAGCTCTTGTGAAAGATACTGTAGTTGTAAATACCAGCATTGTTGTAAAAACCAAAACCTAAATCTTTTTAAAGCTCACTCATAGCACAGCAATGTGAAATAGCACCAGACAAAACAATTATCACCCAGTCTTGCTGAGCTTTAAAAAAATCATTTCAAATTTGCAGAATACCCATAATCACTGAATTTATTGCCATATGCAACCTTCTAGAAACTAGATTAATATACAGGAAAGTTCTGATCCACGTGATGAGCCCAAGCGTGCAAGCCTCCCTTTATGTCTTTTAGTTGTGCATTCTTTAAACGACTGCATAGTGACTGAACTGCCACCTGGGAGTCATTTCCTAATCGGCATACAACATAAACTGAAACAACAAAGTACCGTTTTTACTTTTAGCATTTTAAAGGCATTTTATTTATAAGTTATTTTCTCATAGACATTCAAGTCAGTAGCTGTAAAATTGTAAATGCAAAAAAGTTAACCCCATAAACCTATAACAAACTATAAACTGTTTGCAAAGTTATAAAATTAATAAATATGAACACTAATAACTTGTCCACTAAAAGTGTGGAATGTACACAATTTTCTATCAGAAGACTTGGTTCTTTTTTGCATCAAAAGATCAATTGTCAGTCTCAGTCCAGGTATAAAAAGTACTTAGAGGTACAAAAACTCAGTTTACCTGCTGAAGTATTCTGTTTGCTCATCAATGTCTGAAGATCTTCTATTGTTTTATCAGTCTCTAGCTTCTCCATTGGTATATCTATCACAATATGAAGTAAAACAACATCAAGCTAACTAGCATGTGATTAAATTTCGACTACCAGCCCGGCTATTCTTCAGTAGCTGGTTCTATGAACTGCAGTGGCGGCTCGTGTATAGGTACTGTGGAACTGCAGCACCCCTTATTTTCACTCAGTATTATCAATAATGTTCAATATAATAGGTCTTTTTTCTTTAGTTCTTTCTTTACACTTGTACAGAACCAGAGCACATGAGGGTAGTACTGTTTGCTTCACAGAATAGTGGTGTGTTCTGTGCATGCGGTCATGAGATAACACATTGCACGCTGCACTGCTAGGTAGAGAATGTTCCTCACACATTTTGTTGTCAGTTGCCACGTGCTTAAATTACCATATTCGTGAACTGCGGCATTTTAGGCTATTCGTAAGCAAAAAATTTTTTTGTTTAGGATTTTATCAAGTTTACGTATAAATATTTGTTTAAAATTGCATATGTTTGTTTCATTTTACACAGTATTGAAACAGGCTAAAAATTTTCTGAAGTAGCACCCCACTTTTTTTAATTACAGGCCATCAATGATGAATTGCAATTTAGACGAGACAGCCTTTACACTGGAAGCAGACTGTTTCACCTTGACTATACAAACCAAACAGAGATAATACCATAGAACTGCACCAATGGACAGAGAACGAAAGTTCAAGCCAGTGACAGACAACTGATGGAATTTTGAACTACTGCTTTTGTCAAACTAGTCCAGAACGAGAAACAGAACTTACTCACACTCACACATGCATGTACATTTTACTCAAACTTACATTTATTAGCATGGACTTAACTCACACGCTATTTTTGATATGATGTCTTTTAGACGTTCAATTAGAACACCATTTCCGGTTGCCAGGGAATCGAGTCATAGGATTCAGACTGGGCTAACAGGCATTCAGACTTGCGATTTTACTTTCTGACAGCAAACCAACAAATGTGAGACAGTTTGCCAGTACAGTTGGCAAGTTATTCCAAAGGTCTCTGACAGTTGCTGTGAGTTATGTCTAGTGTGAACACCACAGCGCGTTACTCTCGACAGTTCTCACAGTGAATAGAGAAGGCAGTATCAGCACTTGCTTACTGACGGAGAATAACTCACAGCAAATTTTGCTGTCTAATCTGAACACGCTTGCGAGTTACTTTGCAAGTTACTGAGCAAGTTCACTTGGCGAGAAAATGCTTTTAACCTAGGCCATCCCAACAATGACCTCTAACTGATGTAAAAAAACAGATAATTACCAAATGTAGCAAACACGGAGCTCAAAATGCTAAAAGGACACAAACTGAGTCATCATACTATATTGTGAGATTTCCAAATGCCTATAAAGTAAAATTATGGATTAATAAATACTCAGAAGGATACTGTAGCAGTTGGGAAGCCTGCAAATATCCAACTCAACTGATGGTCTGACATCGATCAGCAGGTGCTTAACACCCTTGTCAACTACATCCTTGTAATCCTGAAATGATGAAGCTGTAGTGATTTTATTTCATGAATATTCAGTAGCAAAACAAGATACTCGTTACACACACCAACATGAATGCAGTAAGTAAAAGTGCTAGATAACATGACTGAATGCTCTGTATACTAGCTATGGCAGTTTTACTGGATCAATGAATTCACGACAGCGAAAGACAAAACATGCAGCACCACGAAGTAGTAACTCCTGTTTTATTTAAGAAATCAGTCTGTGCTAATTCAAAAATTTTCATTAAAAGGCAGTTGTAGCTGTCACCTGACATTAAAAATTTATTGTTTCTCTTTAGGGAAAATATCTTTCGTAATACAAGGAAAGACTTAAGTGATTTCAACAGAAATAGCTAGAGTTTTTTGTTAGTATGGAAGAATGTCGGTAAACAAAAACATAAACAAGTCAGAAATACCTGAGCAGAGATCCTGTCACATTCAGACAACAGATGTTTATCCTGTGATTTGTCTGTCGCACCAGCTCCACAGAACTGCACATAGTCTATTAGCTTTGTTATGGATGGCTCCATGCCACAAACTGCACAGTTTTGCTGCTTTGGTCTTAATTTTATGGTCCTCATAGAACCGTCCAGTGCATCGAATAGCAGCAGTTTCTCAGAAAAACTCACTACAAGCACAAAAATACTGAGTTTATCAAAAATTTTGTTAGACTGCTCGATTTCAATAACACGGTCAAGATAACAGTTAATAGGTGGTTAATAGCGTAGCTCACCATCTCATTAGAAATACATTTAAGTACTAAATTCTAATGCAGATTAAGGTTTTAGAAGTGAAACTAACAAGAAACATCCACTGAAATCACCTAAATGTGAAAAAACGAATTTCCTTGTGTGAACAAAGGAAGTAGCAAATAGAAAAACAAGTCAAACAACAACAACATTTGCTTAAAAGAGAGCAAAAGTCTAGGTACGAGTCATTCCAGTGTCTATTTTCTGTACTTTCCCAAATGAATTTAAACACAATTGTTACCGTTTAGTAAGCAAAAGTTAGGAAACATCATCTTTACAACTTAACATCATCTTGTCATCTTGTCAACTCAAGTATAAAGAAAAATCAATAAGTTCACAAAAATCGATAAGTCACTTGAAACATCCTAGGAATCTTAATAGTGTTGTTACTTTCAACACTAATTACATAGTTAACTAAATATAGATAACTAAATTTGCTTAGACAGGCAGTATGCAAAAAAGTTAAGAATTTTGATGCATGGTACTTTGCCAGTGTATGAAAATTTTCAGTCGGTTTTTGAAATCACACAATTGAGATGCATCACAGTCTAAGCTGGATTTCTCTGGGACAATTAAAAGAAAGCAGTGCCTTCAACTCTTAGCTAGAAACTTTGTTTTTTACTGCCTCTCTCTGCTTTTCTTATCACGTATATTAGAAGAAAAACTGTTTAGTTACCTGGCATTTTACTAGCTATTTTAAGAGCTTCCAGAGCTTGAAAACTGCCTATGATCCCTGGGACTATTGTAAAAGCAAACACATCATTAAAACCCGTCATCATCACAATAACAGAACTGATTTTTAAAGCAAAACAAAACTGACAACATTTGAACTACTGACTTATTACAAAAACATTACATTATTTCAAACAATCTGCAAGTAAAATCTGTAGCTTTATAATATATACAGACCACTTGCTATATTTATATACATGCACAGGATCCTGACAACTCCAAAATATAATGAAAAAACACAATACAAACAGTCTTATAACACATGCATAGAAAAAATTAGAATCATAACAAGCACGGTAGTAACACACAAGTACCATTAAACCATTATACTATTAATGTATACTATTAAACCATGTATCTAACCTGACTGGGTGTGTTCAGTATTTAACCATGTGTACTTGGTTATAATATATATAAATAAATCTATATATATCTACTACAACTACAGCCAAATCATGTTGAAAACACCGGTTCTCGTTTGATCACCGAAGTTAAACAACATAGAGCCTGGTTAGTACTTGGATGGGTGACCGCCTAGGAATACCAGGTGCTGTAAGCTTGCGGGATGTCCACACTGTATCTCGACACTAGGCGGAGAAGCTGCACAAGCAGCCAACGGCTAGAGGGTGGAGGAGGTCAAGTGACCCAATGGCCATGTGTAGAGGAGTAAACCTTCCAAATCAGGAGTGGAGCCCCAAAGACGGGCCAGTGCAGCATGCTCACTGATTCCGGAGCTCTGCAGCCAACCTGGATTGCTCCGCTTTCCTTTGGACTACACCAGGGAGGAAGAGAGGGGGTTCCTGTTGTCTGGGCAACTTAGGATCTCCATACACTTTGCCCAGGCGTGTGCTCTGGAGACGTTCAAGAATCGCACTGCTCAGCCACAGTCGACGCTGCAGCTCCATCTGACTCTCTTGGCGCACACTCCATTGTCTTCCAAGACAGAAGGATGCCAATCAATATATATATATATATTACCATGAAAAGTGTTAACATGTTTTGCAAAAATGTATAACACAAACAAGTAAAAGATTTATCAGAACTCTCTGAGGAGATTCATCCCTTCCATATTAAATTATGAAACAATTACAGCACATACTGTGTAGATTACAAAACACTTTACAGAAAGCAGGGCTCATAACACCGCTCGTTGAGTTAGCGAGGCCACAAACATTTAATTTTAGCAATCAAATCTACATAACCAATGTTACTGCATAACACATTTTTACAGGCATCAATAAGAATTAATACATGCAGATAGATGCATATAATCATATGGAAAACTTAATGAAGCAAATGCAGTAAAGTAAAACTATTTAAAGTGTCCACTTCAGAGAAAAATACAAATGTCTGGCACATATTAAATGTTAATATGATTTGCAATGGTTTCGTCACCGCTTAAACAACAGCAAGAAAGTTTCACAACAGATTTACGAAAATCTTTTTTCCGACATTAAATTATCTGGTCCATAAAGGAATTGCTCGTCATCAGAAACTAGGCAACCTTGTGGAGATGGTAGAGTTTGGTTCTGATGGGAACTTTAAGTAAGACCATTCTCATGACCATGTGAGGAAGCCAACATACGAAGAACGTGCCGACAATCAGACCAATAATTGCTATCTTGACAACTGCACAACGATCTGGACCTTTGGTGGGATGAATTCGTTGCATGTGCTTTTTTACTGTTAACGTTGTTATTATATTAAGCCACAGAAGTGCAGTGTCCCTGATGATGAACTGGTTTAATGCCACGATGATCAAACTCTTATCAACCACATGTTCGTATTGGCACAGACATGATGAATGCCAACGTTCATTGAAAAACATTAAGCTGCTTAGTCCAACTGACTATGCCCAAGATGCACTAATGACAACCTTGACTTTCCTTTGCTTTCGCGATCATCGAATATTTGACGGGATGCACGATATTAATGTAATGATCGACAGTAACAGCCAACGGGGTAACTAGTGATTCAACGCTGAATGTGGTTGACAGGTGGTGCAGCACCAAACACGCATATTTGGAAGGCATCCCATGATGAATTAGCACATATGGGGGGAGGCACGAAAAACCTCTAAAAATGGCCATTTTTCAGCCGTTTTTTGCAAAATCATACCTTTTATTTCTGGAGAATGAAAATGGGCAGGGGTGGTGCTGGTAATGATGGCATAGACCGATCAACGTTGGGTGTAACAGGCATATTTAGAATTCACGGGAGGGCCACGGATTCCCACACTGGGCATTTTCGCAGACCCAACACCCAATTTTATCGAAATTTTGGTCAAACAACATGTTGAAAAAACAATCTAGCGGCGCCTGGCGGGACTCTTGGAAGGAGATACATAGCTCTTTAGTAAGAGGAGGAACTGGGTTACATGAGGATGTGTGTCTCTTTTGTAGTCTGCTCCACCAAAAGGAGTGGTGACGAGTTGATTGGAGGTTTCCTTTTTGGCAATTCTATCTTGGAAAACTGCTGACGTTTTGCATTGTTCTGACCTTATTGCATTAGACTCTGTCTATAACTTTATAACTTTAATTCAGTAAGAGCCGCTGAATTATAAGGCTTTGCATTATAAGTGAGGACTATGTAGGATGTTCTCGTATTTTTTATTATAAGTGTATTTATATGCAAACTTTTTTGCTCGAACATGCGTTTTAGTTTTAGTCTACTCAGTTGTGACAGTGAATTTCCATTTATTGCTAAGTGGATTGTAAAGCTGATACTATTTAGTGCAGATGTATGCAATATGTGCTACAACATGAACTACTATTGTGTTCCTGTATTTATGATTTCATCTGACATTTTGATAACGAAGTTAAGGTATTCATATTCCAATTCAAATTTAAATGACTGGATCATTAATGTGTTCAGAATTGGCAGTGCAAATATAGTCACAGAACAGATGGAAAATGATGCAAGACTACTAAACTGAAATAAAATCACACAATTATGACAGTTAATTCAATATAAAGCAAAAATATTAGAAGTTACAAGATGCTAATTAGTTTAATAATTAATTAATAAGTAAATTAGCTGACTAGTTAGATGCTTTTTGCACTTGTTACAGCAATGCTAAATTTATCAAGGTCTTCTTGTTGTTTTGTTAATTTTAAGTTTTATGAAGATGGTTCCCAGTGACCTTAACTACAGTTAAAACACAGCAGAAAAGTTCCGGAAAACGTTACTTGAAATTTTGTGCTCTAAGACTACTTAGCACTAAAATTATCCAAACCAAGAAAAATCAACTCACAATTGAGACTTTTGCCTTATTTTTTTTCATTTCAACCAGAAGAGTTAAATAAAATAACAAACATAATAAACAGTAAAAGCAAAAACTTAGTACTTTTCTATTTAAGAAACAATCTTTATGACAATAGTGTGATATAAATAATGTATAGGTTAGCAAAATTGAATTAATTTAACTGAACCATATCACGCTGCAGTCAGATGCCAATAGTTGAATAGCACATTACTCTAGCAGTAGTTTTTGCACTTTTAATTAAGCACTGATGATTAGATATCATCTGTGAACAATAATAAATGCCCAGCTTTGTTAAAAAGTTAGAACGAAATGAAGTACATAAATACTAAAACTTACCAACCCCAAGCACGCCACCATCGGAACAATTTGTTACTGTTTCTGGAGGAGGAGGTGTTGGATAGAGACATCGATAACATGGCCCTTCATTGTAGTTATAAACTGTTAACTGTACAAATGTTTAAATATAAATTGTACTAAACTGTCTCTTTTTAATGTAGTTCTAAACTATTATACATTACGCAAACAAAAATACATAATATACGTTCTTGTAGTAGAACTGGAACCCTATCCTTATCAAGCACAATTCTCTAAGATGAAACAGTGAACTCACAGTGATGCCTTAATTAGTCATGCTCAAATATACCTTATTTCACTCAGAAGAGAAAGAATTTTTTTGGTAGGACAGTATGGCAGATAAAATCCCTCAGAAGCAGTTTAGCTGACAATCCCTCATCCATTCACTAACCAGGTTAACTGTTAATAAGTTTGTTCCCTAAGTACACAACGTGTGACAATTCAGGTATTTGCCTCGTCCCAAAAATTGTATGTACTAACAAATAAAAAATCTTTGCCAACAGTCTGAAAATCTGAGTATAACAGCTTTTACACACTTACTAGCTGCATCCACTGGCCATTAATTAAGCTATTATTTAATCATCAGACACACTTTGGCATTATTACACGTGTTAAAATGTATACTTTTTTACCGTACTTCAAAATAGAGTGGAACGTGAAAAATCATGCTGCTTTCCATTAATATAATGTATACATGCACAAAAAATTATTCGTGTCATTGGTTTAGCAAACCATGTTTCTAAGTACTGCACGATGATGTTGGAAAACTTGGAATTAATTGAGTAATAAATTTTATAACATTTAAGACAATTTGGAGACATGCATAGCATTTGACTTTGCAGAAATGTGTAATTACTACAGACAAATTTATAATCAGAAGTAAGTAAGTATGATCTGAAATTATACTTTAAGACTTAGACTTATACTTACCTGCCCTTCGAACCTAAGTGCACTTCCGGAAATCAGAGGCTTATCACAAAGCACACAGCAGTCATTCAGCAAATAGCGAGTTGCCACATTGTCTGTACAGTCAAGAACTATATCATACTGACTGATGATTTCCATGGCATTGTTACTGTTCAAGAGTAAATGATGCTCTCGACATTGAACCTCGGAATTCATACTGAAACAGTGGTACTTCTGACGATCACCAGAAACAAATGTGTACAAAATAAGTAGAGAAGCTAAAGCTCAAGCCAATCAGCAAATAAATTGACTTTAAAAGCCACCGTATTTAGTCTAAAAATATACAAAAAAATATAATAAAATAATAAACAGTCATAAAGCACTGGACTTTTTGGGGTCACATTAACAAAGTTCCTTGTTTACAATTTGGAATCCTTCGAGCCGGAATCCAGCATTCAGCAACAGGTCCTTCTCAAATTAGATGGTCTTGGTGAGACAGGAACATAACTCATTATCCAAGCTATGCCTCTACAATGAGCCACTGAACCAATGAGTAATGCAAGGCAAACAAACTACATATTTTTAAAAAGTATATACAGATGGTAAACATGCAGTAAAGACAATGAGTAACCACAGTATAAATATCAATCAATGAATTCAGCCCAAAAAGTATGGAGCCTGCAAATTAGACAGTGTACCTTTTTACAGCCGTAGCAAGAGACTGTGATTTTGGAACACCAAGCCGGTCTTCCGTATGTAGAAACTGTCTGTGTAGGTTACTGATTTCTACTTCATCATAATCCACAATACCCAGGACACCAACTCCTGCAGCAGCTAGGTAAGTAGCTGCTGGACATCCCAGTCCTCCGGCTCCAACTATTAAGACTGATGTGTTGGCTAGTAGAAGCTGACCTGTTTAAAATAAGTATACATTTTAATTAATTTCATAAATACTCGAATAAGTTCAGTGAAAGTAAGTGTGCTCCGATATCCAATCAAATTTGTTAAATGCATGTATAAACACAATTCTTAAAATGGCGGACGCTCAATTATTCATTGTTACACAATAGGAGTTATATATCTATTGAGTACTAGCCATCTGAACATTCAGATTTAGGGGTCATGACTATAGTGAAATTTTGCCACTTTTTGTGCCGAATAATGTGAAACTTGAACAAGAATTAATCTGACTAATGCATATTCCAAAATTAAATATAATGGCAATACTAGAATTGTAAGCTATAATGCTTTAAATTACTTCCACTTACACCAACCCAAGCACAAATAATGTGCTTGAAGGCACTAAATACTGCTTAGGTAAAATAGCATATCTTATTAAATAGTTATTACATTATAAAATTTACAAACACAGTAAAGAGAACTGAACAAATATCAACAAATTACAATTGGGAATGGTTGACTGGCACAAGCTCACTCACCTTTCACACCCATTTCAGGCAGGATGAGTTGACGGCTGTACCGACGGATTTGATGCCTATCAAGACTTCTTACTTCATTCTTTGTAGAATTCATTGGAATGTGTTGTAAGCGAAATTGTCACACAAGCCGCTGACAAAACAAAACAAGTTAAAAAATCTTGCTAGCACTAGTGCGAGTACAAGTATTGCTTTGTAACGATGGTTCTTTAACCTCCACATGACTTGATTACTGGACAGATTGTCTTTGAGCAAAATCAATCTCACGAAATACAGCAATCAACAGTGCAGCACACTTATTGTGAAATGTTGTAGAAGGACTGGAATCTAGCACCTTATCAAACATAATTTTCTAGCATTAGACACAAAACTGACTGAGAACTTATACGTTCAAATACCTCAGATAAATATACATTATTATTATTACTATTATTAGTATTATCATCGTTATTATTATTATTATTATTATTATTACCTATGGATAAGAGTAGCATAAACAAAATAGAACTGCAGCTTTACTGGTAAGCAAGGGTTAGAAACAATGTACAGTAATTTTAATTAGCCAAAACTGCGCCATACTGAGGGGACAACATGTTGCAGCATATCACACAGTACAATAAAGTAGGTACTTTAGGGCTTTACCAGGGCCTATTTATAGCAATAACAACTGCTACAGATTATGAAGCATTGTAATTTTTGTCAGATATGACAATGAATGTGAGCTTTGAACGTAGTTAAATTCAAATGGGCAACTACAAGTGGCAAAAAATTCCACACATTTATAACACGACAAGCAATATAAAAAGACACCTGTAGTCATAATCAACGAGGCCAACTAGTAAGAAAAATTAAGTCAGCTCGTTGAAGTCTAATGTGCGGAAGACAAAGAGACAACACAGAAAGTTGCTCATTATAATTAAATTAGAATAATCCAGAGACAAGTGGGTGGCACAACATTGGGCATTTTCCAAAAATCAATATCTCACTGATAAAGAGGCAACCAAACTTGGCATGCGTACTCAAGTTTTGAACATATTAGAGACCAACAAATAGTCAACCAAAGAAAACACAGAAAATAAAGTGAAATTAACTCCTAAATTATACTTCAGCTTGTTGACGGAATTAGACCATTCTTTAACCTGTATAAAATTTAATTATTTAAGAAGTTGTCCTTTAGCAAAATCAACCATAAAAAATTAATTAAAAATAAAGCACATTTTCAAGTGTACACTTCACATCACTTGTCTTACAGAGCAAATTAGATACATCACACTGCATTAGGATAACGAGCATTACTTAAAAGTTAAAGTGAAAAAATCCTAAACCGCATTTCAAAGGGCAGCGGCACATAAGTATGTGAAACAGCAATTATTATAAATACTATTAGAGAACAACAGTTTTGTAATTTTGGGAGTTCGAAGGCAGCTTATTTTGGGTCAACTTTTGCAAATTTGCAATTTAACTTGTTCTGTCACTGGCACCAACTTGGCCAATGTATATGCAAGTACTTCTTGTTTAAAACAAAAACAGTTTTTTAGAATTTCAAAAGAAGATAAGGAACAAACCTCCATGCAGTTTTGGTAGCACTAGTAAAACAGAAATTTTTAATGTTGGATCACTGCTTATTTAATACATGGAAAACAAATAGACATTGATCACATTTTGTAGTAAAGTCTAAAAATGATGTAAAAAATTACTAATCATTAAACAGCAATTATTATAAATACTATTAGAGAACAACAGTTTTGTAATTTTGGGAGTTCGAAGGCAGCTTATTTTGGGTCAACTTTTGCAAATTTGCAATTTACCTTGTTCTGTCACTGGCACCAACTTGACCAATGTATGTGCAAGTACTTCTTGTTTAAAACAAAAACAGTTTTTTAGAATTTCAAAAGAAGATAAGGAACAAACCTCCATGCAGTTTTGGTAGCACTAGTAAAACAGAAATTTTTAATGTTGGATCACTGCTTATTTAATACATGGAAAACAAATAGACATTGATCACATTTAGTAGTAAATTGTCTAAAAATGATGTAAAAAATTACTAATCATTAAACGTACAGTGCCGCAAAACAGACATTGTCTGCAAAAAGGCAAAAAAAGCCAAGTAAAAAAATACAAAAATCCTCAAAACTAATGTTTCACATTTAAACCAGCAAATTGAAAGTTAAGTAAACACACACACTTTTAAGGTTCACAGAAGACATTTTATTCATGATTTCTAATAAGCACTAAAGCATGTAATGGCCATTCTTTAATCTGTATAAAATTTAATTATTTAAGAAGTTGTCCTTTAGCAAGATTAACCAAATTAATTAAAAATAAGGCACATTTTCAAGTATACACTTCACATCACTTGTCTTACAGAGCAAATTAGATACATCACACTGTGTTAGGATTACGAGCATTACTTAAAAGTTAAAGTGAAAAAATCCACTAAACCGCATTTCAAAGGACAGCGGCACATAAGTATGTGAAACAGCAAATTCCAACCTATCAATTTGCCTGATACTTGCTTACAGATTCTGATTTTTGACAAGGAAAAAAAATAATTCTTTGCTCTTTTACTACCAAAATGTCATCACAGAATGATGCCAAGATAAATGCACCAGATAAAAATCTCCTCTGCTGTACAAGCACAATAATTTACACATCAAATATAAATCATCACCAACAAGCAACAGTCTGCCATCATACGGTACTGACTAATCGTATGACTATCATATGGTACTGACTAACTAAGAGTAATTGATTAAAATATTTCAGTCACACGAACCATCAGACCACCCGTCTCTCCAGCGTTCATCAACGAGTTTACAATTAAATTCCTTTTTATTCAATTTTCGATTAACTACATTATGTTCCTCGCATAGCCATTGTGATAAAAGGCTCCTAGTGGCAACCTCTGGTGGATGAATTCGCAATCGTTCGCGAAAATCACTTGCACAGTGATCGCACGGATAAAACTTTGAAAAAGTCGCAATAAATTGCTTCATCTCATTTTGCTGAGTTTGTGTAGGTTGGTCTGGAAAGTATGCAGCCATTGTGTGAAGAAAAGACCACGTATTGTTCCCAAGTTCTTCAATGTCCAAAGGGCAGTCTTGCCCAGCAACATGTTTTTCACTCACTTCCATATTCTTTGTTCCTGTATCAAATTCTTTACTTTTATCATTATCATCCATTCTGCTAGTAGCAGCCGATTGGCCCTCAATTTTTTTGTTTAGACTTTTCAATTTTGCCCAGGTGCGAAAATCGGTACAAGCCCGACAAGGTCTCCGACTTCTAGCTCCCAAACTGAGATCATCCTCATGTGCATCATGTTCATCAAAGGAATTCGACATTGCAGCTTGTAAAGTCTAACAGGATTTCCACCTGTTGAAATTAACAAAGAAGCAATTAGAAGCACCGCCATCAGTGTCATTTTCTTTCAGAGAAAATGCTGATGTGGAAATTCTAATGTCAAAGAACAATTAATCAAAAATTCCACAACAAAAAACGAAAAAAGAAGAAGCTTCAGTGCACTGCTGTGAACTACATTTAAGTAAAAACAAAGAAAATATGAAAACACCAAATACCAATTTATTTCGTTCTAATAGTTTAAAACAAAACACACACTATTTCAGAATTTATGGCACTGAAAAAAACCAAAAAAGACTTTAACACAAACTCTTAACTAAAGCACAGCAGATGAACATTTATTGTGGACCTATGGCAGTAAGGTACAATTTCTGTCAAACAGTTTGCATGAATTCTTAAACAAGTACTTAAATTCTTAGAGTACAATGTATATAACATGTTTAAACAAACTTAGGAATATGTTTAAAGCAATGAAAATCAATAAACAAACATAAAAATCTATAACAAAGGTTTTCAACACTTTAGTGCTAGATGTATAAACAATATTTTTGCAAAAGAGAATGGCACAACTGAAAATTTTGCTTGGCACACCTAGCAGGCACATTTTGTAGTTTTATTTTAGTTACAAATAATCTGAGATTCTCAATCGAAATGAAACCACTATGTGTACAAAACAGAAGATTACGCGTACATCAACATGCTTAACGACCCTCTACAGTTGTGT
The DNA here is from genome assembly GCA_030141605.1 of Tubiluchus corallicola. Classification (NCBI taxonomy): domain Eukaryota; kingdom Metazoa; phylum Priapulida; class Priapulimorpha; order Priapulimorphida; family Tubiluchidae; genus Tubiluchus; species Tubiluchus corallicola. The sequence continues at coordinate 300,343 of JAQGDQ010000110.1, read as the reverse complement.
AGCATTAAAATCAGTCCGCTACAAACACGTTTGCCTAATATCTTCTGTACTGTTCTCGCTGTAATACACAAATTAAATTTTCTATAGAATTAGAGACTTGCTCCTGCTGCGTCATATTTACGTTTAGTTTCCAATCAGCAAATGAGTTTTCGCAATTAACACAAACATCTTGCACTTGCATACTTTGCGTTTTATACTTGTATGAGTTTTACTTGCATACACATAAATGAGATGCAAATATCATCCATATTATTCAGCATAGCAGACTGTCAGTAATACAATGCTTCACACATTATAAAAGCTTTTCCCCCCAAACATTGCTTGATGTGTTTCCGGTGCTGAATCAGAAACAGCTCATGGATTTTCACAAGTTTACAAGAACTGATAAATATATACATCAAACTATATGACAAGTATAATAACAAAAACAGATAACCCTGCATTTGTAAAAATTTAAAAGCTACATAATTATATCTTCATCACAGATTATACAGCAAATAAAGACTGTTATAGTAAATTATTGCTCAGTTGGTAGAGCAGAAAAAAAGCCAAAGTTTAGACTACAATTGTTTAGAAGTGAGCTGTCCAACAAACTTGAAATTTCACAGTGTGATACTACAAAACATTAACTTATGGATATGAAAATTACAAGTTTACAGCTTTGTTGGTTTTTCATGTTATGACCAAAAAACTCTTGCATATTAAAAATTTAAACACTGGTGCAATGTTAGTTAATGGTAATTGAAGAAAAGTCAAGTTGAAGTAAAGCACTCAATACATGGCAAGTAAAATAATAAAGAAATCAACCAATTTATATCAAAGTCATGACTACAAAGGATAAAGCATTGATAAAGACATGTTGTCAGAAAAAAGTGACTTAATCTTCTGAAACTATTGTATATGGAATTCCCTTAAACAGAAAGTGCACAACTACTGCACAGAACAGTTTGATGCAGATCATCTAAAGCCAAAAATTGCTGGGAATAAGTGCCTTCTTAAAGATGTAAGAAAGTAACAGCTGTTGGAAGTTAACATTGATCCTGGGACAAGTTTTTTTCTATTTTTCTGGTTACAGATGCTATCGGGAAAGAGAATTACTGTGATGCGATTGTTTCTAACGTAGGTCGCTCTCTGTATGACTACAGCCAAATTTGCTGTTCCTGACATTTCCGGTTGTTATAATATATCAGGTAGAAACATTTGTTTGGCAACTAATATGCCATTATCGCTGTTTAAACTAGCCTTCATCTAGTTTGCAGTGAAAATGAGGGATACAATAATGGCTGAAAATTTTAATAAGTGACATACAATTCTTTCTACAATTTAATTTCTTGACTTGTTGATTTAAAGGTTGGGTATATTTGGAAAAATCTAAGATGATGACCAAAAACTTTTTATGTTTATATAAGCCAATGTCAGTGTGGTAATTTTCAAGCAATTACGCCACTTTCTTCTTAAAGTATCGCAATCAAAACTTCAGGACAGTCTTTTTGCACAACCTGATATTTTAGGATTCATAAAGATCTCAAAGCACACTTGTATTCACTACTTCACTGTCTGTCACAATAATGTTAGCACTGTAGATTAAGAGGACCCAAAAAAGTTAGTAAAGTTCTCATAGGCCGGTGAAATAATACAAATTTGTGAGCAATGCTTAACTCAAAATCTTTAATAATCAAACATGTGGAATTTAAATTTATAAACTATTCTAAAGTGCTTTAAGTATAACTCACTTATGCACCTTGTACCTAATGTGTACATTGTTATCACATGCACAGGTTCACATTCAATACTATAAATCACTAAATGGCAGCTGTCATCAGGCAATGTATGCACCATTTTATTTGTAAGTTACTAATACTATTGTATTGTATACAATATCATTAATTAGTAACAGTTAAGTAAACTTGTTCTTAAAAAGTATTAAAAAACACTGTTTCAAATGAAATTTGTTTATGAGCATTTGTAGAGTCAGAAAAATACATTTACTTTTTTCTTTTATAAACCCAAAAATACTGTTAGTATAATTTATGACGCATATCAGATGTCGAAATTCAAGCCGGTACTCATTTACTCACATTCACAACTACTTTTGACTTCTGCTTCTCAGTTACTAATACATATCTTAACCCTAAAAGTTATGTTGTTATACTGCACTGTTCTTAATCTTTCGCAGCTTGCTGTCTTCAGTGTCTTGATGACTTCTTCAATGAACGAAACCTTCGTCTCAAAGCTTTGCGGCTCCCTTTTACCTTTAATAGGATAACCCAACGACGCATACGTAAGTGTGCAAGAGCAAAACTCTTTTTCTCAAAACTCGTTTTAACTGTCTTTTCCATTTCCGCATACATGTTCTTCTAACTGCTATCCATTTTCTCTGGATTCCATGTTCTATTTAAACGCTTTTGCTAATCGTTAAAGAGCACCTCTTTCAGAGGTTGCTGTAATAGTTTCCAACCCAACACCTCACTTATTAAATTATTCCTTCAAAACTCTGCCAACATAACATATGTTCTGTAGTAATTTTTGTTTCTGCAGTTAAGAGAAAGCAAATCTTCTCACTTATTTTCTTTGAAATTACATTTCAATTTAGTCTTATTTATCCTGATTTCCATGATTATTCATGTAGCTTAAGTCCACATTTACTAATATACTCGTGTTTGTCAGATTTTGTTCTGTCAATGATCTTAATTTGTCCTCCTTTATATTCTATCTTTATGGTCTTGTAATGTTTCCTAACTGGTTTCGGCGACGGGCGAAAAGGTCTTAGAAATTTAAAGGACAAGAAAGGGGGCACATGAAATAGGTTTCAGAAAAATCGCCTTAAAAAATTATACTACTTTACAGCAATTTAATGCCCATATCGTATTCGCGTTGAAAGGAATTTTCATTTGTTTTCATTTTAAACCTCCCCAAATACTGTTTCGACGGCGCCATTACATGACGTGACTAAAATACGTAAATCAGGGGAAGAAAAGGCAATGTTAAATCATGACCCAAAAAAACTTTCCGTGCAAATCTATATATTTGGCATTTCGCTTACCTGCTGGAAACACTTATGTAACTAGACTATTCATTTAAAATGTTTGTGCCAGTTGGTAAAATATCACTGACTCACCTTCCAGGGTGTGCCACTCACTAGCCAAAACGTATTTGTAACCTTATTGACAAGATACAGTAATTTAAAATTTTACTTAATTAGCAACATGTATGCTACGGATGCTCTGATTATTTTTTCAAACTTTACTTAATGTTACCAAAACTTGTTTCAAACGACCTACCATTAAAATGGCTGCGCCTAACGGTCATCGCAGGAGTTTAAATTTACACGTTTTATACAATGTTAAGGCCGATGCAAGCCATGCATATGAAAAGGTAGTATGTAAGTGGTATAAAATTTTGAGACGAATTTTTTAAGCTTTATGTAAGTGGAGGATTTTCTTGTGCTTTAATGAAAATAATAGCCTCCACCTACTTAAGGAAAAACATGGCTTTCATTCAAACACAAACAGCTGCTCTGCTGCAATGTTTCGCCCATAACGTCGTCATGGTCACTCAACAATCCACTTAATAAAAATATAGAGTATAAAAAGTACAAAATCAACATTGTGGAAAGCAAACTAATGCAAAAACAAACAAGATAATCTATACTAAATTATAAACTTATATTATATCCAATAAATTTTGGACTAACCCATTTTCAGCTTCTTGGTGGGCCAACTTTATCTAAACTTGAACAGGTTGATTTAACAAATTTATTCAAATTAAATGACAGGCAGGTCGTATGCATAGCATGCACACAAACATTTTATATCTTTACTCTGAATCCTGTCCTGAGTGCAGCTTACATAAAGTAGCAGCCTAGACTGTAGACAGGTGCTGCAAATGGTCCAAGGAGCTAAGTAGTATATTCTGTGCAACGTAAATGCTACCATTTTTATTGTGTCGTTTCTATACTAATAGAAATCAAATAGGAATTTTTACAAAAGATTTACAGATATTTTTAATTAGTTGGTCAACTGAAGGCGTGACGAGTGAATTACGGTAAATCGTCAATGACTGAACGTCGATGCCCGTGAGAAGCGTTCTCCTATTGAAGTTTCTTTGCCATGCAGTTATTTGTGTAAATTCTGAATCTGCAGTAACTAGCAAGACAGTGATTGTATGAATGAGGCAATAAATTTGCGGATGTTTCTCACTATTCCTGTTTCGTTTGAAGCCAGTTAGTTGTACCGCTATGAAGACTGTTTTTATGGTTGCAGAAAAACCGTCACTGGCGCTATCACTAGCAAAAATTTTATCTAATGGCAGCGCTAATACGCGGAGAGGTTCAAATGGCGCATGTTCTATTCATGAATACACTGGAAGATTCAGGGGTCAAAATGTACAATTTAAAATGACCTCTGTATGTGGACATGTTATGGGTGTCGATTTCCAGGCAAAATTTAACAACTGGGATCGTGTAGATCCCGCTGATTTGTTTTGGGCTCAAATTGAAAAGAAAGAAGCCACACCAAAGTTAAGAATGCCCTATTTCTTAGCTCAAGAAGCAAGGGGAGCTAATTATTTGGTACTTTGGTTAGACTGTGACAAAGAAGGTGAGAATATTTGTTTTGAAGTGATTGATGCAGTACGAGGTGTTATGAATTCTTCGGGAAATGATGAACAAACAATATTTCGAGCTCACTTTAGTGCAATTACAGACCAAGATATCAAGAATGCTATGGCGAATCTGGGTTCTCCTAATAAAAATGAAGCCATGTCAGTAGATGCACGGCAGGAATTAGATTTAAGAATTGGTTGTGCGTTTACGCGATTTCAAACAAAATTTTTTCAAGGCAAATATGGAAACTTGGATAGTACAGTAATCTCATATGGCCCCTGTCAGACGCCCACACTCGGGTTTTGTGTAAACAGGCATGATCAAATTCAGTCATTTAAACCAGAACCATATTGGGTTCTTCAGCCACAGATTGAAGGACCAAATGGTAACATAATTAACATTGACTGGGAGCGTATACGGATTTTTGACAAAGAGGTGGCTCAAATGTTTCTTAATATGGTGAGAGCCCACAGCACTGCTACAGTAACAAGTGTTAGTAAAAAGGAAAAGGTAAAGCAGCGCCTTCTTGCTTTAAATACTGTAGAGTTGATGAGAGTTGCCAGTTCTGCACTAGGGATGGCACCACATCATGCTATGACAATTGCTGAGAAGCTGTACACACAAGGATACATTAGTTATCCACGAACAGAGACAACATGCTATCCAGCGAATTTTGACCTTCTTGGGACACTTCGGCAACAGAGGGTTTCCAGGGATTGGGGACAGTTTGTTTGTGCTCTTTTAGAATCTGGAATTCAAAAGCCTCGGAAAGGCCACGATGCAGGTGACCATCCGCCCATTACTCCACTAAAACCTTCTAGTGAAGCTGAAGTCGGCACAGAAGCATGGAAATTATATGAATACATCACACAGCATTTCATTGCTACTTTATCTCTGGACTGTCGATTCCTGCAAACAACCGTTACATTTTCTATTGGAACAGAAAAGTTTACGTTGGTTGGTAAGGAGGTGATTGATCCTGGGTATACAGCATTGATGACCTGGCAGGCTATTCCTGCAGAAGAGAATCTTCCCCAGTTTAATACTGAAAATTCATGCCCTTTGACAGATGTGAAACTGATAGAACGCACTACCAATCCTCCTGATTATTTAACTGAAAGTGAGGTTATAACATTAATGGAAAAGCATGGCATCGGTACGGATGCTAGCATTCCAGTTCACATCAACAATATTGGTGTAAGAAACTATGTCACTGTTGGTACTGGCCGTAGATTAATACCAACACCACTAGGCATTGTTCTGGTTCACGGCTATCAAAAGATTGACCCAGAGCTTGTCCAGCCTCATATGAGGTCTGCTGTAGAGGAGCAACTAAACTTGATTGCTCAAGGTAAAGTTAGCTTTCACTCTGTTCTTCAGCATGCCTTGGAAATATTCAAGCTGAAGTTTCAGTATTTCGTCACACAGATTACTGGAATGGATGAGTTGTTTGAGGTGACATTCTCAACATTGGCAGATAGTGGGAAGCCTTTGTCAAGATGCGGAAAATGTCGCCGCTTCATGAAGTTTGTGCAAGCGAAGCCATGCAGACTGCATTGCACACATTGCGATGAGACTTACAAGTTACCGCAGAATGGAAGCATCAAGCTCTACAAAGAACTCAGGTGCCCTTTGGATGATTTTGAACTGGTCTTATGGACAACTGGAACAAAAGGTAAATGTTATTCTGTTTGTCCATATTGTTTTAACTATCCTCCATTTAGGGACATGCGCAAGGGAATGGGATGCAACGAGTGCACGCATCCGAGCTGTGTACACAGCGTGAGTGCCAATGGCGTCTCATCTTGTGTAGAATGTGAAAATGGCGTGCTTGTTCTAGATCCAACTTCTGCTCCTAAATGGAAGCTAGCTTGTAACAAATGCAGTGTGGTTATGGGCTGCTTTGAAGATGCACACAGGGTTAGTGTCACAGAAGACGACTGCGAAAAGTGCAACTCTGCCTTAGTCACAGTGAACTTCAACAAAGCAAAGTCTCCTCTAGAAATAGGGATGACAGAACATACAGGATGTGTTTACTGTGATGCAATTCTTGCACCACTGACTGAACTGCATCATGCTCGCACGAAAATACAGCGTCGACCAGCTGCATCAACAGTTACACGTGGAAGAGGACGGGGCAGAGGACGCAGACGCGGCAAGCCAAAAGACAAAATGGCACAATTGGCTGCTTATTTTGTATAACTATTAGAATTTTTATATACAGTGGCCGCCGCTTATTATGGACACGTGAACCAGCTGTGCCAACCACGGCCTGCGCGCGTGATTGAAAAGAGCTTCCCGCTCTGCTGCCTGTGTGAGTCATTGCATCAGTCAGTTCGCCGTTTGCCGTGGCCTTGAGAGCTTCGAAACTGTGATAACTTCCTTCCGTTCAAGGTTGAGAGAAAAGTTTCCTGCCAAACAAACTCGTCTGACTTCTTTTTTTTCAATAAAACAGGAGACGAGTTGATACAGACAGTTTTTTGCCTTTTTTAATGAAGGGGGAGGGTCTTCATGGGTCACTTCGCTTAATATGGACAGCCGCTTAATATGGACATACACTGCTGGCCCGAGGTGTCCACAATAAGCGGCGGCCACTGTAGTTTGTTTTTTATAGATAACAGTTAATAGTAGAATACTTTTTGTAATCTTTCACCTACATAAAACATTTTATAGTTTTTTGTACCAGCAGCTCAACATTTTACAGTGTGGAAAAATTTTTGTATTAGCATTTTTCACTGAATGTGATCAAGTGAATCTCGAGTGCATTATTAGTACAAGTAGTTTGTCAGAACTCTTAAATTCGTAATGTAGTACGAACACAAAACATACATGAACATTTAAGGCAGCCAGATTGGTTGAGCTTTTTATGAAATTCTATTCTTGAGCTGTTTGTTTATATGAAGCAATTTGGATATTGTACATAACAATATTTAATTCACATTTTAATACACAACTGATCGATTGTTCTGTATTTTACAAAATCAAGATATTTAATAAGCAATCTATGGCAATTGCTCATTAACTTCTTTGATCTTCATTAAATCTGCTTTAATAGCTTTGTAATGGAATGACTTCAGCTTTCATGTCTTTCATGTTTCTTGCGCATTTTTATTCAACTAAATATTTTGATAGGTCTGAGCTAAGCACTTATTAATTAACTACTAATGTAGTATTTTATTAATATGTTTAGCTATAAGTATAGTTTTACTAGGAGAGAATAGGTGGGTGATTATGGTATGTACTTACCTACAAAGATAAGCACCAGCAATTAATGAAGAATCCAACAATTAAGCGAATACAAACCGACACTGTGGTTTATCATTAGATGAAAAATTAAAAAATAGTAAAAATCACATAAAATTAATGACTAATTTTTTGTGGTTTTTATATTAGCACAAGCAAAAAAAATCACATTTGAAAAAGGAGAGCAGTCACAAATAAAAAAGTAAGTAAAGTGCAGTGTGATTAAAAAGAAGTGTAGACATAAAATAACATACATCTCACATGTAACATATTATTTTAAAACGGCACAACATAATACGTTTTAAATTTAACAGCAAATTTTATATTCTTTGATAAAAAGCTAAATGTCATATTCTTAGCATGAGCTGCTTGACTTTTTTGCTTGATCACATTAGCAAGCACGAGTCCAGGTGAAATATCTTGAAGAAGTTTCAAAATGTTCTTGAGTTAAATACTTAAGTTGCTTACTGACATAAATTTCCATGGTAATGCTTCCATGATGGACATTGAAATTACATTCCTTATGGGGGCGCTACTGAAATCGACCAAGCATGGCATTTAATTACACTGACTCGGGTGCATAACTGGTAGGTTCATTGGGACCACTGCCTGATCTTTTATGCTATACATATATGCACGTGAACCCTATAAAGTGGCCAAGAAGTATGAATACAATTCATGAACAGTTTCCCAAAGCTCAAGAAAGATTTCACAATGCTCTTAAATACATATCAGTTTTTTTTCAGAGTTCAGTGAACTGTTAACAATGTCCATGAAAATGAAGTTTCTCAGAGTTCGTGAATGTCACAAAGCACAAACATCTTAGGAAAAACCATAGTTTATTTAAAGTGCATCAAACAGTCAAGCCCATAGCTAACAGATGTATCAGTACTTTATTTATTAAAAATAAAATTAAGACAATAGCAACGTACATGGTACAATAACGTAAATGATACAGTTTGTAACCTTTAGCTAGAGGACTATACATGGGATACTTAATGCACTTCTGATTCATTACATAAAAGCAGAGACATTTTAAATCTGTCATGTTACTATAATTTAATGTTATGCAATGAGCTTCAAACTGTGTATACAATGGTAAGAATACACTGTTTTGTTAGTGTACAGCACACAAATTTAGTAATTTTACAATACTGGAATACATGCAAGTTCTGTGGCAAGCAGTGAGTCCCTCTTTTCAATCTTGATTTGATAACATGCAAGGCTTATAGCTTAAAAAATACACACACAGTTCTAAAAACAAGTGAAGTGCAAAACTAAAAAGTTTAAATAACTACTTTCACACTGTAAGCAAATTGTTAATATTTTTTTGCTACACATGTGTTAGCTACTTTGTTAGCTGCACTAGCATTAACATTGGTAACAAACAGTAGCAATAGCAGCAGCAGCAACAGCGACTATTAGCAACAGAGTGAAACATAATGTGCAAACAATAAACTATAAAACAGCTGTTCAGGTAATGTACTGTGCATGAACAAAAGTACAAATATAAAGAATAAAAATAAAGTATAAAAATGTAAAGATAAAAATGTAAAAAAACAAGATGTACAAATATAAGTTTATGTATACATGTATGTCACACTATACAAAACAGCAACAACTGAATGCACATGTAAAATTTTGGTTTGACTATTTCTGCCAGATAGTTTACTGGCATTTAGTAAACTATATAGATATAGACTAGTACAACAACATTTTAAACAGTAGTTAAAACGTTTATGTACACATGAGGAAGTGTGTTACACCAAAAATTATCATGTACGGCAATAAAGAAAGACGAACACTTGTAACAGCACTTTATAAACTCACAAACCTGAAGAAGCTATTTGAACAATTTTGCGTGGAAGTGGAAAAAAATCACAAATAAATATCACAAATTAAATTAGCAATATAAATTATTCCACATTAGCTGCATACACAAAAGTTAATATAAAACATATTCTAAGACATTATACTGTTTTGTAAACAAAAATGTCTTAGCATTATAACGTTCCTTACTGTAAATGATTTCTAAACAGACAACTAGGTGTTCTTCAACCGTTGGATATGATATTTCGAAGACGAATCGTAAACTCCCAAAAATCTAGCAAGAAGCTGTTTAGCTGTGCCGTTTCTCGAAGGCTAGGCAAAGAGGCCTGCAAAGTTACCTCCTGACGTGGAACTACATCTCGAAATTGTCCACGGTGTGGTCGTGAGTACTGACACACGTAATTCACGTCAATCCACAGACGTTGGAGAAAACTAACTCCTGGAATTCTAGAGTCACGTACCAGAGTTGGAATTAAATATGTATACCGGCTTACCTCTTTATAACGCACAAATTCACAAACATCCCAAAATGCATTACAAACTCGAATTCCAGGAGCGTCTCCAAAAGTGATATTGGCATCTGGCACAATTACAGGCATTTCAGGATTTGCTAAGTCCTTCATCCCCTCGTAGTTGTCGATATCACTTCCTGTAATGCAACGACGAGACTGGACTTGTATTCGAGCATCCAGCAATCCATTCACACTGACCAAGTCTGCGACCATCCACTTGTAATCCGACAAGCGACATTCTATATAGTTAAAATTCTCATCTAAAACAAGTGTAGTTGATACTCTGTTTGCTCCAAGTAATTGTGCTTGGAATTTTTTTGTCTTGTCAGTTTCTTCAAAGTTGGAGTTTCTTAAGAAACCTTTTACTTCTTCGACATTTCGCGAGTCTTGTGGAATAAACGAATGTCTAATATCAAATGGTTTGTGAAATATGTTCAGTTGGCCATTAGTGCACTCCAGTAGCTGACGAACGGACATTTCTGAATCTGGTGTGTGCATGAGGTACACTCGACCAAAGCGAGAAATGATCCTCAACTGCCCATGGTACCTATCATCATATTTGTCTAACAACAGCTGACGTTGCTGATACACACTTTGCTTGAAATGTTCAAACTCAATTCCATTGTCTGTCAACTGCAGAAGTTTCGGTATGACACAACTGCGGTTTTTATGGTTATCATTCGTCTCTCCCAGGTATGGTTCAAATACCACCTGCGCCTCCTCCGCAGATTTCTCCAACATTAACACATGTGATCCGTGGACCAATGTTCGCTTTCTATGATGGGTTACCGACACAAAGCGGTTTCGTTCCAGCTTTAAGATTTCCTGTGTCACGTTCCACAATGCACTGTTTGAACCCCAAGCTTCTAGCACTAAAGCATTGCTGTTACCAATTACCGTCTGTTTGATAGTTACAATAGCACCAGTTTTGTCAGACATGCGTCTTGAGTGATATTCCTCAGCATAAACTATTGAACTAAATGCTTCAGTGGACAGTTTTTCAACAAGCATATTATTAGTTCTATTGCTATCGCAGTTTACCTTGTCATCGAATAATGCTAAAACACTTAGCATCTGGCAAACTTTATGATAGGCGTGCAAACCGAATTTTGTCATCTTATCACAGAACGGCTCGGGCATTGTGTTAAATACCTCCTGGTGGTCAGTGATGACTCGTCCACTGCTTATATAATGCAACAAACTCAAAAAATGCATGCCTAGATTGTTCTGTATATCAGCATCATGCAGTTGAAATAAATAATTGCTTAAAATGTTCGCAAAACACAAAGGACTTATTGTGTCATGTCTTGTATATCCAATCAAGGACACTGAGGAAGCCCAATTGACTAGAACAATAAGTAACTTACGGAAAGACGGTGAGTTGGAAAGTACATTTGACAAACCAATAGTTCTTTCATGTACTTCACTGTCCGCTTTATGAAGCACAATCTCAAATGATGCATCTGTCAATACAACAACATCATCTGTTTGCTTGCTAACATGCAGACAACTAGGCAATGACGTAGTAATCACACTAGCATAATTTCCCACAGCTGCAGTGTTCACAGCTAAGTCCACATGATTACTTAGATGTAATCCCAATTCTGTGAGGTTAGTTCTGACAACGGAAACATTCAAAGCACCACTGATCATGGACTGAATGCGCCCCACAGCTACATCTATTGCTTTGTATTGCTCGGATTCAATTTCTACGTATTGTTCAATGCTTTTTGATATGTAGAGAGGTCCCAAAGTATTTGCTGGAATGTTGAAGCTTAAGTCACAGTTGGTATTGATCCTGTTGATGACAGCCAGCAAACTGTGAAATATCCAGGGAAAACTTAAGCACCGAGAAACTTCGGAAGAATGTGAAGAATACGCTACATAATAAAATGCAGAAACGAGCTGCAGCAGCTCTTTTGGAGGGTTTTCCATCACTTTTTCTTCTTCTCCGAATTTAACAAAAAGCGTACACTTAAACTGCTGTCGAATCATGTTCATTTTGGCCTTCAACAGTTCTCTCACGTCACCAGTTTCTTTGGTAAGTATGCCTCGATGATTGCCAACTCTCATTACAAAGCCAGACGCCAGCTCGACTTCATGACTGATCCCATAAGTTTTCATGACGGTGTTGACTTTATTGCAATACAAGCCGTACGCGACTTGTGCAGCGAGGAGGTGACTCTCGAAGCCAGAGATCAAAAAGCGAGGATCCGGTTTTACATCAGTTGAAGACATCAACTGATCACTTAACGAGAGTTGTTGCTTGGAAAGCATCTCACACGTAACAAAGAGTTTTCCTAAAAATATTAATGGACTAATAACAACAGTTGTATTACATATGCAAGTACTACACGACAGTGTATGCATGTAGTGACATCACTTATGGTTGTAATGCTGTTAGCGACAAAAAACTTTAGTTCTGCGGCTCATGATAGTACATTTTTAACAAAATGACAAATTTATTATACAAAGCTATATAAAAAACTGAAAATACATGTGCATCTTTTAGTGCTGTAAAGCATGTCAGGAAGAGCCTCCATTTAAAACTTAATGCAAAGAATAGACAAGTATGAAATCTCTTTCAAACAGGTGAAGTTAAAGAAGTTTAGTCAATATTACTGCCTTAAACTAGTAAACTTGCAAACAGTTCAGCTTAGTGCACTACTAAAGCAACTAGTCTAGCATTTGGCAAGTTTCAACAAAAATGCAATGTGTGGCAGTACATGATAAAACTAACCATGATAAAAGTTTCTAATAAAAAAAACAAGGCATCACTTACCAATGATCTTTTTTGATGTGTATCTTGGCTTATCCCACTTCTTCATGAAGTTTGGAAACTGTCTGACGGTAAGATACGGCTGCATTGGTGGGCAGCTTCCGGTTTTTGGAAAATCCACAGCATAGGAATGCAGTTCTGCAAGTTCCAAGCAGGGTTCACTAAATATAGTGTATTTCTGCATGTCAGCATGCACAAGATGAGCATTAGCAATCATACCTAATTGATCATTGAGTATGTAATCTACAATGAAATCGATCATATCTGATGTGCACAGCTCATGATCTAGGTACTTTTTCTCAGCTTTTGGAAATGGCATTGGTTCCTGGTTGCAGAGAGGTGGCAACAGCTTTTTGTTCCAGGTGACAAAGTACATATCTCCGTCCAAATCCGAACCAGATATCATATTTGGAGCGGGCCGATGTCCTGTATAAACAGAAGTGCATAGTTACATGCTACACCAAGGTATGAACAACTTAGTACTACTACAGTTCTTAGTACTACTCTGCTTAGCAGCAAGTTGAATAAGGTAAGAAATCATTATTAGCATGAATTAAAAGTATTAGGAGCTAAAACATATTATACACTACAGTTCTTAGTACTGCTCTGCTTACCAGCAAGTTGAATAAGGTGAGCAATTATTATTAGTATGAATTAAAAGTATTAGCAGCTAAAACACAATGTACACTACAGTTCTTTCGTTTAACATTAACTGTCGGTAAGTTGTTAGTCTTTAATAAAAGGCTTATAATGCTCGTGAAAACCTGTTATAGGTTTGTTTTTGTTCTATCATCTTGCAGGATTAATGTACATAACATGCCGTACTAACTGATGTAGTTTGATAACAATGATAACCGATCTATATAGCTGTACTAAAAATAAGAATAAATTATTAATGAATACTGAAATTTATTGCAAATACGTATAGTTGCAGATGCAAAACTAATCCGCAGAAAATATACTTTTAATTTAAAACCATTTGTCAGTAACGGAGTAAATTATTGAGATATGAATTATAGAACCTTTGCTAGAAAAGACAATGCAGTCAGATAAATGACTGAGTTCTGGTACATCAACAGCTTTGTAAATCCTAATATCTCCTGGATGAAAACAAGGGTTCTTCGTAACAAGAACATCTCCAGTGAGCACAATCTAGCAAATAATCAGCAGAAGTTAAGGAGATTAGAAAAAGGCACAAAACGTTCACATTGCTGTCTAATCACACAAACTGTATTGCTAGAAAGTTTATGAAATGCCTCAGAAGCAACTTTGAAGGTTAAATTGTACACAAAAACTGTGCTGTCTGGTTCGAATCTTGAAAAAGGCATTAACTTTTGAAATTATACTGATGTTGGCAAAGCTAGTTCAGAATCAAGGCAGAAATGTCTGAACCAGACTTGTCTAGCAGTGGGGGCTTGTGTACAAGTACCGTGGAACTGCAGCACTCCTGTTTTCACTCAATATTATCGATAATATTCAATATTATAAGTTTTTCTTTAGTTCTTTCTTTATACTTGTATGGCCAAGTGCACGTGAGAGTAGTACTGTTTGTTTCACAGCCCAGCACAGTGCGGTCACTGCTCAAGCAACATGGTGTTTGACTGTTGTGCGCATGAGGCCATGTGCACATGTCTGAGATAAGAGGCTGCACTTGAGGTAGAAAGAGTACTGTCACTCACGCAGTGTGTGTTGTCTGTTGTCATGGGCTTAAAAGTGGTGTACCAGCATATTCTTGAACTGCAACAATTTAGGCTATTCGTAAGCAAACAATATCTTTTTTTACGATTTTATCAAGTTTACGTATAAATTTTTGCGTATGTTTATTTGTTTAAAATTACAACATAAAATTATATATGTTTGTTTTGTTCTACGTAGAATTAAAACAATGGCTAAAAATTTTCTGAAACAGCACTCCCAGCAATTTCAGCTACGAGCTGCCACTGGGCATTGGGCCCTACAGCTGAAATGCAAAGATATGCATGACTTCAGTCCTTTTGGAGTCAAACAGATACATAAGACAGTTAACGGCAAATAGGATTCGGTCATAAATCAGTACAGAAAGAATCTGGACTTACAACAATGTAAAATGGGTACTATAATGTGTTTGGCATTTGATAATATATATCTATGCAGACAAGATTGAAATGATAAAAATTCTAGAAATTTTTGAAAGTTACCAACGAGACAGCTTACAGAAATAACATTGCTAACTATGATTGTTTTGTGGCAATGACATTCTAGTATGAATGACTGACAATGAGTAATTTTGCAGCACAGAAACAATGTGCTTATGTAGCTTCCTACTGCAGAAGATTTCCATACAAAAACAGCAACAAGCAAATTTTTTTCGAAATTCTTTTGCCAAATAATAACTATCCAGTGCTCTGCTTATTGGTGACGATTTGACGTAAAATTACCAAATACATAATTATTACAATGCATTAAAGCAAACACAGATAAAACATTTTACGGTTCACCTCATTTTTTATTTGAAGTTTTTCTAAAAAACAGAACCAGCACGACTCACTTTACCCCATTTATTTATTAGATTTTTTTCTAAAAGAAGAACTAAAAGTGTGTCTCAAAGACCTACCAGCTCGTCTTTGGGTGAAGTGACTTCCTTAGAATACTGCACGAAAACTTCATCTTCCTCAAGTACACCATACTCGTCTACAGTGCCCATCATCATTCGTCCATCACTGTGCGGTAACTCTATGCGTGATCTCAACGTGAGATCTCGCAATCGTTGTTTGAAGACTATCAACAAAACAGAGCGCAAAAACGGCTCAGTCACAATCGGAAATCCATGTTTAGTTAATGTCTTCGTTTTGAAACCTAAATGCGCCTGTAAGTATAATTGCAGGCTGAGCACATACCGCCCATCTGCCAAACATATCTTTTTGATTTTATATTATGCAATATGCTTAACAATAATAACATTAATGTGAGCAGTCTGCAGAATATAACTACAGTCATTAACCCATGAACTTCGTGATAACACCATAGATAAAAACGTATGCACACAACATTAATATTTATCATTTCAAATACTAAATTTTACTTATACGTACTTCGAAAATATGCACAACATACTAACACTGAGCATACAGTAGTTTTAAATCAGCTTAAAGCAAAATCAGAAAAAACTGGACCCAATGTTAAAATATAGGTTAAAACAACCTATTCTTTAAAATATTGAAAGGAAACATACTATTTTTTTAAAAATGACTTACATGAAAGAATTATTACCAGGCAAACTCAATTTCTCATTTGCACCACTAGTTTTTCTCTGCTACATGCATTTCGCCATTCGCTAGTTAGATGGGCACTAGTAGTTGCATTTTGGAATGCATTGCACAAGTGTAATGCGTAAGCAAGTGGTAATTTAAAATTTGAATTTTCATTTAAAAACATGCTGAGTTTTATTACAACACACTAAATCTCTTACAGTAGTACAGTACTTCAATTTTTGCTTTCGCAAACACGCTAGTTGGATGTTTCTGTTGTTGAAAATTATGTTAGCTTGTGATGTCATCAGAAGCTAAATTTTATCAGAAATGCTTTTACAGTATTATTGATATTAAAACGTATAGTTTTTACAGTACTTGAAAATGAGGTAGTATATCAAAAATCATCCTGTCTTCCTTTAATACTAGCAGAACTGTAACTAATCATGACCAGACCCCAGTTGATCATACGACATTAGCACAAATTCAATAGGCTCTACATCACAAAGAACTTCCAAATTAACAGTCACTGCTTTTCCAGTCTCTTATTTTTCATATCTAGGCCATTAAATTGAGCACAGGTGAGTGATAAATGATTGTTTGGAGGTAAATATGAGATTACTGATCAGTTAATTATCCTAGTTCAAGATATAATATTTTGTTCCGCACTACATACAGCCACATTAAAAGTTTATAACATTAGTACAATAGGTAAAATTATGTAATTAATTAGCTAAAATATTCCGATAACAAACAAAATTTAATGATATTCGAAAAACAACTGCGATTTTACCGAGTACTGGGATCGAATCATATTTTCCATCCACGTCAATGTTCACCGTGACACAAGCAGTTGTTTGTGTAGCAATAAGTAACGAATAAGCAAAACATTATATTATAAAAGATTTCACTTTTACATGTATAAAGAAACTCTGCTCACCTCTGCCAAGCCGTGAACTGCTTCCGAATCGAAAATGAGCATCTTAGACAGATGACGTAACATTTTGTCCTGAAGATCTACAAAGACTTCATCGGGAATGCCAAGGCCCGACATCAAAGTGATTACTTGCCTATTGAGATAAAGAGGAGCTGCAATATAATAAGATTGTATTGTATTAAGCCATGCAGAAGATTGTTGGTGGTGCTATAAACGCTAATTAAATTAAATGTTGTTAGAAATCCAGGGTTACGTAATTGCATATCAGACTGTAATTCAGACTCATCTAGTTCGCTTCGATGCTGGAAGGAAGTGCTTTTAACTGCTCTGCAAATCAATTTTTTCACAAATATCAAACTTTTATCAGCTATCTTTATAAAAATAAAAATGAGTCGGAAATTTATTCCTGTTGAGTTGTGCAAAAAATTATCAACAAACTTCAGCTGAGATTGGCAGAACAGCATAAGCAACGTGCCACATCAAATCAATCAAAGCAACATAAAATAGAAGTCACTCGGCCTGCAGTTTTGTTTATAAAAGTCTGAACAGACATGGCATTAAGTATGCTAAACTGGGTAACTAAGCATGTCTCTTCAGACTACTATGTCAGAATGTAACACAGCAGAGTTAAATGTAACAGAATTAAGAGTCCTGGTCTAGACCTCAAATCATTTTGAAATAACAAATTACAATGGGCGCATTTAACTTAAATAAAAACTGCCTGGCACTAAATCTGTTTTTCAATGCAGCTGAAAACTGATTTTGTACAAATACATTTTAGCAATAAAGAATATAAAATATATAAAAAAATAATGAAATTTTGAGTGACTAAAGGAATATTAAAAATAACTGGATACTGACCTGGTCGAGCAACAACACATATTTCTAGTTTCTGATATGGTGAATGGAATTTTTCCATACTTGGACGTACCTGGATTACTTCCTTGTCCCCTGAAACAAGATAGCAATCAATTAGAATTGAAAACTCCAAAAAATACTCATGTTTAATAAATGTAAAAGAAAAAAAAAACAAAAAGCAAGAAAGCAATTAAAATTTATGAAATCAGGCTGACGAAACTCAACTAGATCACCAGAGAAAAAATGTCAACACGCTGTATATAACACTGTTTACATATAAAGTTTAAATCATAGCAAATGCAGCTTATCAAACGGAACTGATCTTAAGTAAATTATAAAAGCAAAGTCATAGAATCATAAGACCAATGGCAGATGCTTTTTACAATATCCAAAAAACTCTTAACTGCAGGAAACAACTTGCAACCGTAACTGAAGGAAATCTTTGACATTATACTCATTGAAATAAATGGAAACTGATTAGTGGTCTGTACCTTGAAGAAACAATGTACCAAATGACCACACGATTGCACTGGATGCAACAATGACAAACAATACAGCTTCATGTTTTGAACAGGATACTTGGCCAATGTGGCTATTTTATGATAGTTTTGAAAATCATAACTTGACGTTTCCGAAACCGTAGTCAAGTCTTACAGAAAAAATTACTAGACTTTTGTGAATATTTTGGTCATGTCTAAGCATTTTTCCTTATGATGTTTGTGAAAAATTAAACACTTGTGGATTTAGAATGCCTGTCATTGCACAACAGTCTGTTTAGCAATGGCAATAACCTATAAATGATAAAAAGTGCTGACGAAGATAAAAAAACTTACCTAAACTTAAATCTACAGTTAGCACGCCTTTAGCTCCACCATATCTAATCTGAAATGCTGATGGCGTGTAAGTAAGCGTGGGTAAGCTTGTTGCCACCTGTAAAAGAAAGGATAGATCTATTAGTGACACTAGTTTTACCCTGCATTACCCATAGATAGGCCTGAATACTCACAACCTTAAGTTAGAGAAACTCTAATGCATTTTTGAAAATTTTGTAAATGTGAAATTGACTTTTTTACTTATTTAGTAGGCCTAATTTATAGCATGTCCCTATGATGATCGTTCCTTTTAATAATGAAGGGCTGGCAAAGACTTGCATGGTTCTATGATTCTAAAAGCGATACTGGAGGAATGTTAGCTCTTCTTCTAGCAGTATAGTCGCAAAGAACAACCCATAAGATCCATCTTGCAGAATCACTCTTGTGATCATACCTTATCTGCAAGTGGCTTCGAGATCTTGCCAATCCCATCGGTAAAGCAGTAAACACCACGTACAACGTCTGGTATTGTTTCCTTCTTAATGCCCTCTAAGCCAAGGTCAACAGCATCCATAGTGGTAGAGAAAGCTTGACCTACACAGCAAGTATGGGCACATTATATATAAAAGCACACGACTGCTCCATTTTTAAGATATATTATTCGCCCACAAAAATAAACAACTGTATGCTAAGATAACCTATCTTTTCTAAACAAACATGTAAACAAATATTTACAAAACAATGAGTCAACTTCACAGCGCAATCTACGACTAACATTTTGCATTAACGCCAACATGCACATTGCATTCACCAATAGTCAGTTAGTGCTTGTATGTGTTTATTGCTATTTTAGATGTCTTAGCTTTTGTAATTTGTAAACTATGTTTTTTATATTTTATATTTAAAAAAACAAATGAAAGGAAAAAGATGCATATATATATATATATATATATATATATATATATAATTGTTCTCAGTTCAATAAAAACATAATACTATTTTTCATGCAGATATCAAAACCAAAGTACTTATTGGCCTGGCCTTACAAAGAACGAACTTTTATTTCAAAACATGCAACACATCATTTTATCATTTTCAAGTGAACTTGCCTTCGATTTCGCATAAAGAATTATCAATTTTATAAAACTACGCAGCTATAAAAATAGCTTTGTGGCCTTAAGAGGTTTTTAAGGGGCAGCATCCATACCAAGGCCGTGGGTCTTGGATTCAAGACTGTTACTTCTTTCTGTATAAACTTGTTGTTCTGTTCTCTGCAAGCTCAAAGAATATTAGACGCAGTTGCAAAAGTGCAACCCCGGTGAAACAATGATGAAAATGAAAAGTTGCTAAATCGTTTGAAGCTGACTGGGCCAAACTCTAGCCGATATCGGTATAGCAAAGTCAGAACAGTATTGACATGCTATGACATCTGCAACACGTGACTATTGCCAGTGACACAAGTCTTTTGGATATTTGTTTACTTTGTTCTGTCTTACTGTTAAGCACCCAGCGTACACTCATAGAAGAACTAAAAACAACTCAGAGAAGCAATTCATTTTCTTCAATCCTTCGATGCCAATGCTTCAATATTACAGCCTTGACAATGAGAATTAAACAGTCTATCAAATTTTGGCCATTTCTCAAACATGGACCAATGCTCATATTCCCGTTTTCCATGATGCAGGGATTAAACTAGCATGCTATGAAGGTGAGAGAAGGTCAGAAAGTCTTGTACCTTTCGAAGATTCTGCTTGAAACATGCATGAAAGTAATGACGTTGATAATCAATTTTTCTCTTTTTTCTTCATAATACGAAACTGATGAAAAGTGTTACGATTATAAGCGATGTTAAGTGGATTGCAACATTAATTTATTTAAATGTATATGATTCATATAAATTAGAAAGTATAAAATATATGTATGCACTTTGTATCGCAAAAACTATAACCTCATTAGGCCATATTAACAAACATGTATAATAAAGTCTGCTGTTAACTTAAAACATAATAGCCGTGCTTTTGTATACTAAATGTATTCAATTTCAATTGACCTGAATTATATAGAGTTTGTCACTAATAAGATTTTATAAAGTTTTTAAAATCTGAAGTCTTCCTCTGTTTCTATACATGCACTCTTGCCAGTAAAATCATAATTAGGAAGCAAATTATAACATAATCCCTTATATTGAATCTTGTCTTAACCCTTTCACTACAGAAGCTTTTGCCGCCAATGTTTTTCTTGCAAAGGACAGAAAGTGGTAGACTGCCGCCCAAGCTCAGCACTAAACGCAGTCACCCAGGTTTGTTTATTTCACTGCTATAGCCATGCAAAAACATTATAGAAAATTTAACAGCTGTGGGATTAGGGCTACTGTGCAACAAGTAACGTTAACCAGTCAATCAACATCTGAAACCAGAAGCATTCCACTATACTGTACTGTATGGTATGTTTCCACGCAAAATCACTTGTACATTCATTGATGAAACGTATGTTTAGCTGATTGTTCTGCATTCTTATAAAATAATTGGATATTATGGATTAGCATTGTGTCTTTTGTGAAAACTGGTTCCTAAATATAAATGCTCATTTATGATTGTGTGCATGTATATGTGTGAGTGCAAGTATGTGTGCTCGCACGTGTGTGCATGTGTAGAAATACAACTAATATTTAATATTAGTACGCAATAACAAACAACATTTGTTTATTTACAACATTTTGTTTTAGTAACACACCACAAGAAGTTATTGTCAAATGTGCAAAAATCAATTTTGCCCAGTTAAAAAGCAACAATGTAGTGAAAGGGTTAAAGTTATTTATGGTATGAAGTACAAATTCAGCATGTGTTAGGTAAGTACAACAACTTCCCACAAAAACTCTGTTTTAGGTGGAATAATGACCACTATGACCAACGGTCAAGTTTGCCTTGTATCCACATATGACTAGTATTTTTTGTCTCAAGGATAAATCTATGCACTACTAACCATGCTCTACACACTGGCATAAAAATTTTCTTGTGTTCAAGTGTTTAGATTAAGTGGTTGTTCTTTGGCTTCTTTTACTTGACCTTTAACCTCTCATGACTGGTTGTACAACATAAGACAAACATATTTTTTAAATGTGGCCTT
Organism: Tubiluchus corallicola; assembly: GCA_030141605.1. Lineage (NCBI taxonomy): Eukaryota > Metazoa > Priapulida > Priapulimorpha > Priapulimorphida > Tubiluchidae > Tubiluchus > Tubiluchus corallicola. The sequence goes on along the minus strand of JAQGDQ010000110.1, from coordinate 278,416 downwards.
TGTACACTTAATTAGCTATTCAAACTTTTCGTCCTTGAATTTTGTATTAAACTGCTACAACAGTGTTGCTAAGTTTGAACCAAAATAAAGCAATTTCCAAACATGTTTTATGCATTTAATTGTGAAGTTTATGCGACAACACCAATTGATTCATCTTGAGCTGGCTTCACTCTGCTTTATTCAAAATGTTTGGCTTCAGTTTCAGCTTTGGCTCGACATCGATGCGAAAATTTCGAGGCCAAAGTCCTGACAAACACATATATACAACTTACCAAGTCGTGAAATGTATGTAGCAACACAACGTTCATTTGAAAGATCTCCCATACTGTTTCGAATTGTATCTGCCGTGTGTATCCCGTCACTCGCATACAGCCAACAACAGTGAGCCCTTAGCTGACTGTTCGAACAACCCAGAAACTTGTACTGCAGTTCTCCAACTTTAACACCTGTATTTAATATTTGTAACATTTACAATACTAAGAAATTAAATGTTTATAAATGAGAAATCTCCATACTCCCACCAGTAGGTCTACTGCCTTTTTAAATTAGAATAGCTCTAAGCTCTAAGAAGAGCATAGACCTCCGCCGAAGCTGAATAATCGTAAACATACCAAACAGGAAGATAATCTAATGAATATCAGAACAGCTTCCACGTTTGAAAGAGGTCTCATAATACCTTTTTCCAGTACCAGTTTTATCCTTTTAACAATGTGTCGACTAGCAGGGCTAGACGCAATGATATTGCCATCCTCGTCTCTTAATGCAACACGTAAAAAGTTTTCCGAGCGATGTCCTTTTGTGCGGAGTATGCGATTGCTGGGAATGGCTTCTGGTGTCAAGAAAATTAGTCTGCTCGGTGTTAACAAAATTTTGCCCACCTGAAAAATATGAGAAACATTAGGACGAAAACTTAGTCAAATTTATAATCCATTTTAGTATGGACTTAAGCATTATATAGAATGGTCTATGTTTTAGTACATACCAGTCTAAAGTTCTGGGGCATTTCCTCCTCAGTTAGTTCTGCTACACGAAGTTTTTCAATTTCGGAACTTAGCGCTTCTCTGATGTTGTTAAACTGGCTCACGTCGACTGAGTTCACGATGACATTTTCCAAGGCTTCAGCAAAGCCATTAAGATGTAAATTGTCTGCAATGACAAAGGAGTAGAAAAGGAGGGAGGGAGAAGGCAAATGATAAGGTAAAATGAAGGAAACACTGAAGCAGACCTGTCTATTCAAATGGCAAGCCACACAGACTTATCATATCAGCCGTATCAGCCCCAGGCAAAAAAGGAGAAAAACAAATTACTAGAGGTTGACAACAGAAATGCAACACTCCACGTTAATTGCAGATATTGAAGTAAATAAGTTTTAACCTGTAAAACGTGAAGCGTATTCAGACGATAGACATCACATTCGAATGAATATGCATCTCACATTACGTACACATGGAAACACTTCCACGTGTTTAAATATAAACTGTGTACACGCATCACACATTATGTGCACACGGAGTCGTACCTTTATGCTTTTGATGCCTATACATAATACAGAGCTTCACAAATTAATATCAATTTAGGAAGAAACTAATTTAATTTAAGAATTTGTACAAACCTTGTACTAAGGATACAAATTCTTCAGAAACTTGATCCCAGACTCTGTATCCTCTAGACAACAAACACTCGATAGCATACAGTGTTCGTTGTTTATCCACACATCTATCCACATCAAGTGTTCTCAAAGCATCAATGTCAAAGTCGTTTGAAGACCTTTTTGATGACATGGAAATGGTAACATTTGTCCAATAAATGTGGAACTGATAATCTTGCAGCCGCGATAGGATGGCTTTGACTTTGCCATGATCGGTAAATGTAAGCCTGATAGCAGCACATTTTCCAATGATTTCACTGCAAAATGGACTAACGTGCAGAGTTCTGCTCCAAGTGGAATGTGACCAGTTCATGTTTCTATACCATAATTTCGGTGCTAGACGATATAAGAGGAACAAACTGACTCTGCCGCCAAGTGTGTTTTGATATACAATGACAGTACGATCCATGGATGGATATGCCAGCTCCATTTTAGAACAAGAATGTCCCATTGTGGATCGGAACACTACCGTCTGATTACTATGCTCAAAAATAATGGACACCCAACTATTGTCTGCGAGTGTTGAATGCTCTTTAAAATGATGATGATCCACAAATACTCCTAAACCCATCTCACTAATTTTAACATGATGTGAAGACTGACTGCGAAACCTTCCTTTGACTTCATCAAATGAAAACCAAAAATTGTGGCTCTCAAAACAGAAAGAGGCACACTCACTTTTTAGCTTGCCAATTAAAGCTAAGGCCTCGTGTTTGGGACTCACAGAACAGTTTACCGCAAGATCACAGAATTTTTCACAAGTTCTGTCCCAGCTGAAATTTGTGGAAGCTGTGCTTGGACTTACGAATGAGAGCAACCAATTCTTGGTGTAGTTCTCAAGTTCTAAATTACAATAGTAACTTGCTGGAATGCCACACACCGTAAAGCATAGATGTTCTTCACTATCTTCAAATTCCATCTCTATAAGACATACGAGAATTTATGTTTGGGACAATATAAAAAATAGTATATAACACAAAGTCTTTTCCTGATTATGGAAAATCATATCTAGAAGACCAAAAATGTTCTAGATAGAAATGCAAATATTACTGCATTGTGAAGACGTGTTCATAGATTTTCTTCCGAATATTGTAGACATTTCCTCTACAAGTAACGCTGTAATCATTGGTATAAAAAGGCTGTAATCATCAGTACCAGCATAACAAAGTTCTCGAACTTTTCTTCTTTTTCAAGACCACTATTTTAGTAAATCTTTGTCAAGACAACAATTTTAGTAAATGTTTGCCTAAACATGTTACAGCATTATGTTGCATGGAGGTGTCAGAACAGTTTCAGCCATGTGTCATTTACCAACAAGATGGTGGACTACTACAGTGGGGTTTAAATTAGTTATCCTTCAGTTCTTGAATGCAAACTTTCCAAACCAAAGGATTGCGACAGATGGTGCAACACGATGGTCACCCTGTTGAACATTTGTCACAATTTGATTTTGATACGGGGTATACAAAGGACATTTTGCAAGGTGGGGGCGAACATGTTAAATTATTAGAATTTTCTTTCGTAATTACATACGCATTTCAAATAGGTAAGCATAGTGCTAACATAACTTCGTATGGAATGTTCTTTGGGATATACTTTAAAATTTCCCTTTCTTCCCCTTTATAAATTTGTATTAATTCTATTGATCTTGAAAAAAATCAACTGACCTTATTTAAATCAGTAAATCATAGAAACGTTCGATAAATGAGTGACACCAGCATAGCGGCTGTTACATTTTCTGGTGACACTGAGTCTAAGGACTAGTGTAGGCCTAGTAGTGGATTGGATTACTCAGAATGAAATACTAAAAATAATCAAACCCACACCATGGTATTTGAAAATTCTGACATCTTTCTTCTTCTTCTTCAAAGTCTCATTCCATCTATTGTAAGCACTGAGGCATCAACATTTATTAGATTATTTTTTATTAGAGTATTCCACCCACTTCTATCTGCAGCTAACAGCGTAAGTTCTACTCCTAAAGATAGATTTGGTTGAACTTGTTAAACATCTTTATTTATCTTAGCTATCAAAGTTGTTTTTAGTTTGCCAGGTGGTTTTTTGCAAGGTTTGAAGGCTCCCTTGCGAAGTCCAAGTGAATTCCAAGAGTGCCCACAACACGAGAAGAAATGAGGTATGAATATCATAGTGATATTAGTGCGAGAGTATTGTAAGGCGATTCTTACTGGTGCTTCATTTGGTAGTCTTAGATGTCCTGGCCATCTTAATCTTCGGATCTTGACTTTTGAACTCCAAGAAGTTTTTTCGTTCTGGTGTATAAATCTTCAAATTTAATTATGTATGGCTATCTTATCTACTCACAACATCTAACATTACTCATAACAAATAGTAATATTAGATTAAAAGACCATGGTGCGTCAACACTATATTACAATTACACTTTTATATTTTGTACTTTGTTACAACTGAGGCATTTTCATACTTTACTTCTCGGTTACCATTCATATCGTCTGCTCTTGAAATTCGAATCAACATTTTCGTTGAATTCGTTCTAAAACTTTGGTTTAAGTACAGGAAATCTTTTCGGAGCTCGGCACATGCCATAGATAACTATATTCCTACGTTCCGTCAGCACCGTAGGCTGAATTTGGCAATATTTTGGCAATATACATTATTAGTACTGATTAGTGATTACACGTATATGGACTAATTAAGTCAGCAAAGATATTAGCAGAAAAAGCAGTCACAAACAAGACATTAACCTGAAGAGATGAACTATTTTTGATCATTTAAAAGACCTTTTGCTGAGGTATCAAAATTGAGGTATACATGATTCACAACCTAAGTTATAAAACTCCTGCTCTATCTTACAAAAAAATTATCACTGAAAATTAATCATTTTTGTAGCAACCAAGTAGCTATAGGTGATGCTCACGCAATACTACATCAGAGTACATAGAATAGCCCGAAATGAGCAAATTTGGTGAGTGTGGCAGAGTCGGGCAGAAGAGTGTGAAAAGTACGGACGTGTAGCTTTGTTGTGAAGAATCATATTGTCCCAAGGCAGTTCTCATCAATAATAACCGCAAAGAAATGTAGCCACTTGCTGCTCCAGAAAGATAAAAAGATCTTTTATAGACGACATAAGATGCAGCGTGTGCAGAAACTCAATCCATTAAGTGACAATTGAAGACAAAACAGATACACTCGCAAGAATGTGACTAAACTTGAAGAAATACGAAACTTCTACCCCGATGCTTATTATTTGTTTATATAGAAGGATAAATGTGTTATTGTGGAATTTATGAACTGATGAAATATGAGATATTGTGTAACCTTAATAGCCTTTTTTTCATATTTATTTCACTAATGCTCGCCCATGCTTCGCTTACTAATACCGCTCTATACATCCTTCACGTGCTCACAACAAACATAATAATTATAATAACACCCTAACTCTTGTCTAATTATTATCCAAATACCTGGTACTTTGCTTTTTTGCACACTCGTTAACACTTTCTTTTCATCTCTACCGTCTGATGACACATGTAAAGTTATTAGTCACATCAACTGTTTATAGTGCACTCATTGTTTTATTGGCCACGTTCCACAAATCATCAACATACCCTAGTAACGTACATGTACTTGGTTTTAACATTCTATGTATTGTGTACCCCATACGCCCATATTTTGTTAGTAACGTGGGAATATTCATTGTTTCATAAACTAATAATCTGATTTGCGTAATTATGCTGATTCGTTTTTATTACTCTAGTTCATGATTTCCCTTTTAATGTACCTTGTTTTCTTACTTCTTTTTTGTACTCACATCATAGGTTTCTTGTACTGCAATGTAATCATCTAAATACTTTTGATGATCAACATTCTTTATTTCTCCCTCTTTAACATGTAATTCTTCACTTCTTTTTTGAGGACTTGTGAAGATACTGTGCAGCTGAACCCGACGCTGTGAAGGCACCGAAATCGCTGCAACATCGCGATCTCATTGAGATCAAGCAGAGAAAAAAGTTCGAATATGGCTGCATTACGTTGTTTGCTTAACAACTCATGCTGTTGAAGTCTCCGTTTAAATGAATTATCGAAAATATTGTTGTTTTAATTTTTGTGAAATCCAATAAAGCTGCTGTTGGGAATACCGTTATTTTATTAAAACTTTGCCATGGCAGATTGTAAGCAAAGCGTTCATGAATTCATACAGAGCACTTTTAGCCCCATGGTAGCTGTGTTTTGCTCCGAGGATTCGGATACTATTTGCCAGAAGAATAATTTAACATTTATCGAACTTGTTCAGCCATTTAGTAAGCTGACGTCTGAAGGTAAATTTGTATCGCTATTGATTTATGATTACCTGTCATAACTTGGCTAGGTGTGTCTACAGTACAGAAAGTGTCAAGGTCTGAGACGCTATTTTGCATATTAATATTGCTTTGAATATTTCCCACACGTCAATCTACAGTAGTAAAAATATTATTAGTTAAAGCAAACGACTGCAGTGTGCACACTCGGTGGATCCTACAAACAATAAACAAGCTATGATATACGATTTAAGCTATAACTATAACTTATATGACGTATGAAGGTTTTACAAACCAACAGATAAAGAATACGTAAGAAATTTTAGGTAAAAACTACGCCTATAAAATCATTCACCCCTAAAAAGCAAAAATCACTAAATGGTAATTCGACTTTAAAATAGGCCTAACTAAAATTATATAAACGTGAAATAAACTGTACAGACCAATGGAAAGACAATATAGACAACATTTAAACAACACTATACATGATTCGTGCATGTATAAGATATAATGTAACATATGTATACATATAACATGTATAACTTGCATGACATGAACTTTCCATGTCACTAAAACATTCTTAAAAAGCATTAAAACGATCATTTAATGCAACATATTTGTGTCACTTTGGTTCCATCTTACTTGTGACATAGGCATTACTACTTAACTGTTAGCCTCTGCCCAATCTGGGCTTCCTGGTTGTAAGCCAGCTGTAACATTACCCTCTTTAGCAGATGAGTCTATGCTATTAAACTTCTTTACTGTTTTTAATAAAATAGTTTATTTTGCTTAAATATGTGCAGTTTGATGTTTTCTGTCGGTAATCTCACATTGGTCTTTCTCCACACCATCGCTTTACTGATTATTTAGTTGCATATTAATCCTCTGTCGTAGCTGTTTTTGGAATAAAATTAAAATTCCAAACTGTGATATTGTTTGTTGTAATAATGTGCACATTTAGGATACCTTTTCAAGTCTAACTTTGAATTCGTCTAGTCATTAGGAATTTGGTATGAGCAGGCTCAAACTTTAAATTGCGAGTCAGATTTAATAAATCTGTTACAGTATTGCCAATTTCTATAGAGCGCATTCTCTTTAGTTTTTGCTCTTAAAGGAAAACTGAACATATCTGTGGACAAAATCAGCTAAGTGTGAGTCAATGAACAATTTTCATGTAAAGAATGTATCTGTATGAAATAATCAAGTTTTAGTGATTGAAATTGAAAAACTGTGATCATAAGTAAGGAACAGGTCTATACTAGAACAATGTACATTTACATTGCATGTGCAGCACTATTATTTGTAGAATGTAATATTTGGTGCTAAGAGATATTGAGGCAGTTTGTGTAATTTTTAAGTATTTTTTAAATTTTTGTTATCTCATTGAATTTTAGTGCCCTGGAAGATTTTCTTTCTGGGCTTCTGGGAAGCCTTGGGCTGAGGTTGGATGTAATAAATCAGCAATTATTGCATTTTTGAAATCAAACTTAAAGAAGGATGCGTAAAGAAATGGCAGCTGAGCTTTGATTTGAATGAGATGCTGTTGGATTCAAGTCTATAGCATTCTAATCACTAGTAGACCTCATAGTGCCTGTGTAGACCTAAACTCGTAGTTTGAAATTGAAACTAAAGAATAGAAACTAGGCAATGCATCACTCTAGTGTGATTTAACCATCATTTGATAATTAATATTGGATTGTTTACTTTGCTGTTAGGGTTGAATTAATATTTAATTTGATGACAAATTGATAGGCATTATCTGGTGGGCATGATTTTGACCTGTAATAAAGAAAATATAAACAAATTTTTTCATTAAAAATTATCAAAACATTTTTCTTGAATGATAGCATTTGAAAAAAATAGCTTTTTAAGTTTACACGAATGCTTCAATATTTCAGTCCACATCAAGGACCCCAGCAATCTAGCTCATGCTGTACACAATCTGCAAGTTATGATGACGGATTTCAACTCGAGCATTCCAAATCCATCTCTTTCACGGAAGATACTTACTGAGATTGTGGCCAATTCACAGCCAGTAGCGAACGACAACAATGTTATTATGACTGGTGAATATAATATACAGATTAATGGTAAGAATGGATAAATGTATGTACAAATATATGAATATCTTCAAAGTTTTCTTCTATACATTTATAAAACTGAATTGCAGATGCATTACATATGCACTCTTAAACCATTTACATAAGTATCGCCATCAGCAAATTGACAAAACGAAAATGGTCAAATGTATTGGCATTGGCTCATCTAAGGTATGGGTAGTTATCTATAGCAATGCCATGCAGTAATTAATTTTTTTGGTGGCAGTGCATCAGAATCTGGCTTTACACTGGTAAAATTTATGAAAATATTTGCTGCAGTTTGGTAATTTAACATCAACAACAAGCAGTCTTCATTTCATTAGTATCTAGATTTATACCTGTATGTAACACAACAAAGGTGCCGAACTATTGTAAGTTACAGTTCAGTGCATGAGTTATTTAAAAAAATAATTAGTGTAAGCAATTATGAACTTGTTTGTTTCTTAATGTGTAGCAAGGTCCTGGAAAAAACTTTCTAGTTTTTTTTTCAAATTTTTGTGCTAGCACAATGTTCAGCATATACTAAATACATATAAATTATTTCACTTACTAACAGTAATTTCTGGTTCTTGTTTTAGCATCTACTCCGTGGTTTGAACTCTATAGAGATGTTTTCCTACAGTCGTTACCACAGTCTGATCATGAGTTTATACGAGCTTACCTAGCTTGTATCCTTTTCAATAGCTGTTGAAAATTTCAAGTTTTTTGTAAACTTCATGTGTTTGTTGTAAAATTCTACTATTTAGGTAAATCTGGTGTATTTACAGTGTCATTTTTTTCTAGCAACTAATGCTGTCAGAAGAATATAGCATATATGCCTTAAGTGACAATTTATAATAGAATTTAAAATATGCATGCAAGAAATTAAGTAACTTGAAATATTGTAGAAATGTAAGCAACAAAGCAGATGAGCCAAACATTATTGATTTATGATATTGATGCACATGATATTACTGTACTGTCTCAATGTAGTGTTCATCATCTTAAACAAACATTGTATATTACTATAACTTTAAATGTGTAACTTTAAATGAGACAAATAGAATCTAATCTAATATAATCTAATATGGTTTCATTTAATGGTGTTACCATTACATGAACATTTACCCTTAATGGCATTTACCCTTAGCATTGCATTTTGGTGAATTTTTTATTTTGTTAGATGAGGATTTGGCATTCAGAAATTTTACGTAATTTATGTAGACATGACATATGTACTATGCGTCTTCACATTTTTTGTGAAAATTTATGTTTTTTTCACATTTATGTGTCCTTGACAAAGTATTTCGAAGGTATATTTGTCGTCTCCACAAACCACGTGGATCCTCTGGATGCATTTCACAAGCTCAGCCTGCACCAGCATCAGCAACAGCATCAGAAGAAGACAAACAGCTGGTTTTGTCCAAACGTGTTCAAATATTACGTACTGTTGCATGATGTGACTGATGGGGAGGAGTCTAAGTATGAAAATGAGATCTCTTGGTAACGTCTTAACAAACACGGTGTAGGATTAATACTCTATTAAGTTTGAAACTAGTGCTTAATTGTGCATCTCTGAGTGTTTAAAGGAAAGGCAAATAAATTTGTGGCCTCGATATAGTTTCATGTATATTTTTATTGTTTTACCAGAATCTTTATAGGTTTTACAAAGTAAAAATCGTCAATCAAATTTATAATAATTTTGTGCCAACTACTTTTGTGTAATAGTGAAGAATATATATTTGTATTCTTTCACACATAACCTTTATAGTATTTTTTAGTATGTATAGCACTATAGACAAGATTCACCCCCTTGTCCACTTAGCTAGTTGATGCAAAAATATACAAAGGTGACCAATGTAGATTTATACAACCTTGTATTTATTTCTTTGTTATTTTTTACATTTCTTGCATTACTGTAAGAACGCTTAAATATACCAATGTTTGCATAAAGTGATCTAATTTTGTGTGAATAGATCAGTTTTCAGATCAGCGTAAAAACATTTGCCTTTTCCTTTAAACGTCATATGAGATGACAGGCTATTCTGACTGCGACAATGAAATAATGGCAAATACTAATTATTACTAATCTTAGCACTGCTAACTTGTTACTTTGCTAAAAGAGGATTTTATCCGCTTGACCTAAAGCTTGATTACTTGCTATGTTACATTTCTCAGTCTTTTGCTCATGTTGTGCTGCCTTTTTCTACACTTCATAGTTGGAAAGCTGAATCGTTTTACTTTTTGCTGTCATTGGCATACGTGGTTTTGTAACTTCTATCTATCAGAAAGCTTTTTTTGCTTTATATTCTCTGACAGGCTGAATGTTAATACTATAGAAATTACTGGCATGTGTTAGTCAAACTATGTAGCATCATTGTTACCATGTGCATTAGTAGAGTAGTGGAATGACAAAAAGTCTCCAGCAAATTCAAAGTACCTTGATGAGGAAAGGGCATCCTGATTACTGTAAATGTATAAAGAAACTATGCAGAATCACATAGTTAAAACGTGCCATGTCATGGTTTCAGAATTTGGTTTTTTTGTTTTGTGGGAACTTTGCATCCTTTTGGCACTTTTATAAGGAAAGTTTTTTTAAGAACATTTGGCTGTTTTCCACTGCTGGGTGTTGTTTTCAATGGTGAAACTCAGAGTTTATTAATATTTAACTTCCACTGTGCCCAGTCTCTTTTTTAAACCAGTCACAATAAAATGTAACTAGTACAAATCAATGAAGTGATATTCCACATTTTATTATACAGCTATTTATACTATAGTGAAAAAATTTAGTAAAAAAAGAAGGCTTGCTAGCAGAAATCACAATTTGATGCTGGTATTATTAATCTTCATATATTTCATATGCAGTTTAATATACACAGCAAGAGATGTCAATATTGTAGACCAAAATAAATTTTAGTTTTTGCTTATGCATCTTTTTTTTCATTATTTTTTTACTTTTGATTTATATGCTGCTGACATTTTGCAGTCGGGAAAATTCATTTTAAAGGAACTGAACTATCAGCAAACCTACTCAAGGAATACCATTACTTTTAAATAGTAGTGCCAATTGAAAATGATGCATACGTACTATTGCATGTATTTTGCATGCTTACTAGTTCTTGTCTTATAGTTCACTTAGGATGTATAATGATCATTGCATTCTGTAAATGTGGATATAAATAATTTAAATCTTTTGAATAGTGTTATGAACAACAGCTAATATTGCAACATGTTCTGCATATTTCTAATACAGAGCACTAATGTGCTGTAATTTGATTTTTAGCGTCTTATTAATGTTAGTTTGATGTAACATAATTTTCGCTACTTTAGGGCAGAAGCTGTATATCAGAGCATGAAGTCAACGTATGGTGCTCACGCTTGTCATCTGCTACAGATCAATTCTTGCAACCCAAAGACTTCACAGCTTAGTGCGCATGATAAAATGCCAGATCCATGGTGCCAGTACATCTCAAGGAAAATAACAGTAAACGTAAGCAATGTGCGGCTTTATTTGTGGCACATTTTAAATTTTCTTTGAAGTGGTTTCTCGGAATTATTTAACTTTGTCGGAGTTAAATCTTTTCGTGGTCTTACAGTCAACATGTGTTAGCTAGCTAGCAGAATCATTACAGCAATGTAGCAGTATTCATGTCATACAACTTCAGCTCACAAAAAAGTCTTTTACCAAAATGGCTTTTACCAAAACATGTGCAGTACATACATCACTTTTCATAGCATCGCTATCCCTTGTGTCTGCAAGTTAACAGCATAATTCCAGCAGCTATTGAAGTATAATCTTTCACTATTTAACTTAACAATTAACACTCATCTGCATTTTCTTGTGATTTGATCAGCATACTTCAACTCCACTGAGTTTCTGATGTTTACTAAAGAATTCCAAGTGTCATATTTTGATAATCGTACGAATCTTTATTATTTCACTTTGTTCAAGTTTCCTGAGTTGCGTTTATTTTTCAGGATGTGGCAGAAGAAACTGACCAGGCTACTAGCGCCACACAAGCTGACGTTTCACCTGCTGACGTTGTGCTAGATTTGGAAGACCTTCCCAGTCAGTTGACAGAAGCAAGTGTTTCTCCAGAAAAGGGAAGTGGACTTGTACATATTTCTGTGGGAGTGGTCGAAAATGCAGCTGAAGCTTATGAAGGTTACTGCTTATTTTGATAATAAAATATTTAATTGATTATTATGGAGCAGTAAGTAACTTAACTGCTCTTGCCCTTCATCTGGGTGCATTTAATGTTGATTGAATTTACATGTTTGATAGACACTTAAAATCAAGGCAATGAAAAGATTCTGTAGCTCAAAAATTTCATGTATGTGTAAAAAACTTCTAATTTGCAGACAACGTGAATGAAACATCATGCTTTATCTTTCTTTGTACACACGCGCACTTGCTGTAAGTCAAAGGTTAAGTGAACCATAACAAGGCATCTCAACTACAACCCGTCATGTGACGTGTGTAAAACAAAGTCGTCTGCCAAGTCAGTTCATTAACTTCAGTTGCTTTATGTGGACTTTACTTAGTTATGCATTAGTCTGTGCAAAGAATGATCTAGTAGCAGGATCTTGCAACTAAAGAAAAAATTAAAAAATGAACTGAGTAAGGTTCTAGTTAGCTGTTAAAATTGTTACTATTACAATAGCCAAGAGGTGTTGCTGAGTGTGCACAAATGCATTGTCTGGTACACTTAACCTTTGACTTTTTCACAGTCATCATCAATCACTGGAACTGTGAAAAGGCTTATTAGAAAGTGTGAAAAATTTTGCACCACCACTGCACCACTGGGTTTCTTGGCAGTATGTTAACCATTACATCAGCATCAGAAACATGCACTTTTATTGCTAAGGCAGTTTATCTAGTTGCTTTAGTTTAAAAAAAATTTATAACCGTAGTTCGTTATTTAAAAAGCATTTTTGATGTTTATTGCAATATATGCACTGCAAATATTTCGAATGTTTTCAAATTTCCACTGCAAGTATTTGGAGTCTTTTCAATTACTCATCAAATGTAATGTTCCTTAATTGTCCCATTCATTGTTAACTGTGTTTTCTTTTCAGATCAGGTTGCACCGCCACCTAGTACACCGGTCGAAGAAACAATTGACCATCCTTTGTCGCCTGATAATGAAGAACCACCCAGTGACTTGAAAGAGAAATCGGCTTCGACGGATTCTGTGCGGGACAAAGCCAATATGGATCCACTGTCTTCTAATTCTGGGGACACTGCAGGTATGATCATGTTCTCATCATGCATTGTTTCATGTTTGTTATTATTATCATCTCCATTGCTGCTATTGCTGTTTTTTGGTAATTTTTAATAATGGTACCACTGTCATTGTTTTCTACTTAGTGCACTCATATCTCGGCTTGCCAGGCAAAACCGTGGAGACGTCAGTCCAAATTTGCCGATCGTCTGTATTTTCTGATACTAAAGTAATTAGGCTCACGGCAATGTAGAATCAATCGTCTAATTGTCTCAAAAACCTCTATTACAGGCTGCTCCTATGTAAAAGTATATAAAAACTGTCGGCATTTGACTCAAATAAACTCCGCACAATTGACTCTAAAGCATTAACCCATTGACCTCTTTTTGTGCATAGATTATTTATTAATGGTTACTCCAAAACTTACAGTGTGTCTTTTTCTTGCCTTTTTATCTAAATCTTTTATGGAAGGAAGGCCATTTTGTGTTTAGCTGAGTGTCAGTACTGATCTTTGGGTATCCTGTTTCCCAATAACTTTGTTTCTCATAATTGTTCTGATGTTTTACGGGATTTCTCCCAATAACATGTACGTTATGAAACTGTCATTGCTCGATATGACTACAGGAAAACCTCAGAGCAGTGTCGAGCAGCGGAAGCAACAGCCACACGGCATGTGCTTAAGTTTGAGTGACCACGATAGACTTCGTGTGTTTGTTCATGACTTCTGTGTGAGGGGACTAATACCGTATGTGGAGCGGCAGATACGAACACTTCACGAACAGGTGAGAAAATTCCGTGTCATATTCCTATTTGTATTTTTTAGCACTAAATGCATTTTATTATTCACATATATTCTGAACACTGCCACTGAGAGCTCGACTTCAACAACTTGCAAAATGTCAAACTCTACAAAATAACTGATGCATGCAGCTGTATGCTTAGTGTATATGGGAAAGGAGTTCAGCTTTGCGACTGCTATCATTCTTGTAGAAATAAGACAGCTTTAGTGAAACAATCCTAGGGAAAATTAAGGGTATTTTACAATGTCACCTTAAAAGACTTCCTTAGAAACTGGGTTCAGTTTGTGAAGGTCACTAGTCGATACTGCGTGGCAGAAGGGTAATGCATCAGAGCATATAAACAACATATATCTCACCCAACTTTTTTTAGGTGTAACTTACAACTGTTTTTTGTTTTTATAGCTCGTTTCGAGGAAGAGCATTCATCGGTCATTTTTCAGTGCAACGAAGAAGTGGTTTGGTGGAAATAAACCGGCAACATTCGGACACAGCACTCACACTGCAGGCTTGGGGTAAGCTATTCAAACAATAAGCATAATGGGTAAATTACTTTATGTTGATGACCGTAGCAGCTTGTCTTTGCATGCTGTATAGGTGGACTGATGAATTTCGGACTATTTGTAGCCATTAAGGCCTGATGAACTTTGACGTCTTATTGTCGTTATGGCCTGATGAACTTTAGACTAGTTATAGTCATGAAGACCTGATGATATTTCTGACTGCTCGCTTGTGGCTCACAACTAACTAATTAATATTAATTGGCATCTAAGCTTGATCGTTTTTAATTTTTCAGGTATAGCCAGGAAGCGCCGGAGCTGCAAGTACGTCGACTAGCCGATCTTTGCTTTATGTTTCAAATCTACGAGTTGGCATATCAGTCATATCATACGGCCAAGAGAGATTTTAATAATGATCATGCGTGGCCACATTTTGCTGGTGCTTTGGTGAGTCAGACAATGTGGTACTATATTAGTTCAAAAAGCAAAGATGACTACAGAATATTAGAGTTCACTGCTTTGGTTATTTTGATCAGTAACTAGCAAACTGTACCTGTCATCTTTAGTTTTTTGCATGAGGTATAACTTATTAATCTACAAGGTAGTACGACCACAAATTGGTGCCGACGGATTGGTTGTAAGACTAAGTAGACGCAAGTCAGCCATGTATCTTAAAGCAGTTGCCCCTATACGCAAGACGTTGAGTGTGTCCGCGCATTAAGTATGGCAGTGCCTGCGATAAAAACAAATAGTAATTTAAAGTTAATTGTTTAAAAAAATAGTTCTAAGTAAATATGAGTTATAGTTGTTTTTTATATAATTAGTTAACTTGCATAAGCCATTTACCTGTATTATTTTAATATCACCTGGCTTTTTTAGTAATTGTATTCAAACAGGTTGCATTCAGCTGCCGCTTGGATTGTTGTCAGTCATATGTTAAAGATTTTGTTAAAAAAATTTTACGCCAATATAAATATCTCATTACAAAGGCTGATATCCAACACCCCAATGTTAAATCGTTTATTGAACTTTGTTCAATACAATACTAAGACGATGTGCAAATGAAGTGTAAGTATTAGTGTAACTTTTTTACTCATAATTTTCAGCAAGTAGATAGAAAGTTTGTTGAAGTTTTATGCTGATTCATGAGAAAGCGGCCCAAGTTAACTTGTTGTTTTATTGCTGCAGGAGATGGCAGCACTTTCCGTTTTTATGCTAGGCTTGAGCAGTCAGCGACAATATCCTCATCATTACGTTGACAGTGCAATAAATACTTACTCAAACATGTGCAAGTAAGTGTGAAAATTTCATTCTTCCTAAGAAATGTTTTCTTTTTCATGAACAGTTTTGTCACTTCAGCTTAAAAATAGAGAAGAAACAACTTGTGTACAATGTGCTACTTGTCGCAATTATAAAAATGTAGAAAAGCTGGAACAAATAGCGTACGTGCAAGCAATGCTTAGTTTTTGGCAATGGAACATGCTAATCCTGTTTCTGGTACCTTTCAACATATGAAAGCATTTAAGGAACGAACACTTCATGCAATACCATGCAAACTGTCAGTATTGGTTTTTGCTTAAGAAAGATCTGCACAGGGTTTTGGATGTTTCAGGCAATCTGTGATTGGATTGTTGCATGTCCCACTGTTACACAGTCCAGATGCAATGTGTGTGTACATTCTCTTTGTTTATTTTTAAAAATGCTGCTATTTAAACTGGTGAATGTGTTTGTTGGATAAGTAAACACCTACAGTAAGTCACTTTTTTGTTGCGTGCTGTGGTACTGTGCCATGGTACGTGGTGTGCGTAAGTTGAGAGCACACCCATTAAGCAATTGTCGTCAAAACATTCCCATAGCATCACTGATTAAATGTTCTTCTGTTTTCATCAAATACTAAACCCACAATTTTCAAAATTAAGGTCAAATTAACTCCTTTCAAGTCAATTCTTTATTAGCTATAATCGCTGCATGATATGCTGGAGTATCAGGCATTTATTTGGTGGCATGTGAAGGGTGAGTAGTATCTATTTTTTACAATTGCTTGTCTGAAATAGGAAGTAACATTTAAACTATTGAAACGTGTAATTTAAAATAAAGATAAGATGTAGTACAGAATAGTCTGTTGTACACTGCACAATTTTGTAGGTTTTTGTTTTCTTAGGATGTTAAACTTTGCTGCAAGATCTACGTTAGTGTCTACAGAAATACTGAAATATTATGGTATGCACGGAGATGCAGCTATGCAGTTCATTAGGATGACTAATGAGGTAAGTTATTTATGAACCGTGTTAATTGATGTAAATAAATAAATAAAAATGGCCACTTGTTAGAGAGACTGACGAACTGAAAGTCAGAAACAAAAGGCTAATTACAGTATCATTTAATAGTTCAGTTTTTGTCACTAAAATCTTCCTGTTAGTCAAATTCATGTAAACATTTTTGGGAGTCATGCTTTATAATCACTTTTGCCAAAAAATTTTAGATAAACTTATAGATTTTTCTCATTTTCCCGTTTGTTTTGCGATATTGAAATGTCATTGATGAATTTGAAATTGCTTATCTTCTTTCAAACCAATAACTTTTGCTTTCCTGTTTTTAGGAATCTGATCTAAGGAGCGCATTGTTACTAGAACAAGCAGCGCACTGTTTCATTCGTATGCCTCGCCCAATGGTGCGCAAGTATGCATTCCACATGATTTTAGCAGGACATCGATTTAGCAAGGCTGGCCAGGTTTGTGATTAGTTGATTGATCAGGTTGATTTCTTTGATTAACTCTAGTAACAAATTTTGTAAAATTTCTTGAAGTTTTGACTCTTTGAAAAGTTTTTAGCCTTTTAATTTTCCATAATTTTGCAAGATTCTTATTTGGGTGGTTACATGCGCAGGTTTCGTGTAAATTACCTGTGACCACTCGGTTTTGTTTGCTCAAGGCAGTCTGTTGATCCTGCCTGGAGAAGATGTATAAAAAATCTGAACATACCTGACTCACTTCTGGCTGTTCATTGGCTCATCATGAACTAAAGTCATGAATGAATCTTGAAAACTTTTCTTTTTACTGTAACATTTAATTGGTGTAAGACTAAAAGCCTATTTTTGGTATATCATTTTCTTAGTTGCCTTGTGAATTTTTATTATTTGTACTTGCAAACCAAAATCGTCAATAAGTCTGCATCGTTAAAACTATGTTATGATGCTTCAATGTAGAATGCACCAGAAATTTGGTCAAATGTCAATTTTTTTGTTTTTTATAAAAACAAATGCTAAATATATTGGATTTTTATATTCTAACATCTAATTATCAAGAAAATGTTCAAAAAATACTAAAAGTTTTATTTTATAACCTCACCTATTTTTCTGGCTAGAAACTAGTACTGCAATTGCAAAAAACTTGTATTTTCAAATTCTGATTGATCTCTTGGAAGAATACTTTTTGCTTTGGGTTTTTTCTGTTGACAAGACCAGATATTTGTCAGTAAGAGCCATTTACTGGATTTAAGTATAACTTCACCCTGCTCTTGCAAAGTCCATAGCAACCACCTGTTTGTACAGTTGCTAAGTGTTTTTGTAGAAGCCCGGCAAAAAACAATGGCAAACTGTAACAGCGATTTTCTCAAGATTATGTTTTTCAGTATGCAGCCTGCATCTCAACTTCAATGTGGATTATCTCAGCTTAGAAATAACTTACAGCAATGAACTTGGTATCAAAATGATCCTCATAAAATGGTGATTGAGGATATGTGAATAACTAGAAAAGCTTAATTGCTGACTTATGGACGATTTTGCTATGCAAACACGCATAAACTTATATTTTATTGCAGTCATTCTTATTGTACACCTGTTTTATAGCACATCTGATGACAATAATTGTTGACCTGTGTGCTTTAAAAATGAATTATCATTATCGTAGAAAGTTATCCTTGATAATGAGTCAGACTTTGGTTTTACCAAAACATCTGTTTGAGTAGATCTGTCGTTGAATGTTGGATGCCTGGCTTGCAGTATGCCTGGCTTGTAGTATGCCTGGCTTTCAGTATGCTTGGCTTGCAGTATGCTGGCTTGCAGTATGCTGGCTTGCAGTATGCCTGGCTTACAGTATGCTGCCGTGCAGTATGCCTGGCTTGCAGTATGCTGGCTTGCAGCGTGCCTGGCTTGCAGTATGCTGGCTTGCAGTGTGCCTGGCTTGCAGTATGCCTGGCTTGCAGTATGCCTGGCTTGCAGTATGCTGGCTTGCAGTATGCCTGGCTTGCAGTATGCTTGGTTTGCAGTATGCCTGGCTTGCAGTATGCTGAATTGCATAAAAATGTCCTGTAATGTGTTAGAATTAAATCATTTGGTAATGTGAAATTAGTTGCACTTTCTCTATCACGTGTTTTCAATTAAACTTCCCGAACATTTCTTCCAATTAAAGCTTTGATTCTCACCCTTGCTCACATGCCTGGTTTTGTTTCAGAGAAAGAGAAACCTGCATTATGAGCGTACAGTCGCTCTGCAAGTGTACAAAGGTCGTAAACCTCGTTTTGTTTCAGAGAAAACATGCATTACGAGCGTACAGTCATGCCCTGCAAGTGTACAAAGGTCGTAAGTGGTCTCTAGCAGAAGATCACATCAATTTTACTATTGGTCGTCAGTCATTCAATCTAAAAATGCTGGAGAATGCAGCTAATTCATTCAAACATCTACTGACGTATGACAGTCTCCAGCCTCCAAATCAGCAACAAGCGTTTCTGCGGGAATACCTCTTTGTTTATAAGGTAATAGTGTTAATTATGTGCATGGAACAATGGTCTGTTGATGTAACTATGCACCTATAGATCCTGCTCTTGCAGGGGGCTGTGGGTAACAAGGTTGTTGGATGTGAAGAAAAACCACTGGGAGCACTAATGTATACATAATCGCAAATATAGCTGCAGGAATTTTATCTTTAAATAATAAGGACCCACTGGATCTTTTGGGGGAGGGGTCACAAAGGTATAGTTACACTACTGCAATGGCTGCTATTTCCGTAGTTGTACAGGCCAGCTGTAGTTAGTTTGGTGCTCTAGAAAAAGTATCTGTAGCACCCCTTCAACAATCAACTCTCCCCACGGTCCCCATCCCACACCTAATGTTGATTTTTTTCTTGTATAATTGTTATAATAAAGTATAATGTTTGTGCATGTATAATAATTAATTAAGTGTAGTTAATTACCTATCTACAGCTTATGCTGATTGAATGTGAAATTGAATTTATGACCCCATTTTCTCTTTGTGAGTCCTAAATGAAATGAAAGTTCTGTGACTTGAACGATTCACTACATCTATAATCGTTCTAGCAAAAGTTGTATTTCACTTTCAGCAGTTGCTGGCCCAGTCTGAACCAGAACGTTCATGCACACTAGATCAGCTTGCACTACCTGCCATCATCAGTTCTACGATCAAGGTGTTGTTGGGAAACCTGCCGATACATTCTACAGGTATTGGTTAGGCTGACAATAAAAATTCTTCTGTTTTCATCTAATCGCCCACACAATATTTGTTTATCGTGCACCCGGCGGGAAATTTTATAATTTTTGTTTTGTATGTTCATATACTTAACTTGATGCACTCATATAAAAGAGTATTTTTTAATTTAAAACCTAAACAGTCAAATATTATTATAACATCATTCTTTTCCGGGAACGCAGGACGCGGCCATGTTTTTCCACGGCTAACTCTCAGCCAGGGTTGCGGTATTGTATGATGCTCATTGTATTGTAGACTTAAAATTATGGAATTTTCTGTCAAATCGGTGTATTGACGGCCGAGTAGTGTTGCCGCTCATATCATATTTATCAGAACGTTCATGTTCATAATACGAAAAAGAGACTATACAGTAATCGATAACTATAGGATAATTTAGTAATGCTAAACTAAAAAACAAAGCATGAAAAAATGTGCATTGAAAAAAATCAAAACATTACTGCTAGCCAGTGGGAAATAAACAAACTTTGATTTCGACTGATTTTAAATATTCTATTATTCAGTTTTAAACATTCACAAAGCTTTAAAAAGTGTTTCCTCCCTCGCTACTGACATCTTTTGAGCTCATGCGGTAAAACAAAAACAATTTTTTTTGTAGCTATCCTTATCTGAACTGACATCTGGATGTGAACTCGGCCTGTTGGCATCCTTAGGAAACTTCCTGTTGCACCAGCTAATGCTTATAATTATTCTTTTGTACTTATTTTTTACTATGACCGAAATGCACTTTTTGAAGATTTTTTAAGGAAATAATTTTAGCATTACCTATAAACCAAATCTTCAGTGGAAGTGGATTCTAATAGATGTGGTTTCTGTTCATCTAATTGGTCTTGTTTCCCTGCCTACATCTGCTTATGTAGCTCATAGGTTGTTCTGCCACTATTTTGGAAAGAGAGTGAAATTTAACCTACTGTCTTGGTTGTCTGGATGCGATATACCTCAGCTTCTTTAGCAATAGATAATCTAGTAAAATTAAGTTTTGGTAGACCAGATTTCAAATTTCTTCACATCATTATAGCTTTTTTTTACATCATTTCATGTATTACTGCCATCTGTTGGTGAATCATGCAAAGATTGGAGTGCTTTTTCGACTTTTTTGATTAAATTTTTCTTCTGTAATATTCTCAGAACCAGGAAAGACTTGCATAACTGGTACCACGTTCGACACACATGATGTGGACATGGAGATCTGGGACAAACTAGAATATGCAGTGTTTGCTAGATTGTATGCTGGGTTAGGCAGCTTACCACACTTTCATCCTAACAGACAGTGTTTTTCTAACAAGACGTTAAACACACACTTCCCTCTCGCAGTTATTGATGGTATTTTTCGTTGTTTTTTTAATACAAATTTTTCTACTAATTGTATGTATAATATAATACAAAGTTATATATGTGTATATGTGTGTGTGTGTGTGCGTGCGTGTGTATATATAATACATTAGTGTATGTTGTGTGCCGTGTCCTGTTCATCATTATCCATTTACTGCAAACTTGCTTTGTTATTCATGACTAATCTATAGAATTACCAAAATAATGATATGTGACTCGATCTGTTAACATAACAAAGTATTAGTCGATATTCTACTGCTACTTCTACTACTGCTATGCCATAACATATACTGAACACTTTGTATTAATGCTAATGAACAAATTAATTTACATCACCCATTTCCTAATACAGTATTCTATGGCGAAAAAGCTTTTTCTCTCTGTGCTCCATTCTCTAGGATAACTTACCTGTTGCTGTACCTGACTTAAACGACATCTTAAAACACATTCGTTTAAATTGCACTTTTTATGATGAATTATTTTTAATCTTTGATGTCTTTTAAATTTTATGTTTCTGATGAATATCAAATGTATCTTATCGTTCAGCGTGCTGAGATTTAAAATGATGTAGTGCGCTATATAAATAAGTTTTACATTATATTACTATTCTGTGTTTCATGGTTTATTGTTTATAAACTTATTTTGCCACTTCAGAAACAATTTATGTGGAACTACAACTACAGAATCCTCTACAAATACCGCTTGTCTTAAGTGATATTTGCCTTTTATGGACTTGTGCACCAGGTAATTCCAATCCCATTAGCAATGAGAACAGACCCACTGAGGTGAGTTAGAAGCAGCTTCATGTTAAAATATTATAGCTTATGATTGATTAATTTTGATTTCTTGGGGTATTAATATTAGTCTATCACTGCATTGCAGAGAACTATGCATTGTAGTCTAAAAAAATTCATGTTATCAATAACTTTAGCTATTTTTGGTTTTTTATTGTTGCATAAACTAGTAGCCCGACTCCTTGCATTGACTTGTATAATCAGGTTGACGAATAATGCTAAAGATAGGAAAGGTCACTTTGAAAAACAATTAAAGATATTTAGTATGATTCTACATTACACTGTTACTTGTTAGGTTATAAGCGTGTTGTGTGCGTTTGATTTAAAACGGAATTTATGCATCAATATTATTTTGTGGTTTATTTGCTCGAACTGTAGGAATCGGAAGCCAGCATTAGTACTGAGGTAATAAGCCAAATTGTGTTGGACACCTTAGAGACCCGACCAGTAAGTACGAAAGCAAATATATGAGCTCTCACTTGTTTATTGGCTGGCTTCATTTTCTGCTGTTTACTTTTGGTATTTTTTATTTCTCTTTTATTGTTTGTGAAAATTGTCATATCGGTGTTGGCATTGACTTCTGTTACTGGCCTTGGAAGTTTCAGCTTTTTGTGACCTTTGTCACTGTGAATTACTAATATGGTGTTAAATCTTAGTAGCTGACATCTTATTGTTGCCTTCCAAAATAATGGTTGTCTTTGTTGTTGTTGCTGCTGATATTTCGTTGTTGAATGTTTGACAATATTTTGATGCAATAATTAACCCAGTATTGGAAAATAATGTCTTTCAGATGGAATTTCGTTTTTTTAACATAAGCAATCAATGATGTTATAAATTCACAATTCAGAAATGTTAAAAAGTTGGGGTAACGCCAGTAATAATAAATAATAATCTTCACAATATGTAACAGTTAATTAACAAATTAACAAATACCTGTATGTCTTTTTGTCATTTTCTTTCCTTTTCATTTTTTCATAAAACTTCATAATTTGAATTGATTGATTGGCTTGGGTTGTAAAAGTTATTAAAGCAAATTTGTGAGTGACTCGTTTGTATTTACTCAGATTATACTCAAGTTGGTACCTCATAAAAAGGGAAAGCTGCACATTGTAGGAGTGGCTTATAATCTCGGGACACAGTCAAATAGTGAAGAAACTCCTGGTCCAGGAATTACTGCACCTGTCGCAGCCAAACTTGGAGTAGGTCGTGCCGTGAGCATACGTGGGAAGCAAAGCTTAGAAGTAATTATAAATTATGGCAAAAATAATATAATCATTCAATGCCAGTAATTAAAACGAAACAAAAATAACATCCATGTTAGCACGTGATTTTAATAGCAAAGCATTGCCTTAGAATTAAGCGATGCAGCTTAATCTGTGTACATCTGATTAAAAACTTTCAAAAATGTGACATGTGACTTATTTGCTCGGCAAAAATTTGAACCTGATTTTTTGAAAAATTGGAAATAATTAACTTGTAATTTTGCTTATAATAATAGTCAGGTTGTTTACGAAAGTTGTCCACAAAGTTTTTGGCTTCTCCTAGAATATTGCATACTGTACAATGTGTTGATTGAATGACAATAATACAAGAAGACAACATAATATAGACATTGTTCAAATGTTATTTATTTCTTCTAAGTTATATTGTATTGCGTAGGTACAAGGACCCCGATTAAATAACACAAAGGCTGAGAAGGCCAGCAAATCTTATGCACAAGACCGACGTTTAGATCCCCTCGTTGTCAATCCTATGCCTTGTCTACAGGTATGTATACCTCTTATTTTTATGCACATTGTATAGTGCAGAATGTGATGCTTTTGTTTGGCTAGTTCAGTAATAATTAGCTCGTCTTGTAGATGAATTGTGACATATTTGTCGGTCGTTTTAAATACTTATGGTGTTCATGCCACAGTTAATTTAATTTTGGTACAAGTTAGAATGCAGCCTGGATTTGATCCACGGACTTTCTGTTTACATTGCAGACACCTTAGACCATTATGCCACCACATTCTCCACTTTCAAGTTTGGTATCAGAATTTAATTAATTGTGGGTTTGTCTTATCTTTAATTATAATCTTGACATTAATATTATATATTTAATTTAAACGAGCTTTATTTCATGTGCATCTTTAGGACAAGCACGATATGTTCGCATTTCAGAAACTGAAACTTCTTGATAATATAATTTAAATTTGGAGTTTGATTTCTTGCTTTAATTCATTTTGTGTTTCAACCAGGTATATTTCCATGGCTTCCCTCATGCTATGCTTTGCGGTGAAGTAAAGAAGATTGACATTGAATTTCACAATATTGGTAAACACGCCGCACAAGACGTCTACGTCGCCTCATCACATCCCCTGTTTTTCACATTTGGAACAGACGAATTTGACAAAAATGGCATGGAAGAGACTGTGTCAGCCAACACTGATGTCAGATCTTGCAGTAATATTCTTGTGGCTAAAGTACCTCTGCCCAAGGAAGGCTTTTTACCAGATGGACGACTTCGATTGCCCATGTGGCTATATGGCCCTGGGTCAAGTGGGACACATCGGATACACCTGTTGTTTTATTATCTACCCCAGGAGCAACAGCATATGAGTAAACTCAGGTGAGTGCTATGTTGAAAAGGCATGACAATGTCTGTTTGCATAGTGTAGTACTTTGAAGGTGGAATCCAATACTGTTTAGGAGAGCTTAGTCAGCGTAGATAGTTATGGTGGAACTAAAACTTTTATTAAGAATAAACAAAGATTAAGTTAATGACCTGATGGTATATTTTTATGCGGTTTAACTATTTCCTTCACCAAAATGTCAAAAATTAAATAAGCAGTATAATTTGCCTTAGTTCTCTAGTGAGTTAACGTAACATAACGTAATTTATTATCACCTATAAATAAATCAAAAAGTATGTATAACAAAATTTTAAAAGTTTTACAATAGGCATTTGTATGTCTTCGACGTCTAAAAATAATAGTCAATAGTGTGTGACTATTACAGTTACTATGACTACAGTTAGTGTGACTTTTGCAGTTACAGTGAATTTCAAATTAACTGTTAATCTATGGTAAGAATACTTTTGATGTGCTTCTGCTTAATTAAGTCAGGTTGTTTTATGCTTTCAACAAAAGCATTAGTGCACCAATCAAATTTTTGCTAAAACTAACTTATATTGCAGAATTTTTTCAAATCTTATCTTTTGTTTCAGACACCGAGTTTTACGACATACAGCAGAGATAACCGTTAGTCCGTCGGTAGCTATTGACTGTGCTGCATTTAGACAATCAAGCGACAAAAGTGACTCGTTAGCACTCTCGCTGCAAATAAATAATATCAATCGGGTAAAAATGCCAAACTTACTGTCAACATTTATTCACACATTGAGAACTGGAAGCACTGTATTGTATAAGTTTTGTGTTTGAAGCATGGTCAACACTTCGTGTAATATATAACCATTTGTTTGGCAATTGTTTTAGCTGTGTCAGACACAGATTTAGAATTTTAATACGTGTTGTCAACAGGTCCTTGATTATTTACAATCTACTGAGATGGAAAAAGTTGTGTAGCACCAGTATTTGCTTTTATTATTGACTAAATAGCTCTATAATGATTGGATCTGGAATTTTCCATATAAAAAGTCTACGTGGTTTACATGTTTTTTATCTTGATTTTGATGTTGCCTAGCCATTATAGGATGCCTTGAGCATTTGTTACTGAAATTCCTGAAAATTCCTAAAACTGAATCATGTTTGCTTCGGCACTTTGACTGCACTTTGCTGAGCCCATCCTTTCTACAAAGAATAGAATTATATTGGGTAACTATAAATCTTGGGTATATTTTCAATGCCACTTGTTTTTGCAGGTACAAGATGCATCCATAGCTGAGGTTAGATTAAAACAAGTTTCATGTACGAGCAGAGAGTGGTCATTGCACTCAATTGGTCCGCTACCAGCCATGGAAATGAAGCTGAATCCCGGTGAAAAGATTAACCTGTGCTGTAAAGTGGTCAGAAGTGAGGTCAGCGAAACAGGTACTATTTTTTAATGTTGCCAAATTTTTATCTCGATAATTAGGGCTTATGATGCCTTCAAGTAATAACTATAAATTAGGCCTAGTTGATTCATTTTATCGTTAAGTAGACTTTTATAATGAGAAAGCTTACAAAATTCTGGCAAGTTTACTTAATTAGAAAGTTAAAATGTGGCATAAAATTTCTTAACATCAAATAGTGATAAACATTAAGGTAGAGAAATTGTTAGAAAACATTTGAAATTTATAAATGAATGTTAATTTTGTTTAGGTGACAATAACGGACCTCGTATTTCTAATCTTATTAAATCTGAAGGAAGGGTACGTTTTTTGCGGAATAATTTTGTTTACCGTTAAATTTAAATATACTTATTATTTATTTGAGAAGTATTTATCGAACTTTAATTAAAATCTGGCAGTTTCTCAGGTGAAGAAAATATCTAAGTGAACGTTGCATTGGCTTTACTATTGAAATTAAGCATTGCTCAGCCTGGTCCGTAAGTGGATGTGTGACTCCTACGAAAATCATTTTGATTTGCTTCCGACGCCTTCTTTACTGGTTAATTTTAGTGGACTGGCTTTGATTATAAACATGGGGCTGGCTTCACAAAGGCGTCACTAAGTTAGTGTCGTCGTTATTACATTCACTTTTTTTAATTATTAATAACAAGATCGTTAAGTCAGTGACAGGTTTATGAAATTGGGTCCTGGTTCTGATCCTTCCCACAACCATCTACATTAGTAACAAGCTTTGCTCTTATTATGTAATAACGTAATTACGTAATAATAAAGTTAATTAACGTATTGTAATTACGTTACAATGTAATAACGAGCTTGGCATGTAGAATTACAATATTAAAAATACTGACTATCTGTACTTGAAGTAATGACAACGAAATATTTGTAGTGATAAGCTGATATTTGAAATGCTACATTCCATTAAATATTAATAATTAAATAGTCATTAAATATTAAGCTACAAAGACTGACACAAAATTAATATTTCTAAATAATTGTTATTTTGACGTCTGCTATATGATTAGCTACACATGCCGTAGAATCGTTTTCCTTTGTTTTTGTCAGTGTTGTTTGGACGGATGACTTTAACGAAAAAGTAATCCTGTAAATCATTTACAGGATAGGCAAGGTGAGTTTCCTGTATTTCACCATTCTGTAAATGCTACTGGATCGGATAAAAGTTCTACTTCTGTCGACAACGGCATCCAGTCAGCAGTTCATGTAGGGCTTCATCTCATTGTCCATTGGGAGGTACGTTTTTGCGTTGTTCACATTTAGGATGAGAAAGACACTACAACACCATGGTTACGAGTTTCTTAAAGCTTTTTTAATGTTCATAAAGTGTTAAATAATTTAACATTAGATTGCCGTCAAGGAAGTGAAATGCAAAATACTAGCGTTTTTACTTCAATATTGGCAGTTTACTGCAGATTGTAGATACGTAAAAAGAGAGATTGCTATTTAAAAAAATTGTGAAAGTTTTTGGTTGTTTTCCAAATACTTTGTGATAGCCTGGCTTTTTTATCGTTTTTCTTCATGCGTCTTGGTTGAAACATTAACCACTCCCGGCAGTTAGAAACTAAGGTGTTGCTGATACAGACATTGACCAATTTCATGATTGCTGAGCCATATCACCAGATAAACTCCCTTTTATAATGTCAAACTGATTTAACGCCCAAATTTTTGGCAAAAAAATATTTTAATGTCTGTATTTGCACAGACAAGTCTGTATAATGCCAAGCTCGCTTAATACAAACTTTTTCTAGAGCTTCAAAGTGGGCAGTATAGAAAGATTTGATTATAAACGCGGCCTCTTTTGACTGCAAAGTTAAATATAGCTGCATTTGGCTAGGATTTAGAGGGGTGATCACTGTGGAGTGTTTCTGGATGGTTTTTCCGTTCCCTCCATCTGACTCATCAAAAGGACAAAAACATTGATGAATAAGTTCTAAACTCCTCAGCCAGTTTAATGTCTTCATTTTTGTGGATCATTCTTGATTGTGAGCTGTGTGTCTATCCTGATATAATTTTAGCATTGCAAGGCTATCATAGCCAAGAATACATCTTGTCCTATTTTCTTAAAAAAACAATTTCACAATGGGTTGGAATCTTACAATAACAATCTTTACCTTTGCTTGAAGCTTCTTTTATCTTTTATTGTAGATCTCCTTGCCATTTTATATCAAAACATTAGTATGCTATTATGAATTAACAAGATACTAATTTTTCAGGCATTTATTGTGGATGATGCGGGAACAAGTCGTACTGCAATTGGTCAGCTTTTTGTACCGGTCAACATGTTAAACTTACCTGTAACAATACCTGCTAAAGTATCATCGGTGAGCATGCGTTGACTGCTGTGTTGTTAAGCTATGCTGTAGGCAAATTGCCCGTACTTATGCATGAAATTTTATAGGAGGCTTTTAGCTCATGGCACTAAATTTACATACCTATCTACTAAGAGCTAAAATTTGTTGACAATGATTAATGTACATAAGTATTGGAAGGTTTATAACTGAGTATATTTGTATGTTTTAGTCTTCCACAGAACAATTTTCCATTATGAAGCAAGCAAAAGATACAGACATTCCATCACTTGCTTTGCGACAGTTGGTTCAATACAACGTTATCCACCCATCGGTTGTCCGTCATAATTTCAAAAAGAGCCAGTAAGTGTATAATTGTGTTTTTTTCTTAATATCTTATAAGGTGTAGCATTGTATGCTTTACATACATGTAAGAGTACGTTATAGATTTCGGTAATGTACAAACTGTCATTTTTGAACGTACGTCTGTGCTGCCATCTTTGAATTCTTACGTCATATTGTCATCCTACAGAATTTCATCATGATCCGTTCTGAAATGATGAAACCCCAAAACTTGCAGATGTATCTCAGAAACCAAGAACACGGGGAGCTCTGTCGCCAACTCCTAAAACTGCATCGTTGCATTGATGATGCAGGGAGTCCAAAAGAAACAGCCTACTAACTAATGCTGTAAAACTGCATCTTTGCATTCTTCATGCAGGGTAGTCCAAAAGAAATAGCCTACTAACTAATGCTATCAACTGCAATATTACACCGTGCAAAGTCTAATAAGTGTAGTCATACTAATATATATAATAATAATATATATATATATATATATATAATAGCTATATGGTAGGAAAATTGGAATACTCATATAACAAACATAAAAAATAATGAGCAATATTTTTTTTCATTATGCCATCATACCGAAGTCCAGGTGCTTTTTGTCATATATCCACTTCACTGTTTTGGAACACACTTGTAGTAATTTTATTATAACTAACATGTAATGGAAAAATTGTGGTATCTGTCTCCTTTCACATGTATTTATTATCAATTTGTATAGATTGTGCACAGTTGCAGTAAAACTGATGCTTCGTAACTGCAGTGATATGGAGCTGTATGCGAGTGTTTCTACCAATTCACGGTAAGTTTGTTTGCATGTGTCGCATCACTGGTTTATTTATTAGTCACTTTGTCGAAGGCCTTGCACCTACATAGCAAATAGTGGTAAAAAGTTAATAATACATTTAATAATAATAATAATCAGCAGTACTATTTTTAAGCCTTTGGTATGACTCCGTAAGGAGTTGAACCTTCGACTTCTCGGGTGGGAAGCGAGCACGCTATCAATGGTACCCCCCAAGTTGTTGTCTACATGTTTTTCATTTGTCTTGCAGCACTCCTGACAACAGTACAAACATGGGATCATCGATAAATGCACCTTCAGATTATTTATTATGGTGCGGTCCATGTTTCTATAAACTATCCTTGTTTCCGCATGAGATCTCATATGTCAACATGAAGGTGTGCGTCAGCGCCCCTGGCGTCTACAACCTCAGCGATCTCTTAGTAAAAGCATCCCATGCATCGGACGACAAGTTAGATGATGATGCTACTGTACAGTCATCAATTCCTGCTAGTTTGCTTACTGTGGAAAATAACCAGACATCTTCCGGAGCTTGATTATTGCTTGCTTGTGTAAAGTAATACTGTGATTTTTCGAAAAAGTAAATTATTTCTGCAAGATTACATCTGGTAATCTTTATGTAAAGTGTAAAATTAGTTAGGTTTTGTTTTAAAGTTTATTTGTTTCAAACTATCTAACAATTGAACATGCTGTTTATAAAAAATATTCTACATTAAACAAAGAATAAATTAAATTTATCACAATCGTTGAACATCGATGTCTTCGTACATGTTCTCATGATCGCTTTCACAACAGGTGTTGTCATAACAACCATCATAATCGGCAGTATCATAATCAACAATATCATAATCGTCAAGGTTCTCGTAACAATTGTCTACAAAATCGGCCATGTTACTATTTGTGTATACTGCAGCTTCATCTGAAGAGGCAGAAGATGATGAACAAGGCAAGCTGTCATTTCTTAACGGTGGATTAGGCTTGGAAAGTTTGGGCTGGCGAGGCTGATCCACACCCGTAGAACTAGTAATTCCATTGGTTTTACAGTTCGTATCACTAAACGGTGTATCTATTCGAACTTTTTTCCCACTACTTTTCGGTCGCGGCAAAGCGTACCTTCCAGCTTTCAGTATGGAAGGAGGAGACGGAGGTATGCTTACAACGTTCATATGTTTTTGACTATTGAATATAGGACTAGCCATTACATTAGCCCCCTGGTGGCTCGCACCAGCAACATCGTTGCCGTCGTCATCATCAGATGAGTCAACGATGGCCGTGGTTGCGGTGGAAGGACTACATAATGCTGATGATAATTCTTCATTCTTGGTCTCTGCGTCTTCACTGAATTCATCTGTAAAGTGAACAACAATAAAAAAATTTCTCAGCTTGTTTCATACCATGCATTTTGGGAAGAAAAGAAACCAGATATTGGCTTTTGAATGTTTTTGTTTTTTAATATGAAAGTGTTACTAAAAGACTTAATTTCAAACCTGATGTTGAAGAGGTGCCCATTGCTAAAACTTCATCATAGGAAGGAAGTTTAATATTGATAGTGCCAGTGCCACCTGTGCCTTGGGCCTAAAAACATAATAAAAGAGTTAAATTTTTATTGGTAGGTAGAGTAACAGCTTGTAACGGACAGACGGACACAAATAAAAAGCTAGCATCTTAAGAAAGTGCTGAATTTTGAACAGTTGAATGAAACGCAAGCTCAAACTTCTTTATTTTTTGCCAAAATAATTATTGAACTTTTTGTGAACTGACCATTGCTGCACGGTAAATCAATTTGTTTCAATTTTCATAATACCCACCTCCGTTTGCATAGATTCGTCATCTACAGCTTCTCGATAGGCAGGTGGTGCCTCTACTGCATGCGTGGCATGATGCTCCAACTGTGATTCGATAGCACCAGTTATGGGTGCTGAACCACTACACCGTAATCTAAACAACGTATAATAACTGGTAGTTTTTATTCAGTTTAACTACGACTACCTTCTTCACATTGTTCAGGTTCTTTCCTGACTAGTCAAATGACACACAATGAAAACTGTCTGTACGATCACCCAAGTATTTCTATGAAAAAAACAGTAAGTGTTTACCTTTTGCGCTTAAAGCATGCGTAAAATCCATATCCTGTCAATACAAACAATATGACTGCAATCATAATTGCAATGGCAACCCCTGCCCACTGTCCTAGTGTTAACTTGGCCTCATCTGTAAAAAACAGGCTTATAAACATCTGCCATTCACTAAAATACTACATAGCAACTCTTCATAATATATATTGACACAGACTGGCATTATTATTTGCACATACAATACCACACAAAAAAAACTAATTATCAAAATTTTTGTGGGAAACTCGTAGTTTATATAAATAAACCTTTAAGCATGATGTTCCTCAATAATCTTACCATAAGTTTCAACAACCTTGGCAGTGGTTATGTGTCTTGCTATCTCATATTTCATCTGAAATCCAATCATTCCCGAAATGTCTGAGTAGCTCTTGCCACCATACTCTTTGTTTGTTAAAAGACGCAGGGTGACCGAATCATACAATGACGATGTGGGCTCGTGAGCAAACGACTCCTTGTACGTGAACAAAGGTTTGCAGGGAAGATCCTCCGAGGTATGGAAATCTCGACAGGAACCCTCTGCGAGAAATTGCAAACTTTAATTTAAATGTTTCATTTGAAATACTAACAAAGCAAAAAGTCACAACTGACCAACTATGAGCAACTAAAGTCATACAAAGCAATGAAGCAGTAACCACAGAGTGAACTCTAGCTAGCACATATCAGATTAACTCGAATTTCTAGTTGTCTCATACTACGTCTGAAGGCCTAATGAGTTTATTTGTATTTTTTGTGTAGCTAGGTCAGACATGCTTATATCACATACGTAGGTCAGACATGCTTATATCACATACGTAGGTCGGACGTGCTTATATCACACACGTAGGTCAGACATGCTTATATCACATACGTAGGTCGGACGTGCTTATATCACATAGTAGGTCGGATGTGCTTATATCACATACGTAGGTCGGGCAGGCTTATATCACATACGTAGGTCGGATGTGCTTATATCACATACGTAGGTCGGGCAGGCTTATATCACATACGTAGGTCGGATGTGCTTATATCACATACGTAGGTCGGGCAGGCTTATATCACATACGTAGGTCGGACGTGCTTATATCACATACGTAGATCGGGCAGACCTATATCACATACGTAGGTCGGACGTGCTCATATCACATACGTAGGTCGGACATGTTTATATCATGTAACTTCTGGCAACAACAATTTGTTTTTCTAATAATAATTCTTCAACTCTCATAGATTTGGCTTATGCAGAGCAGAGCACATTAGTTGCGGTCATTGTACACAGTAAGTAAAATATTGATATTTAGATTTTTGACTGTCACAAAAAATGTAAAAGTAAAATAAACTTGTTTGAGAAGAACCTAAAGTGCAAAATAACAGATTATTATGGGACAGCAAGTCAAGTGCCTTTTTCAAAGTTTTCCAAATGCAAAGTACCAGACAACATAATTTCATGTTTTTTTTGTCCATCACAAATAGATGAAGTTCCTGAATGCAAGATTCCCGAAGACCATGCTAGGTGGCATACAGGAATTGTCATGCAAATCAAATTAGATACCACAATAAAAAAGAGACAACCCTTTTAAAACACTACAATGAACTATGAAATAAAAACTTCAGTGACAAGAAATGTAAAAACGGAAAAAAAATTTTATACTGAAGGAAATTCTCCAAAAAAGTACGAAACTGGCTGCATACCGAATAGCACGACCATTGTCCCACTTGGAAGATCTCCAATAAGACCAGTGATGGCAACGGTTGATGACGTGATAATCCAGCGGCAGTCCAGATCCCTGGGAAGTGCAAAAGGGAATCCTGGAGATGTGATTGTTCCCTGATTCATATCAGAACTGCTGCAGGGTAAACAACAAACTAAACATCAGGGTTATTTAGAAAGATGCCAGTCATTGAACGAATACTGCATCGTATCAAAGATATTTTTAGTTGACAAGTAGAATTAACAGGTTTCACACTTACAACCGCCTGAGATGGTTTTAGTTCCGTGTAACCCTAAGTGTGGCACAAATATAGTTTAAAAGCAGGAACTTGTTGCCAGGGTGCATGTAGTGAAACATACTTGTAGAAAAACAAGTTCTTGTACTAGAGGAGACACTTGCTCTTACCATTAATCAATAGCATTTACACAGGCAGCAAAACTCAGAGTTGGGCACCCTTTTCCTTATACGTGTCGGGTACTGTTAAGATTCAACAGCAGCGGAGAAATTAAAAGCACTTTTATTTATTAATAAAATATCCATAAGTGCATGTCAACTAACTGCAGTGTTATCTTAATAATAAATGTTTAGGTTATTACGAGCTGAAGGCCTAAACAGAGGACCTACAAGTCACAAAAGGTAGTGCTTTGCCAAGCACTGCATTTAACTGAATTTTCGCCCTTATCTACTAGACATTTTAATTAATTTGCATTATTGTAGATTATAGAGTATAAAAACTAATTTGTAGCTACTTATCAGTTATCATAATCACAGTAACTATGAAACAGTGGTGCCGAACAAGATGCAAGTAAAATAGCTGAGTGATCACAATGTATAAAATTAAGCAAAACTAGGTATGGTCAGTAAATCGATGGGTGACTGCTAGTAGAGGTGTTACTGAGCAGTTTGATTTTCCATAATGCCTCCAGTTATAACAGTATGCAAACACATCGAACTAGGCTAAAACACATCAGTATCCCAAGTTCACTGTATTATCTTAGAGGATCAATCTTGATAGTAAGCTATGTTCCAGTCCCACCACACACAACTACATCAAACAACCCTCCATTGTGTACTGAATACTGTCAATTGTACAATAAAATTTAACAGCAAAATACAACATTGAACTGAATAATATAACACATAATTTACCTTACAGTATACGTAGGAGGTATATAGGGATGTATTCCACCGTAGGTCCTTGAATAACATATTTGCTGCACATGACTGTATGGAGCTTTCAACTCTTCTTCTATAACAAAAGAAAAAAATAAGTAATATCTTTATATTCCTAAGCAGAAAAAAACAAAAATATATAACAGCTGATAAAAGGATAAAAGACGCAACGTACTGATGTTGCTGTTGACTGATTCGTAAAGTAGCTTGAAGCCAGATTTTGTCAAGAATTTGTCCGTGACAAATCTCAACTGCATCTCTGGACCATCGCTGATCAGAGAAATAGCTGAAACAAAGGAAGGATTATGTTATCTAATTTAATAAGCTATATATTCAATTATGTGAACAATATAAGAAAGTACCAAACTTTTTAGAAAAACGTTTCATTTTAAGTCAACCAGAAACTGAATTTCTTTGTTGACAGACTAAACTAACTGAATATCCTAACACAGTTTA
The DNA here is from genome assembly GCA_030141605.1 of Tubiluchus corallicola. Taxonomy (NCBI): domain Eukaryota; kingdom Metazoa; phylum Priapulida; class Priapulimorpha; order Priapulimorphida; family Tubiluchidae; genus Tubiluchus; species Tubiluchus corallicola. The sequence continues at coordinate 243,306 of JAQGDQ010000110.1, read as the reverse complement.
ATTAGTTAGCTCTCTTTTCAGATATCCAAGTAGGATAAAATCATACAAATAACAGTACACGTAAAGCCATACCTATAATAGTATTAGTAGGCCAGAATGCAGAAGATGTGGTTCAAATCTTAGGGCAAAAACTATATTTTGTATTTTCTTATCTATTTCACAGGACAAGTCAACCAGTCAAAAATTTATTAAGTTGACCACAATGACTAACTTAAAAAAGTATTTAATAGCACAAAGTGAAATCTAAACAGAAGACAATGTTACTGCTTTCTCAATGTACAAATAAGGATATTCAAACACATCAAATGTAAGTAAATACATAACAAGCAAACTGTAGACAAACTTTAAACTTACGGTAATTAAATCCAGAGAACTTCCTGTTGCTGTACTGTGAACTATGGGAAATAATTTCCACATAATCATGACTTGGCTCAGTGTAGAAATCTGTAAAAATGAAATTATTTGTAGAAGAATCAGAGTCTCAGACTGAAATGAATTATTTAACACACCAGTGAAAGCAGAATGATGATAAATTCAACAGCACTAAATCACAAGACAGCAAGTTATCATGGGAAACTGAAATCTAGTTTCACAAAAAATTTAACTACTAAGAATTTACATTGTTTTAAAACACATAAGAAAAAAGCGTTAATGTCGTAGGCATATTTGAGAACTACAAATAGATACAGAAAAGTGAAAACGAGCATACCAATAAAGCTGAGTTTAATGTACTTCTCTTTATCAACTCTGACAGTCCACAGACAACTCAAGCTGTTAGGATAGTCGTCTGTTGGATAATTAGGTGACGATATCTCTCCCACCGTTTCGTTACCGACGAACGTTGAATTTGTTAAATTGCAGCCTGAAACATAAAGAGCTCATAAGTATTAGCTGTATTTCCACTTTCCCATGGTCAGCTGAGTCGCATTATTTTTATTTATTTTGTCTGGATTCTGCAGGCTGAAATTTAGCAGTCAAAAGCAGGGCCAAAATTGTTGTGGCAGGACCATAACATAGTTAGCATAGAGAGGATAATCGCCTAAAAAGTGATCCACCTGATTGCGCAGCATGTCAGAGATAGTGACTTTGCACCAACCACCACATTAGTTTAGCATATTATGAAATGGTGCATTCACACTAGCAAGTTTTCTTTGTTAATGTTAACTCGCAAGCATGTTCATACTAGAGGGTGAATACTCTCCGACTGTAAGCTGACACTTTCTTCTCTATTCACTGCAAGACGTATATAGAGTATGCAATTCCTTGCTGACAGTAACTTGTAAGGCAGTTCACACTTGTGATTTAACTGTCAGAGTCTAGGTAAAGTGTGAGTCAAAAGATTTATGACACACTTTCCCTGAAATGCCTTTCCTGTGCTACATGAAATGTCTAGGAATTTTATTAATGTCTGAATTTTACACACTCTCTGTAACATATATGCTAACATACCACCACTAACTCCAAGTGGTGCCTCTTCGGTTTTTTCCTCTGGAATTTTCCGAATGGGTACGTTTTCCGTAATTTCTGTATAAAACACAGAAACATGAATTAAAGTTAAAAGATTATTAACTTTTGGTGACACACTTGCGTTTCACTCAATGGAGTGAGGATTTTCTTACCAACGTTATAAAACAAAGCATGAACAAATAAAAGCTTTTGCAAGATCATGAATAATTAACACAGCTTATTTTAATAAACAGCAGTTTTGCAGAAAAATAAAATTAGCCAGTATAGATGCAAAATAACAATATATTGTCCTGGTACAAAGTTTAAAGGAAAGGACAAGTCATTTAGCATGTTGGGTTTATTTTACTGTCATCATTTAAACTTAAAACAATATAACAAATACATCACGAAATCGCAAACATTGATATAAGCCTAACTTTGTAGAAAGTTTGGCTTTCCCTCTTAAGCAAATGCTTCAACTAATTATCACGAGTTCTTGCACTGAAACGCTGTTCCTACATTTTACTAAACAAAAAGCAATATAACGCACCTTGACAGCTACTAATACAAATTTTCTCTGAAGATATCAGTGGAATTTCTGAATGTTCGCCGATGTAATCTGTCATCAGATCAAAGATGCCTCCGTAAACCGGAAACAAGAAGTAGGCACAGTCTTCATCAAACCAGAAGTCTTGTTTGTCCCAAGTCTTGAGATCACGAGAGAATTTGATCTTGGTGATACCATCAATAAGAGAATTATGTATGTTGTAAATGCCATTGAAGTAGTAACTAAAACCAACAAGGACAAAATAGAGTGAATCTCACCAAACAGAGAAAATGTAGCTTTACAAACTAGCAAAGAAATATTTTCAGTAAGGAGGGCCAGAGTCTCTCTATCAGTGTTCAAGCCTTTATAAAACTTTTATTCTTATGAAAAATCAAATTCAACATTAACCATTCCAAGTTTTTGTTTTTACAAAAAGATATCTTTGTAGTTTAATGTTTCCACAAATTTTAAGCTGCTTAACATTTTTCAAATGCAAAAAAATGCACTGATTTAAGGCTAGTCGTCAACTTACAAACAGAATAAGTTAAAGTTGATTGGTCGTAAGATGATTTGGATGCATCGGACCCGTACGTTCAAGTGACCCGCCCCTACCCTTACAATGTTGCGTGTGTATGTGCACTAAGTATGGAGGCTCCCACGGACAAATTCGTCGAAACAGAAAGCGATTTAAAATTAATTTGCTTTAAAAAATAGAAGGAAATATGAGTTATAATTAGTTTTGTATAATTAATTAATAAACCTCAATAAAGGGTGGTAAGGTCGAGCAGTCGTAAGTTGCATAGGTCATCAGTCGCCGACAACCTGTACATCAAATTTGCTTAGGAAACCTCTCTGTTTCACACTATTGCTTAGCAAAGGGTTACTAAGTAATGATCAGGTTCTTGGCAGCCTTACAAATCAATCAGCTTGATAGGATTATCCTTAATTAGCTAGGTTCGATCTGGGCACAACTATCAACCATTGACTGCTGAATTCCAGAATGCCACACTGTAAAAAAGCCAAGTCCTCCAGCCTATATTATCCATCTGTTCACGTAAGTAACAGCACTTGTCAAGGCAAAAGTAGCAAGAAAAAAATTACTCACTCCATTTGTTCATCTATTTCAGGCTTCATGTAGAACATGGACACATGACGGTCAGTGACACTGGACACGTGGACCTCCCCACCACTGACCCAACCAACTATTATGTCTGCATTTAACTGTAATAACAACACAGTACAGAACAGAACAGAATAGATTAGACAGTATAGAAAGATACGTTACAATAGTTACAATTATGGTACACTTTCTCTGCGTCAGAAGAACATCTAAGTGCTAACATAACAATCAAACTTAAGCAACATCGAGTCTGGTCGATAAAAGAATAGACAAACACCAAGAAAATCAGTTTCTGAGCAGTTTTAATTGAATGCTACCTCTAACAATATCTGCATGTTCAGAGAGGACATAAACACATCAAAAACTAGTTAAGATTTGTAAACCATTACAGTGTCTTAACTCAGAGAATTATCTTTGACAAATGGCTAAAATAGCCTCTATTTTTAGCACATTAGAGAATATGAAATTAAACCTTACCATGCTGGGTCGCTTGTTGAATCCAATCCCAGTCCAGGTTTTACCATACGTTTTAGCTTCGATGAGAAATTCAATGGTTTCATTGTAGACCCAAGAAGCTCTGTAAACACAGTCATTATCCGTGCATTCTGGGGGATAATGGAAGCTACCGGAACAGCGTGTTGTGCTTATATTCACTGACCGTAGCGCTGTAGATACTACGAATAAATGAACAAAAATAAACAAAAAATAACTGAAATAAATCAATAAATGAACCAACAAGTAAACAATTAAACTAAAATTACAGGAAATGACTTGCAGAATTAAACAACAGCTTTACACTGGAAATTTACAATCTAAGTATGTACTGTATGTAGCAGTGTTTACGTAAGATATACCTGTTCTAAATTCGCACTCCACTCCGATGTAGCCTTCAGCGCATATGCAGTGAGCATCGTTGCTGTCATCAGCAACACACGTGCCACCGTTCCTGCAAGTTAGATAATCGCAAGGATCCAAAACTGAAAAATAAAGCATATAAAAAGAAGTTAAATTAAACTGCCTTTGACAACTGCTGCATAATGGAAAAATAGTCATCGAAACTGAATACTAAGACATTCTTGTCATGCTTTAATGTTTGTATCAAGTGAATCAGCATCAATACCTTGCCGCAAATTAAATATTAACACAAAGCTGGAGCATTTTCAAAGTTTCAATGGATTTAACCTTATACATGTTTAAGAAATTTTTCCACATTTTGCCTAAGAGATGCAGTCAAATCTCTCAAAGTTTCAATGCATCTAACCTTATACATGTTTAAGAAATTTTTCCACATTTTGCCTAAGAGATACAGTCAAATCTCTCAAGGTTTCAATGCATCTAAACTTATACAAATTTAAGAAATTTTTCCACATTTTGCCTAAGAGATACAGTAAAATCTCTCTAAATTGTAACAAGTTTCTGTTTGTAAAACAACTACCTAAAATGCGAAAAAAGCAAAACCAGAAGAATATGATTTTCTCCTTTAAATCTTAGAAAGTGTGTTGTCTAGCACAAATGTGCTAAGAATACCTAAGAATAATATTAAGAAAAATTATATAAAAGCTGCTGCAACATTCAACTTGATATGAAGCTCATTTACCTTGATCACATGTACTGCCTGTAAAGCCTTCTGGACAAACACATATGAAATTCTTTCTGCTGAGTCCATAGCAGGTTGCATGGTTATGGCAATTGTTATCATAACAGGCTTCATTTAATTCTAAAAAACATGCTAACCATAATTATTTGAATTCTGCAATAACTAAAATCATAATCTAACAAACAAGCTAAAAAACTATATGCGTGCTTGCATAGCAGAAACGTAAATAAGTGGGCAATTAAGCATTTTCATGAGGATCATTTTGATACCAAGCTCATTGCTCTGTGTTATTTTTAAGCTGAGATAATCCAAGTTGAAGTTGAAGTTCAGGCTGCACACTGAAAAACACAACCTTGAGAAAATCGCTGTTAAAGTTAGCCATTGTTTTTCGTTGAGTCTGTACAAAACACGTAGCAAACGCACAAATGCTGGTTGCTACGAACTAAGCAAGAGAACATTGAAATTATGTTTAAATCCAGTAGATGGCTCTTCCTGATGAAGATCTGGGCTTGGCAACAGAAAAAACAGGTAAAAAATGACAGCTTCCACGAGCTACAATCAGAGTTTGAAGTTTTTTACAATTACATTACTAGTTTCATGTCAGAGAAGTGGATATGGGGTTATAAAAATAAATTTTTAGTATGTTTTAAACATTTTCTTGATAATTTCATGCTAGAATATAAAAATCCAATACGTTTAGCATTTGTTTTTATAAAAAAGCAAAAAATTTGACATTTCAACAAATTTTTGGTGCATTCCACTGTGTGAAGCATCATAACGCTGTTTGAAATATGTCAACTTGTGGACGGTTTGTGTGTTTGTTTTTTATGGAGTTTGACACTGCAAGATGAAACCTAGCACTGAATAGCAAGTTCTGTTTGATACGATGAGACTTGTGGCAGGACAAGAATCTATACAGGACAATCTTCAACACAAGACAATGAACTGTTAAAAGTATCTTACAAATGTTGGATTGCTTGTATATCATTTATGAACGAAATAAATCGACGGAGGTGATACGATATCTGCCTCCAAAGTAAATTTTCAAGTAATCACTCACTCATTTATTAACCAGAATTAGCATTATTTAATGGAGATCGCTATTTCTAACACCATGACGTTACAAAAGACAAACTTCCCATACTGACTAACATCATGTTTCACAAAAAGTCCCCAGTATTTACTTCCATTATTAGTGAATACCACGACAAAATGAAATTGCATTTAACAATGAAAATTGCATTTTATCCTTTAACTTTTGATCTTCATAAATACAATACATTAATAACATTTTAATGTTACAACTATAATACCATTTACAAGCAACATGTACAATCGACGTATCAAAACAACTATTTACCATACTCAGAGCTGAAAAAGTTCAGAAGTGTCATCCCTCTCCGTTCAGCTGAGACACCGTGATATTTCAGCAGATCTGGTTGGTACAGGGAGTGGTAGAATGCCCGTCCCACTGCCCAAATGACATGCATGGCTGTATTGTGAATGCTGTGATCAGCATCATCAGTTGCTGAAACAAGCAAAAAGAAAATGTGGTTTCTGTATAACTCAATATATAGCTTATTTGCAATAACCATTTTCTATGTTACACAGTTACTGAAGGATCCTAAGTTTTTAGAATACAGGTGTAGTTTGGAGTTTTAACTATGGTCAAAAATAAATGAATACAGATACTTTCACTAACCCACAAGTTGTATTTGAGACTGTGTAAATGTTTCATATTGGACTTTTAATCAATTTACTATTATTACTAGTAGAACTCGGTGGTGGCACACAACATTGTAATCTAAGGTTTCCCTGATTTTTCAAGCTGTTTGATTGCTAGGCTAAATAAGACTTCTCAGCTGGGCAAGCTTATCCATGTAGATATTTTATGCAAGTAATCATTCTTTAAAGTAGTATTTAACAACTATAAGAACTATTTAACAAGACTCACAAGTCCTGATAGTTCTGTTTCAACCGGAAACCACATAATAATCAAGGCTAATCCCTAAAATGAGAGCTTGCAAAGATGTCTCAAATTTCACCCTCAATAAGATAAAGATGAACTCAACACTTTGATTTCATTTGAATTGTGTTAAAAGAAAATTACAATCTAATTATTACAATATGTTCATTTCTGCATTTTACTTTTCCAAATGCCACATTTTGGGTCTATTAAAAAGATTTTCTAAAGTCAGTTTTTCCCTTTTAATTTAAATAATGCATATAAGTTGTGCAGCTTCTTTTTGACATTCTTAAGTGGCGTTTATGTAACATCCGGAATGCCATATGCATTATCCACCTGCGGGATAGCTGGGAAAAAAAACTAACAGGAAATGGCAGAAGAATATAAGCATAATGCAGGTCAGATAAACATGCGCACTGAAAGTAATATAAACCGATTTGACCTATTCCACACCCCCATAACACATACGCAATCCGGATGCTACATAAACGCCACTTCGTACATTGGAGGAACTCTATGCCTCAGTAAGCAGTAATAATAAAAAACTAAAAAAAAAATTCTCAATTCTGAAATCAGATATACAGTATATTGTATATTATACATTTATTATTGTATATTGTACATTTCTTTAAAGTTTTTGTATCAACTATGGAGATTCGATGAGTATAATTAATTTCAAAACTTCACACCACGACAAAAATTCAGCTACGGACAACTCCCGAATTAATAAAGTGCGAGGTCTTCCAGAAATTCCTCATGCAAACTTCCCTTTCATACAAATCACTTAGTCACCTTGACAAACAGTCCGCAGCCAAGCAGAGTGCCAAACATGATAATTGAAGGTAATCAAAAGCATTGTACTGATTGGGGTCACTTGCTGCCCAAGGCATCTTGACTACACTATGATCAGCAAACATTTGCATGCACTGCACTCTAACAGAGACAATAACATTTGAATTTTGGCCAGGTTATAATACTCGTGACTAAACACCGCTAAAAAAGGTATATACGTTATAGAGGAAGAAGTTCTAGTTTAAGAAGTCAAGTAGTTAGTGATCAAGGGTTAACTTTCAGCTGTAAATTAATCCCGTTTGTGATGCTCTTTAGTATCATTCTGTTTGAAGCGTGTAATAAAGGCTTGCCATTTTCAGTATACTAAAACAGGAAACTTGACATTTACGAATGAACACACACAACCACAAAGCAGGTTTCCTAAACGAAACTGCCACTTACACAAACAAGTTTTTACAGACTGTGCTAATTTAATATCAAAAAGGTTAATATTACTAATTAAAGCCTTGCTCACAAACATAAACATAAACAATAACAGTGTCAATAGCAATTGAACAACCTGTTTTCACTGACAGGTGTTAATTAGTTTATTAGGTCACACCTGCCACAAATAACAGGTGGCTCATCGTACATCAGCAAGAGGTTAAGCATGTTAGTCAAACTGTTACTGTTGCAATTATACTTTAACCTATTATACGTTATACTATATTATAACCTTTGATATTTAGTTCTTGGCAAAAACTAGAAATTCATATAGACAATAAAAATGGCTAATAAAAATACAGAAACATACTATTTTATTTACTAAGCAGATACAAATGCACCAATACATGATTTTTATTCAAATACAAATATTTTGGGAGTATACGTATAAGCACAAATACAAACATTCGAAATTCAAATACCAATTATGGGAGCCTCAATCAGCATAATCAATGCAAACTATAATTTAGAATTTTAGAATTTAAAATTACAAGCCCTCCCCTAATTGACTCAAGCAAGTGCCGAAATACTTGTACTTTAATAAAAACCATTCAAGGACCCATTCATATATTTGCTTAGTACTTCATAAAAATGGATATCAAGTCATTCAAGGACACAGTATCTAACTATTTGAATCAAAGCAGATAAACGTATAACTCAAGCAACAAAAGCCTCAGTAAAACAGAACAGAATTTAAAATCAAGGTTGGTGATAAAATAGTTAGGTTGACATTAAATGGAAAATGATACTGACAAAAAGTCTTGGAAAAAGAAGGCTTAGTAAAAAAATTAAATCAACTCACAGGATAAGTTCAAATTTAGTACAATAATGCACAATATTATGAACATTTATTATCTTAATTCGATTAACATTTTAAATAATATAGGCTTTGTCGCCACAAACGTTTTTGCGTTTTTACCACTCTATGAGCATAATTACTTTAGCTGTCATTAATAGACAGTAGATTTTATTATGTACGAGTATAAAAGAAATACGCAAAATTCCCAAGTATGACGTGCAAATTTTAAAAGCTGTTCTTTCAATGCGAATTAATAGCATCAATTTGTTGAAATTAATTCTGTGTCGCAAAATCTTGGAAAAGGAAGTCTTAGTAAAAACACGAACAATGATTTCTGAGAAGCAAAAGTGATAGTGCACCTACCTACGAGTCTCTTTCGGAAAAGTATAGTTGTGACTCCGTCATCTTCGTGACCAACTGCGGCTGTCAGATCATCGCGTCCACCGAAAAATCCATCTACTCTCGGTGTGGCCATGTCCCAAGAATAATAGTCAAATACCCGTGTTAAATTACCTGAAGTACGAAACCTTTTAGCTTGGCAATCTCCAGGCAGACATCCAGTACTCAGCTGCAATGTCTGTTTACATTTGATGGTTGTAGCAGAACTATCTTAGTATTAACAAATATTTCTCTAACACGAGACACCATTCCAACTCTTTGATTTAATTTTATTAGCTACATTTTTCAATAAAATTAATTACTGTGGAAAAAAGTAAATAAAGCACCTTTAGCAGCACCAATAACCATATCTGTACAAGCCATCGGATGAAGGGGATGTGTCTTACTCCACCTGGTTTTTTTCCGCCGTTTTTTCTTTCCGCTGCGCGATGGCGTTGACTTATGATCGTTACTATTTACAGTACCCGTATCTGCCCCGTAGGAGCCACTCGGCAAGCGAGGAAACTCCTGACATTTAACTGTCAATCCTAAACATGAATCAAAGTTTAGCATAAATATTAACTCTTAATGAAATATTAGTGATAATGTTCCAAACTATGTTATGGTCAACAAGAATAACAAAAATGTCATTTTCAAAATATTCAAGGTTTGTGAATAATATATAACATATCACCTCATTTGCTTTAAGGAAAAGCAAAACAAAGGAAAACAATATAGTTAAGAATAACATAGTAACATCTTTTATAATGCACACATTTTAAGAACTTATTCAGCACTAAACTTCTGATGATTTTCCTAATAAACAGATCTAATTTTTAAAATAAATTTTACATAAACTAGCTTAAAAATCTAAGAGAAATTATGTCTGTGTCTTATGTTTACCTTTTGGTCGCCATCCCAAAGCAACATAGCTTTCTCCCACTGAACGTAAAATCATTTCTACCTCACCCTAGAAGAAAACAGCTCTAAAATAAATTTGTTAAAAAATAATTTGCTAAACTTTAATAAGCAACTTACAGCTTAGGCAGCACTAACATGAAACTTCAGCTTCCTGTTGTCCGTTCTCACAATGCTACAAAAATGATTTCTTTTTTTATACAATTTGTGACGTTAGCCAATGCCGTGGAATCAGTAGAAAGTCCTGTTCAATGTGGAAGATCAAAACCATGCAAATTATCAAGGTCAAATCTTTAAGATAAGACATTGAACTGGTGCACGTCTCAGCTATGCATTGATGTGACTACGTAAATAGCCAGAATCAGTACGGCAAATGAAACAGTTACTGAAAATTTCGCATGTTAGACCACTACAATTACTAAAACTTTGGTAAACTAGTAGTCTAAGCGCATTAACATTCTTGATACCTGAAAACGGCCTTGAGCTGGATTACGATGTAAAACTCTCCAGAATAGAGTGAGCCACCGTCCGAGGTGAAAGATCCGATATTTGTCCGGATTGTACATGGGATTCTTCACTGTTGACTCCTGACCACACTTGTTACCAAAATATCCCCAATGACAATAACATTGCATTCTGGGATATGAACCAATCATTCCCGTATCAATGCATTTTCCTTAAAAATAAAACAGGACTATTTTTACACTCACTGTCAAGTGTTCACATAAAAATCCATATTAGCACCGACAACAATTTTGCTGATGAAATGGAGATATGTGTACCTCTTCCTTCTCCACAGTCTCCGTCTTTCCAACATTCATCCAGGAATTGGCATCGCTCTCCAGAGTAGAGGTATTCGCAACGACAGGTACTTGTCCCATTGTCAAATGTTCCATGCTTAGAGCAGTAGTCTCCATTGTAGATCAGTTTTAGCTGCCCTAAAAGCATATTTCACATAAATATGCAAACTGGTTTATTATACAAGAAAAAAACGCATATGTTATGTTACTTTTTTCCAGACAATCTGATGCTCTGAAAAATTACAATTCATCAAGTGATGGCACAACCTATTTATTATGCTGATGGTGATAACAGGACCAGGACCCGTTATCAAGAAGAAAAGCCCGAAACAAGTAATTATATTAATTATTTATTGTCTTAATATCACGATTAATATTAATGATGGTATAAACCCACCATTAATTAACTTTTAAAGCCAAACTTGAGAAACAGAAATGTGAAAAAATCAAGCATAGTCTGGAATTCAACCCAGGACCTTCTGCTTGCAAAGCAGATACCTTAGACTGCTGGACTACTATGTTCCTCAGCCATCAAGACATTCTAAAGTTCATCCTTTACAGTTACAGTAAAATGTTTAGAATGCTTAGAATAAGTAATATGATATATTTTAATTTTGATTCACTTTGAATCCATGTCACATTTTCTGTTTTTCGAAATTTGGTTTCAAAATTTAAATAAATAGTTGCGGGTTTGTACCACCAAGTAAACGTATTATTCTAAAACTATAGGACAAAATACCTAGTGGTACTATATTCACGTCAGCACAGGTCCAGAATGTAATGTTTTCTGGTAGCATCGAAGAAAGCCTCAGTGTGAAGTAATTACCTATAAGTACATTGTGAAAAAATTAGCTCAACTTATTTCATACTTCTGTGCATATGTCTACCATTACAAAAAAAAAGATTATGGAATTAGTAAATACTAAATTTTAAGTAAAACGTCAGTATCTAACAACTTTAACAAATCAGGTTTTCTTCTGTGTTTTATCATTTTGTGGATCACATACTTTTTTCATCTATCTCTAACACAGTCCTACATGTAGTGTTGTGCAAGTTTGCAGTTTGTATCATCCATCTTTCACCTTTTATCTGCATCAAATATTCCATACTATAACTTTTTTGTGCATATAAAACTGATTTTAATTTAACAAACAGTACAAAATTTAAAAACAAGTGAAAAGTGAATAGAATAAATTAATTGTTTTCACAAACTGAGTATTTAATCAAACTAAAGGATGCTGATTAAAAACTCAATGCTGGAATTGATCTTGCTTCATCAGTGCAACAGATTATTAACGGGGAAAAATTTAGCCACAAATCATCGCCGCACTAAGCAAGTTACAACATGTGCAGGTTTTTCACTGCAGAAAGATTTCAGTAAAAGAATTCATATCAATCGCTGCAAACCAGGCTAAAGGCATAAATCAAACTGATCTACATTAGATTCGGCTACTTTTTATTCATCCATAGTAAAGACGGTTTTAGCATGACCCAAATAACTGCCTATTCAACAGTAAGCAAACTTGAAAAGTTGCTTTGACAACTTAAGATTTTGCATTTGATGCACCTCAGTAATTTCATTTGCAAGATGCTAACTACGTTAGTGGCCAGGCACTACCGTGCTAGAGAACAATTGGTTGTTCAAATTTAACACTAAAATAAACACGTTTTCCGCTAAAGTAACTATGAATACAGCATATATTTACCTATGACATACTGAGGCAGGGTCACTACTCTGGCCATTACAGGGATATCATCTCCAAATTTAGCAAAGAATTTAGCTTGTGCCAGTGTGGCAACGATACGATCGCTAGCATCCAACAATTCAATACTGTAATTCAGCAGTGGTCTCAGTGAAGCTGGTCCAGTCCATGCCATGTCCCAGACCATACTGACATCCGAGCCTTCTTCGAGGATGGTAACCGGACCAAATCCTGTAAAACAACAGTTTTGTGAAATGTGAAATGCAAATGTGCAATACTTTGAACAACGAATTGAATGTTACTCATACTAAACAATTTCATTTTTGCCAGTAAGACTACTGCTCGCCCCAGTAATAAATGTATATGTGTATGAAAAGAACAAGCTAAATTATGTATGAAAATAGGTCAAATCAACTACAAATCGAGGGTAAGCATCAGTGATGTAAAATGCAATAATGAAAGTTTGCAAGTCAAAAGACCTAGACAAATTGATATCATATAAGTTGGTTAAGTCACGTAAAAACGGCCATAGCTCTGGGCAGGAAGATGTTAAGCTGTCAGCCTAATATTATTATTACCCAATTGTATTCATATTTGTATTGCAGTGATGTGACTACACCGAGTTCATTGGCATGGCTACTGTGCTGATTATTTTTCGTTAGCCTATCAATTCATTAAAGAATTCCTTTACCTCATATGTAATAATTATTGTGTACACAGTAGATATATATATATGACTATGGTCAGCATTTAGTTAAGATTTTTAGCACTCCTTGCGAACTGCATTTGCACTTAACTAAAAGGAAATGGAAGGAAATGCATTTACAGACATTGTTACTATGATTGTGTTTATTTCTTGAGGTAATATAGTATTAGCATAAAGCTTACTATCTAATATACAAGTTCTAAATTAGGAAATGAAAAACTACATATCATTAGAACTTGTTTATTATTATGATATAATTCAACCATCTCCTATGATTACATTTATAGTTTGCAATGTGCTCTTATCTTTGCAAATACTGCATCAGATACGAGAAAATGAATTATCAGTGTTACAAATGCTGAATTCAGATAACAGACCAGAATATGATTAGGTCAAGCAAATACTCAAGTTCCTCTGGGTTTCCTTTCCCAGGTCAGCAGAAAAACTTTTTTACTTCTAGTGTATCAAAAGATACGTCAGAATGTCGTGAAAAAAGCAGAAGCTGCCTGCTGGCACTAACTCATTTTTACAAAAGATTTTTTGACCAACATAAAAGTTGACTTACAATTTCATTTGGGCTAAGTGCACACTAGTAAGTAGAAATATAAATGCTAGAGATGAACGTACATATTTGAAATAAAAGTTTGTTGTTTTTAGAAATTAAATACTTAGATAAATTTTTGCATAACCAGACAAGCCATGTGGAACTGTAAAGTGTGGACCACGTTGGACTAGTTCTTGCAGATCCAAACCAGCAATGGCAGGTTCAGTGGAATATCATTAATCTAGTGAGCTGTTAAAAAATTAAATGAGGCTAGGTCTCCTGCTAAGCCAAACCCTTCCCCATTGTAAAAACAGTTCCACTACAATACTTAGTGCTGTCATCTATTACTAACATTGTTTGGATTTGTAAGATCTACCAACTCTATTGACTCTGGGGTGCTTAAAATATGAACTCTATTCCATTTTAAGAATCTGGGTTAAAACATTAAACTGAACATTTTCGTCCCGAAAAAGCTACTATATAGCCACTATAATTTAAAAATCAATAAGGTACAATTAAAGGCAAGAGACACTGCAGTCACCTCAATGGTTCAACCACATGGCACACAGATTCTATTAAAAAAGCAAATCGGCTTCAAGTGTCTTCAAAATACCAGGAATAAAAACAGAAATAATTATTTCTGTTTCACAGGTTGTCCATTAATTCATTTTTTGGATTTTTTTTAGATTTATTATATACGGTGCCAATGTGTACAATTACTACAGAACAATATGTAACATACAAAGTTTATAAATCATCAGCACATGAAGACACATCAAGTCAACACTATAAGAAAACGTGTGCAGTGTAAACTTAATAAATGGATGTAATGCAATTCATTTCATGTAATGCAAAACAATGTTCAAAAACTCACTTAATTAGGGGTCTAGAGGCATTTCCAAACTAATGAGTTTGAGTGTGCAGGATTTTTACTGACTCCGATTCATAACTACGCAGTCCTACCAATTATGCCTAATGCCACAGTCACTCAAATAAACAACGTTTACTACAAAAACAACACAGATTACCTCTTGGCATCCCGCACGGCGCCTCTCCATCAATGTTGTCCAAAGCGTCAAAGTCGTACTTTCTAGCAGGAGGATACACAAGACGAACATGTGCTTGCACAATAGATGACAGCACCAGCAAGCACAGACTTGTGTGAACGAACATAACGATACTGCTCCTCCTTCAAAATCTATGGCATGATGTAGTGCCAAGTGTAATCGGCTACCTATTAAAGACAATTACATAATTATTTTTCAATGGATCAAATAGCAACAAAACTAAATTTTAACAAAAAGAAAATTACATTTTTAGGCAAAATTTTCACATAAACAAAAATATGACGATAAAAAAATCAAACGAAAAAAATGAACTATGCAGGTTTCTTAGACATGCTCACCCAACAAAATGGTTAAAACCTAAATTAACTAAGGTGATGGGTAACTAAGGTGACTATTTAAATTATGTCAAATTTGTCTAGTACTAAAAGGTAATATTAAGTAGGATGGAATGCACACCGAATTTTAAACGTTAAGTCTATTTAATGTCACTTCACATCAGCTCAAACTTAGCTAATAGCGGAAAAATAAAACGCATACAAGATAACACAGCCAATCTTCACGGCACTGTAATCTGCAAACTGTTACAGCATTTGGTCTACTTCCATATAATTAAATTACCGTATCACTGCAATCAGTAAAAGTTAATCATGAACAATATATAAAGCAAAACATAAACTTTCTTCAGCCTAAGTGATTAACGCACAAATCAGAAAATAAATGACTCGTCAAACTGATCAACAAATTTAAAGCTACCACCACAACAAGAGTACTTGTAACAAAAATTTCCAAAGAGAGATCTTAATTTACCTGCGCCACCTGCACAAGATACCCATTGACTGCTTTTAGAAATCATGACAATACATAATGTCAGTAACCCAGTTATAATTGAACTCATTCAAGCGATATTTCCTGGTCTGACTGTGTGTCAAGCGTGTGAAATGTAGCGTAAAATACTAAATCACGTCCATTGAAAAGCACACGATCATATTTATTTTTCAGTTCAACAAGCTGTTGCGCCATCTAACGACAAATTTAGAAATCATAAAGGCAGACACGGCTGCCAAATAATTTCTTGTAGACACCCAAAAGAACAGGAAAATTATAAGACTGGTTGTTAGGTGACCTATCACCGTTTTTCGTTACCCTACACTAAGTTTTACTAGCGTGTGTGCTAATGCTACACTACATAATGTACGCAGACAATTTTTTTGAGTCTCGCAAAGTTCTGCTAAGTCTTTCCAAAGAAAGACTGGAAGACAAAATTTTGGAAAAAAAGCAAAACAGCAGAGCAAAGAAACATTAACAGGGGATATAAAACACAAAAGGTCATTTTTCATGAAGCTCGATTTTTCACTTTTTTAGTTGAATTTGGTTCAAATAAGGACTAAAAATAGTGAGACTGCCAATATACTCATGCTTGGTCTGTGTGAAATGCTAATGGACATAGTTCTGGCATGCGACTAATTCAAGCATATCTTTCATGATGATCTAATTAAAGATTAGCTTTTTAAACATCTAATTGTTAGATTCGATGAGGTTTAACTTAATTTGAGTATATTTAAAGCAATTCAATGTACATCATGCAGGGATAACATAGGATGGCTACAATTTAATTTGACATAAATGCTTACCAAAAACTAAATTGCGACCATTAAACAAGCCAAGTGGCAACCTCAGTGTTGAAATCCATTCAGTGTGTTTCACTATAGTCACAACAATGCCATATATGCACGTAGATTTGTAGTGAATGCTAAAACACTTTATGTGTATATGTGTAAAACGTTTATACACATTGTACACAATCAATATAAATAATTATGGCGATCTATAGGTCAAAACAAAATTACAGAAAAATTTTTGGTTGAATGCTGAATGAACTTTGGCTGCAATTTTATTTTTCACAGTTTCTTTTCAAATATCTCAATTGAACCCATTTCTGAAAATTCTGTTCTTCATTTGTTTAAAATATTATTCCTCAAATGTATTTCATTCTTTATAAATTAGAAAGGACTTCACTTGAAATTAGTAAAACTGGATAATGTAGCATTGTTGTTACACAGGGATGAAAACTTCCATTTTTTCGTGGTAACAAGAGGCTCTTATTGTTGACAGAATAAGTACCTGGTTCATATTACAGCAGCTTGTGGCTTCAGTAATTAAGTTTGATTAGAGCTGTACAAGCAAAGCGTGTAATCCAAGATGCCACCACTATCATTGTGGCAGTGTTTTCGTTTAATAAATTATTCACATTGGTCAATAAACCGAACGAGCAATGCACTGGTTAATAAACCACCCACGTGTATACGATTCAGCACACGGGCTAGCAAACACGTGTAGACACCAACACTTAAACAACTTGTATGCAACAGGTCTGTTAAAAATAAAGAATAAGATAGTAATAGTAGCACCAAAACAGATGTTTCAAAAGACAGTTACTCTTAAAACGAGGGATGTATCAGTTATGATTAAAATGAAAAAATGGTATATTGCTAGATTTAAAGAATACGGTAATTTATCATTTCCACATAAAAATGCAACGTAATGAAGTGAGTATAAAGTGTGTGCGTTCAAAGTGTGGTCTTTAACTATGGAGGAAATAAAAATTGTTGTTGTTCTGCAATGCATGCACTGTTTCTATTTTACAAATTGCAATCAGTCTAACAATAATAAAAATCATTACAAGAGTAATGCTTTGATAATAATGGAGTTTTACAGTTATAGCAAATAGCCATAATTTGGTAATTTTCTACAGATTAACTAATGATTCAATAATAACTCACAAGAAGTGAAACATATAGAACAGGCCAGACCAAATGCTAGAGTTGGTATTTTAGCTATTATGCGGTCACCAATATCTATGAATCTTAAGTTGCAAGTGCCTGATTTCTTAGCAAAATAATTAACTTGCGAGGTCTCACAAAAACAACAATAAAAGCAGGAACTTTCGTTATAGTATGACCATTAGATTTGCCCACAAATAATCAATGCTGCATAAACATTCCACATAATGTCTCGTTTACGCAGTAACTAAGCATATATAATGCATGTAGAATAGCAACAGACTACTGAATTATGTAGGTGTTCTATAGTTTATCAGTATAAAATCACAAAATTAAAAGTTGGAATGGTTCAAAGGGGACACCGGTTCAAATTCAGATTCACACTCCTAACATTTTATTCCTATCCACTCCATTTTGTTTAATTGTTGTATCGTTTGTATGTAATAATAATTTTATGTATGTTTGTTTGATTATTAACTGATAATCTTCAAATTAAAATTGGTTAATAAAAAGTTATTTAATTTGTACGTGATCTACCTCGATCACAGATTTATTAATTCATTGATCAAGGAGTTGTGTGATACATTGATCATGACCAAATAATCAAAAAAGTAGAAAACAAAGACATTAAAGTAGACAAATGCTCGACAATGGAACAATGAAAACTTCCCAATTCCAGTATTGCAGAAAGTCTCTGGAGATTAGGCTTCAACCAGTAGTGCCATGCCATCTTCTATCACTAATGGGAAAAAAGCTGAAAACGCATGCGTTCTATTGCTGCCATCATGACAATATTTACAGAAACATCAGTCATCCTGCAGCTCGTGTGAGCTTCATGCAGCTCCGCTAAAAGTACTTGTTTCACAGTTCGTAAAAATTTTGAAACCGCAGAAACTAGTGGATCGTAATCATGTTTAACAAATCAGCAAATGCTACCAGTGAAGACCAGTATGAATTCAATAGTGAAATACGTGAAGTAATCAAGCCTAAAATTGTCATGTTAGTGATATTTACACTGGTTGGAACAGTGAATATTTCTCTAAATGTAACAGTTATATGTGCTGTTTACAAGTATAAGTGCCTACAAACATTTCACAATAGATTACTAGCTAATTTAGCAGTAACAGATTTGATTTGGGGTGTTATACTTGTGTTATGGGAAGGTCCCTTTACAATTGTAGAAAATGTAATACACCCACTAATATCAAGGTGGCACTGCTATATATCAATATTTTTATTCGCATCTCTGTTTATTCTAAGTGAGATTTTCCTCACTTGTATCACACTTGATCGTTATGCTGCTGTAACTCAACCTATAAAATATCACAAGTTACAAGTGACATCAATAAAATTCAATTTCTTAGCTGGAATTTTTGTGACATACTCTTTACTGGTGGGTGGAGTTTGGGCCATACAAAGTGCTATTAGCTACTCACCACATGTTTCTTGTACTAATTCAGCACTAGTGATTAGCCCTTGGTACATTTTCTTCTACGCATCGCATTACGTTATAGCACTGATTTTCATGATATATGCTTATACAAGGATTACTGCAGAAGCACTGAGACGTCAAAGAAGAGTCGCCAGCATCCAAGTCATCAAACAGCGACAACCAAGAAACACTGTTGTTAGTGGTGTGCTAAGGCAAATAAAAGCAGCCAAAATGTCAGGTATAGTGATTGCTACTTCAATGATACTAATAGCACCAAATATGTTATACATGATAATAGCCAATGTCACAGAAAAGCAAACAAAAGGCAGTGGAGTCATAAAAGCACTTAGTGTTAACTTAAATTCAATTCTGAATCCATTAATCTACGTTATCTTCATGAAGGACTTCCGCCATTGTTTCAGGAAACTTTTATGCCGAGCAAATATTGTTAACACTGAAGATAGGAGCCAGCCTTCTCAGTCAGTGACTGTTTCTGTCACCAGACCGTAACAATCTAAAATTGAAAATATTGGTACCAGAACGGCTGGAGTGCTTTGAACTTTTCACACTGTGGTGATTGGAGTTATAAAAATGATGAAAAATGCAAAACTAATAAAGGAAGCCATGATTACTATGCTTGGGAAAATGAGGAAATAATGAGGTTCAGTGCATTGAGATAAATGAACAGAAATATCAAAATGTGTAAAATATTCTGTAGTAACTATGATTTATCCATCAGAGACCATAATGCAACAGTGAACAAAAATTGCGTCTTTTGTCATTCATAAACAAATTATATTTCGATTATTAAACTTTTAAAACGTTTTGCAGCTTGACAAATTAACCTAGAGACTGCAGGCTAAATTGCAACCACGGACAATTGAAGTTGCAACCATAGTTGTTAAAACACACTCAGTGTGTTTCACTAGACACAACAATGTCATGTGTATGTAGATTTGCAGTGAACGGTAAAAACGCTTTATGAGTATTATGTACAAAACGTTTATACACATTATATGTATTGTACAAAATCCATATGAGTAATTATGAAGATGCATTCCTTGCGATGAATTTAAAAGTCAAAATAAATTACAGTCTTTGGCTGAATGTTGAATGGACTTTGGCTGGAATTTTATTTTTCCAAACTTTTTGCAAATATCTCAATTGAACATTGTTCTGAGAATTCTGGTCTTCATTTGTTTAAAATATTATGCCTCAAAAGTATGTCGTTCTTTTTAACTTAGAAAGTGGGCTTCACTTGAAATTAGTAAAACTGAATCATGTAGTTGCAAACTGAATCACAAACTGCAACCAGTTTCACATAATAATAGAAATCATTAGACCCATAGCAATAACGCTTTAATAAAAATGGCATTCTACAGTTATAGCAAATATCATAATTCATGAGTTTTCTAAGACAGGTTAATAATTCAATGATAACTCATAAACACAACTATGCATAGAACCAGACCAAATACTAGTATAGGTATTTTAGCCATTATGCAGTCACCAATATCTATGAATCTTAAATTGCAAGTGCCTGATTTCCTAGCAAAATAATTAACTTGCGAGGTCTCACAAAAATATTTTGAATAAAAGCAGAAACTTTCATTATAGTATGACCATTAGATTTGCCCACAAATGATCGATGTTGCATGAACATTCCACGCAATGTCTTTATTAAGTTACACAGCAATAAAGCATACAATTAATAATGCATGTAGAATAGCAACAGGCTACTGAATTACATAGACATTCTGTAGTTCATCAGTGTAAAATCACAAAATCCAAAGTTGGAATGGCTCAAAGGGGACACCGGTTCAAATTCAGACTCAATCTCCTAATATTTTAGGCCCTTCTACAAAATTTTGTTAAAAAATAATAATTGTATGTTTGCTCGATCAATAACTGATAATATTCAAATTAAGATTAGGCAATAAAATTTATAATAATAGATAATTTATTGAATATTTTGAATGCATTTTATGTGCTGATCAAAGGAATCTTACAAGTAAAAGATCGTCAAAATTACTAAAAAAATAATTCAAGAAACATATAAAATGATGGCACACTGATTGGTTAAAAGCACATTGATATGACAAAAAAAGGAAAAATATAAAAAAAATGGAAAATTTAATAAAATAAACTGCCATAAATTATTTAATTGCCTCAATTTGCCCATATTCTTATTTTGGGCTCAAATATCAGAAGAAAAAGGAATAATAATCTAATTAGTTATTTGTGAAATGGTGGATTGATTGGTCAGCTATCAGGAATGAATAAAGACCTACCTTTATCTCAGACTGATTAATTTGTTGATCAAGGAGTTGATCAGTGGTCATCATCAAATAATCAAAAAAGTAGAAAACAAAGACATTAAAGTAGACAAATGCTCGACAATGTAACAATGGAAACTTTCCAATTCCAGTATTGCAGAAAGTCTCTGGAGATAAGGCATCAACCAGTAATGCCATGCCATCTTCTATCACCAATGGGAAAAAAGCAGAAAACGCATGCGTTCTATTGCTGCAATTATGACAAAATTTATAGAAACATCAGTCATCCTGCAGCTTGTGTGAGCTTCATGCAGCTCAGTTAAAAGTACTTGTTTCACAGTTCGTAAACATTTTGAAACCGCAGAAACTAGTGGATCGTAATCATGCTTAACAAATCAAGTGTTATTTACAAGTATAAGTGCCTACAAACATTTCACAACAGATTACTAGCTAACTTAGCAGTAACAGATTTGATGTGGGGTGTTACACTTGTGTTATGGGATATTCCCTTTACAATTGTAGAAACTGTAATACACCCACTAATATCAAGGTGGCACTGCTATATATCAATATTTTTATTCGCATCTCTGTTTATTCTAAGTGAGATTTTCCTCACTTGTATCACACTTGATCGTTATGCTGCTGTAACTCAACCTATAAAATATCACAAGTTACAAGTGACATCAATAAAATTCAATTTCTTAGCTGGAATTTTTGTGACATACTCTTTACTGGTGGGTGGAGTTTGGGTCATACAAAGTGCTATTAGCTACTCACCACTTGTTTCTTGTACTAATTCAGCACTAGTGATTAGCCCTTGGTACATTTTCTTCTACGCATCGCATAACGTTATAGCACTGATTTTCATGATATATGCTTATACAAGGATTACTGCAGAAGCACTGAGACGTCAAAGAAGAGTCGCCAGCATCCAAGTCGTCAAACAACGACAACCAAGAAACACTGTTGTTAGTGGTGTGCTAAGGCAAATAAAAACAGCCAAAATGTCAGCTATAGTGATTGCTACTTCAATGATACTAATAGCACCAAATGTGTTACACATGATAATAGCCAATGTCACAGAAAAGCAAACAAAAGGCAGTGGAATCATAAAAATACTTAGCGTTAACCTAAATTCAATTCTGAATCCATTAATCTACATTATCTTCATGAAGGACTTCCGCCATTGTTTCAGGAAACTTCTATGCCGAGCAAATATTGTTAACACTGAAGACAGGAGCAAGCCTTCTCAGCCAAATACTGTTTCTGTATTTAGATAGTAATAAGCTAAAATTTAAAGTACTGGTAATCTTATAATGTAAGTTAATGTTGAAGTGTTTTTGAACCTTTAAATACTGTGGCAAAGCAGTTACAAAAACGATGAATAATTCAAGGCTAATAAAAGAAGTCATTATAAGATTACTATGCTTGGGAGAATAAGGAGATAACGTATTTTACCCTCTATGCAGTAACGTAAATGAAAAACAAGGTGTACAAAAATATTTGTAGTGGCTATGGCTTGTCCATCAGAAACCAAAATGCAGCAATGTGCAAAAATTGTACCTTTTGTCATTCATATCTAAATTATATTTTGACTTTTGTAGCTTGACAAACCTAGAGACTGCAGACAAGTTTCAGTAATGTCGAACTTGTTGATGTTTCATTTGTATTTAATTAGCTGATCTGTGTTGAAGGTGTTACATATGAGGAAATAATTATGATATATGTAGCGTGGCCGGCCTTAGGTAATTGGAGGCCCTAGGCGAAGTGAATTTGGTGGCCCCAAATGAAATAGAAAAATAAAAAATAAATACGAAAAAACTAAAATTACGCAATTTATTAAAAACTACCGGTATTTAATAAGGAAGGATTGGCCTATTTTGCCATATTATGTAAAAATTCACTAGCAGCAGTGCTAAAAATTTTCTGTTATTCAGTGTCATCATTAAAATCATAATAGCATAGAAAAAAAAGAGTTTTATAACAGGTTTACGCAGACTAGTTTTAAAGTTCAGAGTAATGTCTAAAAACAAGCTAAACGATACTAGGCCTATATGAACTTGAAGATAAGCTCTGTTAATGACTTGATGGTATATTTTATGGAAATTCTCGATCACGGTTGCTACATCTTTATTACTTATTATTTGTGTTGTGTTGTGTTGCAAGGTGTTGTTCTGCAAGGTTGTACTTAACAAACTTGAAAAATTATGTAAGGAGTACATCGAGTATACATGTAATTCTTGCAATAACGTAAATGTAAGATTTGCATTTGCTGAAACAAGTGACTATTAACTAGTTATTATAATGACTCACCCGTTTTTGTGTTCATTGATGATGTCTTTTGGGCTTTGTTGTCTCAACTATCATAAAGCTTTTAGATCATCACAGAAAATATTCCATGTCATCATGGACAAGCAGTCTTCCTGTAAACAAAACAAAGAAATAATCAAAACAACTCAATGTTGTACATACTAAATGGTTTTCCTATTTCCTTCACTGCATACATTTTGTGCTTCTCAAAGGCAATAATAAGATAATCTGGGGTTCCTAAAACCAACTCCAAACTATTCTTGACAATGGTAAAAGTGGCTGTACATTAACTAAAATTAAAGTAACGAAATTCTGGCAGGGTTCTCTAAGTATTTTAACAAGAGCTTTTTTGAAAGAAGCCAAGCATGGCACCAAATACAGCTTCTTCCACTAGCTGCTGACCTTGCCAGCAACCTCTGGAGAGATAAGGGCACGCTGAGGGACAAAATGTACAAGTCTAAAAGAATATTGTACATGTAAGGTTTTTGTGAGTTAGTGTTTTTCTTTTGCTGTGCTTACATGTTTGTAGGCTTCTACTTAGCATTGCTCTTCAAGACAGTTTGTCTAAAATGCCTAATAAATGAATACTTATAAAAGTAAATATTTAATTATGCTAGAATAACAACCTACAACAAAAGTTTGCAACTTGAGTTTTCTCATGCCAACAAATCTGTTTCGTACTTCATCTTTCTCACTTCATTGCACTACATAGTTATAAATAGCAAGGTTGTAATAAGTATGTATATTACTACAGTCAATACTAATTAAAGTACTGACTTACCAATATAAACAAAAGATAAATTAAAATAATATCGATCGTGTTCATACCTTCTTTATAACGACGCTGTTTTTGCTGACCGAGTTGACAAATCTGGTGTTGAAAGCACAAAAAATTCAGTTTCTTATTTAACAAATAGCTCATTTATTACATAGAGCTATTTGGAATAAAACACAACAGAATTAATACAATTATCTGGGCTTTGTATTACCTGAGATCACAACAGAAGTCTTATAGAGTCACACATCTGCGCGATTCTCTTGCTTTAATACTACAATGATACAACCAGCAGTGCTACTAATCAACCTCAGTACCATCGACAATATTACTGCCATCACCTCTATCACTGCTACTAGCACAACATTACCACTACCACAATTGTATTGCCACCAATTCTGTTGCCACTACCACTCTTACTACCATTCCCAATACCACTTACCACAATTGCACTGCCACCAATTCTGTTGCCACTACTACTATTACTACCATTCCCAATACCACTTACCACAATTGCACTGCCACAAATTCTCTTGCCAGCCACTACCACTATTACTAACGCTTGCAAACATCATAAAATTAAATACAGATTTTACTGTATTACAGCAAAACTAGTTAAGACTGAATAAACAAAATGTCTCAAATTTTTATTTATAATTATTGCCCATTGTAAAATAACATTTAGAATTGTGTGGGCCACAATTATACAACATACACAAATACATCTAAGTGCAAGAACTCTCACTCTCCATTGCACATTTCGTAGCATATCATATCAAAACATTAGCAGTAGGAAGAGCAAAGATGTGCTTAAAATCATAATACATGTGTATATGTATTATGAAATTTCATTATGAAACTAATCTTATGAAATGTCTGCTGAAGCAAAATTTTTTAAATTTTAACGATATCATCATAAATTCAATTTTGACACTAGCTCTTCAAATTAAAAAAACGTCAAAACATAGCTTGTTGTGCTACACTAGGCACCAATGGCTTTAAAGACATAAACTACAGACTTAACCCATACACATTTCCAGGTGCATGGCACTACCCTATATGGCAAAGCTACAAAGATGACATCTTTAAAAATATGTCTGTAATTAAACGGCAACTGCTGTTAACACTCCCCAAATCAACACTTTTCATCAGCAAAAATAGCTTAGTCTATTACAATCAGTGATGTTACCCACACCTAACTTATTTTGGCTGTAAAAAATTATAACATATTATAGCTTTAGCTGAGAATAGAAGCTTCATGTGATCAATTTTTTCCAATTGGTGACGTCCAGTGCTCCAAGTTTAAAGAGGTTGACCACTCCATTATCACCAACACGCCAAAGCTATCAAAAATGCAACAAAAATACCAGAATTCTGAAATGTAAAAAATTGCAGGTGAGTTCATAATCAGTTATAGGAAAAATTAATAGCTGAATTAAACTTCTGATAAGGTTAAACTATACTGCAAGAATGAATTAATGGTGAATTAGCTTGGCAAAGAGTATATGTAGTTGATAAAACTATTACCGTTTCAACTGGTCACTAGTAATTTTTGCACAGATAATGAAAATTAGCAAACAGATAATTTACAAATCCATGAAGCTGCTTCGAATACTACATTCACCCCCCCCCCCCCAATACCAACCACATAAATCATTTATTTTAATTTATTACTAACAATGTAGTCATTCAATTTCCTGTGATATTCACTTTCAATCCACTTTGCGCAACTTTTTATATTCCCATCAATCTTGCTAACTCTTGACAAACTCTCTGCAGCACTTATATTTAATCAGCAATATAGCCAAACTACCTGTAGATAAATGAAACCTCAAATTAGTGAGGAGATGTCAGAAAAAACTCATATAGCAAGAATGATAAATAATAAAACAAATTTATTTTAACCATGCTTTTAGTTAACCAAATAATTGCTGTAAGATCCTTGTTGCAGCTTAAGTTCAAACAGTTAACAACGAATGAAAATGAAAATTACGAATCACGAGGGTCTAAAAGGGAAAACTACATCACGAAGAATTGATTAACCAATGAGTGTTGCAGACCACCTGTGTGTCATATATTTACAGTTATAGCTTGCGTGGGTTTACACAAAATAACAGCACCACTCTCACTTGATTGCAACGTTGTTAGACACATATGAAGCGTTGAATTTGCGCAGGCTTTAAATTGTCAATTAAGCAGAAACCTACACACTATGACGTTATCCAGCATGGTTTTTATACGGAGAAAAAGTTCTATAAAGACAAAACTGAAAACTGTAAGCTTGCATTTTCACTCAATGATCAGTCTCAACAGGAAAAAGCTTTTAGGAAATCATGATGTTAAATCAAACAGAAATATCAGAAAACTTTAGTATTGGCATTGAAGAGCAGGAGAAAGTTTTACTAATAACATTGTTTGACATGCTAGTGTTTGCTATATCTGTTCTTGTAGGAGTTTTAACCATGTTTTTAAATGCCACAGTCATTTTTGCAGTCTACAAGTACAAGAGGATGCAGACAAATCACAACAAGCTACTTGCAAATTTAGCAGCAACAGACTTATTGTGGGGCATCACCACGTCATCCGGATTCATCATTCATGTAATTAGTCCGCAGCCGTCTATTGGACTGTGCAGTCAAATTGCATTTTTTGTTGCGTTTCTTTGGGTTCTAAGCATGCTTTTCCTATCTTCAATTACCTATGATCGCTACCTAGCTATTACAAATCCACTCAAGTACAAACAACTTGTAACCTCAAAGAAGTGTCGACGATTTACAATTGTGTCCATTGTGTATGCCTCACTTGTGGCCGGTGCGTCCACGTTTCAAGTATACAGTGAATGGACAGCAGAATTTTACTGCTTATCAGATGCACTGAAGTGGCCCTGGGTGGCTTTCTTTTTTTCCACACATTATATTATAGCCATGTGCTTCATGATATATGCTTACACCAGAATTGTTTTAACTGCAGCAAGACATCAGAGGAAAATCAGGAGCAACAAAAGAGAACTTAAAAGACCCAGCATAAGACAAATAAAAGCAACTAAGATGTCGGCCATAATCATTGGTCTGTCGATGATATTTGTGGCACCATATATGGTGGAAATGATGATAGCTAGCATTACCAAGAAGCATGCAATACACTGGAAAATACCGCGAGCATTCTCACTGAGCTTGAATTCGCTGCTGAATCCAATTGTGTATGCTTTTTTGAACAAAGATTTTCGAAACTGCTTTAAGATGCTTATATGTTGTGCAAAGACCAGTAGCATACAGCAGGCAAGTATTCAGTCAGTATACTCTATCACTAAAACAAATAAAGCTTTGATGAGTCTGTCCAAACCCAACAGTCAATTCCGAGACAGTGTCAAAGGCAGCAACAAATTTGATCAATGAACAACTATTACTACAACATGTGATGCTGCCTGCTAAGTTAACGTCCAAAAATGATGGAAAATTTTCGACTTTGGCTGGCTTATAGTTGATCTGTTTGGTTTCTCTAGAAATGAGCATGCCAACTTGAGATTTTGAAATTGCATAGTAGCTGTGTTCCACAACCGTTCAATTCGAAAAATTTTCTAAGTACGTAGTAGGAGAAAAGATGTATAGAGATCTACTAAAATTATGTGTGTGGTCCTAATTTTAGGAAAGCATGAAAAGCGAAATCATCTAGGCCATTGTATACTAATGACTATTTTAAAACTAATAGGTAATTAGTTGTGATAACTTAATAAACAAAATCAGAAAATAATAGTATAACTGCCAGAGTGTTTTTTGAAAACATCTAACACAGTTGACCGTTCAGTTAATTGAGTAAGCTTACTTATTATGGCTTTAGAGGAAACTACGTCTGACAGTTATCTAAGTAATCCCACCAAAGGTGTCAAATGTAATAACACTATTTCTGATGAGTTGGTTACTAAATATTTGGTTTCGCAAGCTTCTATTCTTGGTCCTGTATTATCCATTTATTAATTTTGACTTCCAATAATGAGATGTCCAATATTCAAGAAACAATCAAGATAAATCTTTTTGTTGATGACAACCATTTTCATAGATTCTTGCAATCTTTTAATTGAAAATAGAAAAATATTATACTGACTGAAAAATTTCTCCGCATGATTTAAAGTCAATAAATTGGCTTTAAATCCAAGCAAAACCAAATATACGTTTCGTTCAAATAATAAACATGTTCAACTCAACCATATTCTTACAATTAATAATCATCTTATTGAACAAATCAGAGAAATTGAGCTTTAGGTGATTCCCCACAAAGCTTTACATTGGAATGCACATAAAAACATGATCAGTCTCAAAATTGCTAAAAAAGTTGGCATTAATTCTCATCTCAAATTCAGGAACTCACAAACACACATTACTGCTTTTTATAACATTACGGGTTTACGTAAAAAAATCTTAAAATTTCAATTGTGTTCACTAACTTATGCAAGTTATTATACTACAGCCAACAAGTCTAAAACAAAATACATTTTCATATTAAAAGAATAAAGGAAATATAACACCATGTTGTAATTGTTAGCATCAAGAAAATTTTTGACGTTAAAAAAGTTAATGCTGTGCGTACTTTAGCTCAAGTTACACATATCAACCAATAATAACTACATCGATAGGCTTCATCTCTTCCACACACAAAATCTTGTCTAAAGTAAATCACATGTCAACTCACATCGTACCAGAACGTCGAAAATTTTAATTCGAAATTTGTGGAAGTCAATTTCGAAGCTTGATACCAATAACTTTGAAAAATTCATAACAGAAAACTAACGAACATCAAAATTTAAATGTTTAACCAGTCTGAGAATTCAAGCATCGATGATTCAGGGTAACTGCTGAAACTGCACATATGTTCCCATAATTATACTTAAAGAAAAATTGGAAAACAAATTTGTCAATTATTCACTTGCCGTTATAAGATGTTCATCTAAGATCGCATATGACCCGTGCCTCCTTACATCGCCTTCCTCGGGACATGATCCGCACCGTCTCGGCCAATGCAAACTCTTCTAAATCACTACTGGAATATTCTGAATCATCACTCGAAATTTCATATGTTCCGATACCTGGTAGTATTCCACCGACCTGTAGCGTTTGGGTACCTAACAGTTTATACATGACATATTATCAAATAATATAAATGATAATATTATATATGTATTATACAACTTGTTATTAATGTACAAACATATTATCAACAGTTTATACGTTATTAGCAAGTTTTGGTACAATTTATAAGTAAAATCTACAATTCATAGATTAAAAGTTTCTCGCATTGCAATTAAAAACTGTTTAAAATTCCAAACATTCCAAATCAGGAAGTTGTGAAATGAATTTATTTTTCAACCAGGATTTGAACTGGTAACATAACACTTGTAAGGCATTCATCTATAAACTACAATATGCACTGTGATACATGTTGTACAGCATCAGTTGATTTCACTCATGCTCGGTGTTTAACCTGAACAGAAATTGTTCATTTAATGAGATTACAAGGAGGCTGCTCTCCAACAATTCCCCTGCAACACATTTGGTAGAGCACCTGCCTCACGGACAGCATACAATGTTCAAATTCTGGTTAAGAAATGAAGTTTTTCCATTTTTTTGCCTCATTTGGAATGTGCAATGCTTGGAATTTAATCGCTGTCTCAGTATTTGTCATAATTACACTACAACCATTCAATAGGAAATTGCATTACAAACTTTTTTCTCCAACAAGCACTTAATTAATACAACTCACCACCAACCAAAGGTTCGCTTCGTAATCTTTCCTCGCTTTCCGAACTTTTCCGTTTTTTAGTTAGAGGTTCCAGAGTAGACCGGATACTGCTGCTTGCACTTGACTGAGTTGCACCTGTATTTGTTTCTTTTTTAGTTTCCCCACTACTGTAATAATAAAACGTGTAACAAAAACTTTAGAGGTGCATTTAGTAGAACATTTCGCAAGAGCGGGATGCTGTGAAAAATAAAAAACTGCTCTAATGCACCTCACAGTTTGGAGAAAATGAGCCATCAGATAATGATTCATTTACAACACATGGGTCCACTTCATATAAAAAGTTCAATGATTGTTTCTAGATACTACTACTCACTTAGTGTACTGAAATAGCATCAAACATAACGAATACTTTAATATATGCATGTTTAACAAAACATTTCAGGAAAATGGGATGCTAAGCAAAAACGAAATCATTATTAGGCACAGGTGTACCAAATTACTTTGCTGCATCCACAGTTTGTAAAAAATGAAGTTTCACTTATGACGTTTTACAATACATGCTAGTACTGATCCAGCTTACAAAACAATTACAGTAAACTGTAAAATTAGTGCGTGCTGGCAATGTTTGTGAATCTTCTGAGGATGGCTAGATATAGAGACTTCCAGGCATATAAATTACATTAGCGCTTAACTCACTACTGGCCGTTTGCAACAGAATGTTGACTTTGTTTCACTGCTTAATGCTACGACTTAGTACTATCATTTAACAGTATTATCAACGCACTAATTCCGACAGCAGATGCTGATAAATGTGTAGATTCTTCAATGCGCTGGTAAACACAGTCTACGAACAATAATACTGCGTAAACATTAAATGACAATCTGCCTTACCGCAAAAAATGCAAAAATTTCCAGCAGTTTTGAACCTAGTTAAATCGCTTGGAATGATCCTTGCAAGAATGTTGCTTCACAAACAAGCTCCTATCTTTACGGTTTACAGTAACCACTCAAATTTTTACTACAAAAACTACATTTTTGTGGCATTCATGTGACATTTACTTAAGTATGACGACATTGTAGGATATCACCGCATCATTCTTCTGCAAAAAACAAGTGTATGCCACTTTCTCAAAAGAGACTGTGTTAATCTTATGAACAAACCATGTTTTACTTGATCACATATTATATAAAACACTCAAATGAGACCACCCGCCACTCAGAGTGAGAGGCTAAAGCAGAAAAGTGGAAATATGATAAAATTATGAATGCATTCACAGAAAAATAAAATACTTGTAATTAATTTGCTGTGGTGATAGGAGGTATCTGTGAGAGGTGGCATTCTTCTTAGAGTGAGTAAAGTTGGTTGTACATGCGCTAAAAGCACAAGAAAACCCTTTACTTACATAAAGCCAAAAAATTTGCATCACGTACATAATGCCATATTTCAGAGCTTGTATTAACACCAACGTTGTACAAAGAAAATTTAAATTCCAGCAATGACCGTTAGAGCAGCTATGTTGATGGTAGGTCATTTGAAACAAGCATGAAATTCGAAAAAATAATCAGAGAATTCGTAGTGCACATTTTCGAGTAAGGGAGCACTAAGCAAAAGCGTAGATTATTTTATCTTGCGAAAAAGATTAATAATATGTTTTTTGGTAAGTCAGTGGTGCACACTGGGAAGGTCGCATTTCACCAGTTGTAGCAAACAATGCGAAGTAATATAACTCTGTATGGAAGGTTTTTAGGACACACTTTTTCAATTGTCTTTTCTCCTCTTTAAGAGAGAAAAAAATTTCTGATGAATAATGCCAAAGAGAAGAGTCCCAGGGAAAGAAAACTGGATTTCCAAGAACCCATTCTAAAACTAAACTAATTTAATCTAATATTTAATGAAGCAAAAAGGGTCAAAAGAAGTAGTGAATGTTACACAACACATGTAGTCTAATATAGACATGTACACAACAACAAAAGATATTGTTAAGTAATTATTTGGGAAACTTACGGCTTCCGTTTAATGACTCCTGCAAGCAAAGCTGATTGAGATTTTTTCTCCATACTGTCCTTACTCTGAAGACGTTTCTCGGTTGCCTTTGATGTTGATTCGGCAGACTTACTTGCTCTTAGCGTTGACTCTAAACTCTGCTCAGTCAGCGCCTTGTATGTACAGTTCAGGGAATTTAACTCGATTGACCAGTACATTAGAAATCAAATGCTAGCAAATTCATACATCAAAATGAAGTAAGTGGCTTCTCTACAAAAGTATCCAAAATAAAATCTATAAAGAATAGTGCGTCGACCTGGCAAAAAACTCATATTAACAGAAAAGTTAAGATATATTTGAAACTAAAATCAGAAATGACAGGTTTTATTAAACCTAACACGATCTTGTAGTTTAATGTTACACTCTTTGCTTTGCTACTACATGATTTGATGTTTGAATTTTTGAATTTTTAAAAATTTGAAAAATGCAACTTAGATGAAAAAGTGACGTAAAAAAGCCAGTTTTGCAACCAAGTTGCCCTTCAGTTTCTTTGGACTAGATTTTTAGTTTGAAATAAACTATGCATCTGCTCTTTGCCTTTGGTATCTCAAAAAGCCAAAACGCATTTTCTTAAATAGAGAATGCAAAGGGATTGCACTGATGAACAAATTGCACAAAATAACAGAAGAAAAGCTGAAAGGCACAAAATGGTTTAAAATACAAAAGAGAAAGGATATTCTGTACTCTTCTAATACTTCCAGCTCTTCTTTGCGCTTTTCTTTTTCTAACGCCGACTTCCTTTCATCCACATATTCAAGAAAATCCACTTCATCTGATTCGAGACCCCGAACCATATTTTCTATGGAAAAAACAAGAGTGAAATCATGTGCTTTTTTATGTCAGCAAGAAAGACCTATTTCATATAATCTTCTAATGAAAACAACAGTTTTCAATAAAAAAGTGTAATTAAAAGAGCCAAGAACGGATGTCTGGTTGCACCAGATGTGACAGTGATTCACACATTGGTAAGGAAATTAAAGCAAAGCATACCGCTGGCAGGCTTTTAGTGGTGCACACTTCCCATTACACTGTGAACATCACTGCATTATGGAATGCTTATAACTTACTGAGTTTATGTTGTTCTTCATATTCTGCATCTTTCTTCTCTTTTTGTTCTTGCAGCTTCTCAAACAACGACCTAGGATCATATTCTTCCTCGGGACATTCTGTAAATAATTTACAGAGAACAATAAGCAACTTGTGGATAAAAATGGTGAAAAGAGCTACAGTCATCAAACATTTTATTCTATTTTCATTTTTTCTTCATCTACATGACCAATTAAAATGATATGACAGTGACATCCCAAAAGAACTCTTACAGTTATTCTGAATCTAATCTGCATTACTGGCTTATGCTGCGGAAATTTTGTTTTAAGCAAAAAGAAGAAATAGAGACATTTGCATATACTATACATTTCATGTCACATTTTGAACCACTGTAAGGATGTACGTTTGTCTAGTGTTTCATTTATTTTAGTTTAATCTGGGATATAGTTTAAACTGAACTATTTTTTTCAATTTTTCAGTTTTTTCGCAAAAAGCACGAGCTCAAAAAAACTGTCATTTTAATAATTAATTATTAATTTGCTAAATAGTTGTAAGACAGATAAACTTAATAACGTAAAATTTAATTTCTTTAAGTAACCACTGTGACATGTCAATTCCAATGCACATCCACACATTATAAATTAATTTAAATTTAACTAATTATCATACATCGAACACCAAACTTGAATTCACTGAAGAATACTCAGATACACACTAACGTTTTCAGATAAACTATTGCATAATCCTAGTAATGTCATCAGTTTCTGTGTGTGTTCACACACACACACCTTGTTATTTTGAAAATTGTTAGCTAACTGACAAGAACTGAATTGGCACAGGAGCTCTGGCTGTAATACCGTGACTAATGAACGATAATCAGTTCCATATTTATGATACATTAGTGTACATTGTAACAACATGTATATAATTTTGCATTTAGCAGCCAATTTGAAAATCGAGTAAATCTTGATTCTCAGCTTCAAATCCTCTGACCATTCAACGTGCAAACTCAATTCAATTCAATTTTATTTTCTCAATAGCAGTTAAAATTCGACATAATTAATTTTACATTTCATTGCAACTGAGAAGGAGCAGCGAAAGTCCTATTGGTCACTTGACCAGCTGCCCCTTATGAAAAATACAAGTTTACTTACAGGCTCATGACATTTTCTAGGTGTTTGTATATAAATAGTGTATAGAATCTTAACATACCAAGAGGCTGATCGGCTGTTCGTACTTTCTCCCATTCTTCTTGACGCTTCCTTCGAGCTTCTTCAATCTGGGCTTCGGAAACAAACGACTTTAAACCAGACAGATTACTCATCTCACTTTGCTAGAATAACAAATTGTAACTAAACATAGTGCCTTGACATCGTATTTAACATCTTACTATTTTGTGCTCTTTGTTTATGCACCACATTGATTCTGTTGGTACTTAGAATATGCCAAGTTTGAATCTGGTGGTGGCTAATTATAACTCGACATCACTAAGGTTATGAAAGTCGTTATGATGGGGCATCATGTGCACAAAAAAAGAAAAAACTTTATTCGTGCCCAAGCCCTAAAAACAGCTCAAAAATTTGCAGGTTGCTGATAGGCCTAACACCTGCTGTGTATGACCCATGCAGTCAAGAGTTGGTTCTGGCGCTATTACACTTTCGCACCGCCTAGCTTTTTATAGGTTATTACTCATTTTTAGGCTCGTAAGTCATCATTCTATTATTCTTACGTCATCAGTGAATGTTTCCGCTAATCTAATTTAATCTTATTTAGGCATAATTACCAATAATTACGCTGTATTCACAGTTCGACTATCGCCATCTTGTTTGTGTGTGTGGTCACGTGACGAATTTCGTACTAGTTTATGCATTATCAGGGCCTAGCTTAAAAGGCACGTGACACACTTTCATCTTCACCGCATTTACGAAATAAAGAAAAAACCTTTACTTTTTTTATAATCTAATAGTAATAATACTACAGTAATAAATAAAATTAATGATAAATAACTGTTCCGTTCCAGGCCCACCCGCGATACGATACAAACTCTCGTAGCTGCAACCCTAATAATCATAAATTATGCGAAGAAACTAAAAATACAGGTTAAGGGCCATCGCGTCACTGCGCGAGAGCGATTGCGCATCAGTGATGTAAACACGGTTATTCACGTGCAGCTTTTAATGGCGGCTGTAGGTAAGTAATGCATGATTTTAATCTGGACTTATAAAGCGTACGCAGCAATAATATTATGGGAAAATGGTGTATATTACGCCTGTTGGTCTGCTTTCTGGCCTGCAGGCGTGAAAACAACCAATAGGCCAGGAAAAGCTAGGCGGTGCGAAAGTGTAATAGCGCCGTTGGTTCTTTTACTTTTAGCTTTACCAGCACTACCATACGATAGCTATTTTTGTTTCCTCTTCATTTTTATCGTTTAACGCGACGTTGTGTAAATGAAAACTGAGATAATATTAAAGACAAATCCACTAAGATGGTAAAATCAGAAATTTGCAAGAAAAGACTAAAGAATACAAAACATCAAACCCATTAATGTTCAATTACTGGAAAAACCGATTTACAAAACTTAAGTAGCTGAAATATGAGAAATCTTCCGGTACAGTTTGCAAAATAGGACTTTCCGCAAAGCTTTCCGTAAAGCCTAAAGGTTTCGTGGCGCGCGCTGTAAAAAAGAACTGAAAGCCGCATAAACATTAAAACATAATATTTATTATTAAACGTCATTTTAAGTTGGTAATTATTGATAGTAGTGTTCACTCCTCATGTACGGTGAGGTACATGTGTAATCATTTCAGTTTAAATAGTGAAATGTGTTTGATCGCTTTAACGTTTTTGCAATGAAACAAAATTATGCCAGCTAGTAAATTTTCAAACTAATAATAATATTGGCTCTGGTAAATTCATCTGGGTGGCACGGATTCTAGGAGGTGGGTGCCGAATGTTTAAATCTGTGCTTGGGTGGTGAGCAATGTAGACATTATTTTAGTCGTCAACTTCAAGCTTATTGATTATTGGCTATGACTGAGTATAAGTACTTGTCAGTCTAGTTCAGTTCAATTTATTTGCTAAAAATACCATGTGCCGCACCTTGGCAAAAAGAAAATGAACTAAAACAAAAGATACATGTTTTATCACTGAAAAAGTAAACCTATGTACTAATGTACAGAGCAAGGCATTTGTAAATGTAATGTGGCCTACTGAAAATTTTAGACTATTATAAGTATTAATTATATATAGTATACTATATAGCTATGAAGTAAACTTTGACTTTGTTTTATAATCGCAGGTTAATTTACCTGATATATAGAATCAGAGTCAGACACTTTTAGAACCTGGGCTCCAATTGCCAGTTCTACTATTTCTTTTAAGTTCATTGGTAATAATGTTGAAACACTGAGTGGTGTATTGGTGTTACTATGTTACTAATAAATGTGTTGAGTGTTGATTAATATTTTTTACATCAAGCTCCTGATAGACCAACAAGCAGCATGAATTCATCCGATTTCACTCGAGAAGAACTTACTGCTAATATGTCTTCTTGTATGGGAGATGGATCGGATTTAAGTGCCACTGCCTTCATTGAGAAATATCTCCATCGGATCAGTGTCTTACATCATTATGAAGTGAAAGGTATGCTTGTATAAAGTGTAACACATTATTGATTTATTTAAAGGTTAATCCTAGTAAGCACTAGGTCTTTGAACGAGTGGATTAGTCTACGGCTATCTGCCTGTCACTGTGATAGCAAATGAGATGTGTAGGGCGCCGGATAGCCCACTAGCCAAAGTAGGACACTTCCGATAAAACACATTTGCTAAATTTGCGGAAAAGCAGAGTCGTACATGAGCAGCCCAAATAGGACACTTGCGATTTCTGTCGAGAATCGAGATTTATGACATAATAAAACATAAAACTAAATTTGTTTTAGAAAAACAGTAACTTTATAATAACGATGGATAGTCCTTGAAAATTTACAAATGTATTTTTTACAACAATATCATCATTATTATTAGTTCTATTAATATCATCATAACATTAAACTAAGTATCTAATGCTTTAAAGAGAGAAACTATGTATGTAGGGCACATAACTTGCTAGTCTGTTTACTTAGTAGAAAACAATTATTTGTCCAAGAAGGAGTGAAAAGGATCACCTGTCTGTGAAGCAAGACAAAATAAACAATGATATACCTTAAGCAATAGTTGGAATCGCCTAAAAATGCCCTTATTTCACTTCAAAGAAAATTAATATTGGCAAATTTTAATTCTTCTAGCTCAGAATAAAATTCTTTTATTTTATCAGATGTATAATAAATTATTCAACGTGTATTAACGTTTTTAATCACTATTATTACATTAACAAGGACAGCGGATGGTGCCAGTACGCACTCAATTTGCAACCTGTCTCTAGTGTCCTACTTAGGCAGCCCATGTACGACGCGTCCTACTTGGGCTAGACCATGTATGAAAATTGCCCTACTACGGCTAGTGGGTTACTTGGCGCCCAACAAGAGTGTTTGACATATTTTACAAAACAAGGGTTTCTGTAACGTTATAA
The DNA here is from genome assembly GCA_030141605.1 of Tubiluchus corallicola. NCBI lineage: Eukaryota > Metazoa > Priapulida > Priapulimorpha > Priapulimorphida > Tubiluchidae > Tubiluchus > Tubiluchus corallicola. The sequence continues at coordinate 205,474 of JAQGDQ010000110.1, read as the reverse complement.
ACTACTTGTATGTCGTCGATACAAGTTAAAAATTAGATTTGATTTGAGTTGACTGTGTATTTTGGTTTGCTTTTCTTAAAATTACTTATTTCTTACAATTGATTTGTTCTTAGTGCTAAAATTGTGTTTTTGGCATGTTTGTGAATTTTTGATTTTGTAGCCCTAAAGAAAAGGGTAGATTATCTATTAAAGGAAAACAAACTGCTACGATCAGAAAAGACTTTATGTCCTACATGTGGAAAGACCTTTGAAATTTCTGATGCTGATGGGCTATACACTGAAAAAGATTCTGTTACTGGTTTTCTAAGTAAGAAGCTTACTTTTTTGTAATAACCCATATAAAATTATACAAATATTAAGTTTTCATTTATTTTCGTTTCTGCATGTAAAAACCAAATGGTGTATCTGTTGTATCGCATACTGTTAGAAATGTCAAGTTAAATTGTTTCTTTAACTAGTCGTTTGATCTTCTAGTATGAAGTACATTTTTAAAATTAGAATTATTTTTAATTTTTGGTACCTTCTGTTGCCAAAAAATGAACATAAGCTTCATTCTGGATGTAATTAATGCAAGATAACAATTGCAAATGGTATTTGAATTGGCAAACATTTGAGAGACTGTTGAGCATGAAAATCTACTGTTTAATGTCCAGTATGTAGCTTTACTACATTATGTTTGAAATGTTCATTACACTGTAGATAAGACAATGAATGAAGCAGAAGTAAAATGTAATTTAAGTAAGTTGCCAACTGCCAACAACAATCAAGTAGATGATCCAAACTTGAGAGATGGATTTTTGAAAAGACTTCGAAGCCCGGAACAGAATAGAGATGGAATTTGTAAACGCAGCAAATATTCACAATCCCCAAAAGAACTATTCCATGTGGGCGAGCACGGACATCTACCAAGAGATAGAAAAGACAGAGTATTTTTAATGGATTACGAATTTCTGGACAATGACCTTCCAGCATTCGATGTTTATCAACAGGCAGTTATTGCTGGTTACCATAAGGATGAAGAAAAGAAAAAGAGTGAGGTCGTCATGATTCCTGAAACTCTGAGTAAGCTTATTTTTTTAATATGTATAACATCATATACATGTACAATCTTAACAAATTACGTTTAATAAGGTTAAATTCGTGTTTTAAGCTTATTGGTGTAACACTTATAACCACTAATGTGTTGAAGCATTGTCTGATTTGTTTATAATTGTCATACTACATTTTTAAAATGGTCTTGTTAACGTATTTTTGTTCGAAACATTTTTCTGTGGTTCATTTTATTTTTCATTATTGTAAGTTCCCACATTCGTTCCTTTGTCAAGATATTCAAGTTTTTTGTAGAAACTGATGTATTGAGCTTCTTGACATTTTATTACCTCCATGAGAAATTAATCTAAGTCGCATTTATGAGTATTTGCGCATTTCTTTAATCCTCAGCATAATTTTGAAAGCTTTTAGACGTATTTGCCATTCCTATATTGTTCTTTCATAAGTCAGTCAGAGTTTAAGCTTCTAAAATCATATGTACAAATTAATTTAGATATCTAAGCTCTGTTTTATTCTTAATAGGGTTTGACAAAGACATTGTTGAAGATGAATATGGACAAATTGAAGGTTTCAGTTGCATTGCAAGTGAAGATATGCCAGCTTTTAATCAGAAGAAAAATGTCACTGCAGAGAAATTTGGTAGACGTGCTGCAGTGGCTGATGACACCTTATTAGATCTTGACGAAACTTGGATACCTGCCCGCTTAGCAGCTCAACAAGTTGTTGCTAATGGCAGCTCACAAGATAGCAAACTCAAACTGGACTTGTCGAAATTAAAAGCATCCAACAGTATTGCAGATCAGTCTTATCATGAAGATGATATGACACCTGAGGATTGTAAGGATGAATTTCCAATAAATGTTGCATCAGATGATGGCGACAAAGACTTACCGACAGAAAATTTGGAACAATTAAATTCTGTTAATTGCAAGGAAAAGGTGAATGAATGTTATCTAACTACAAGCACTTCTGATCAGCAGGACAAAACACATGTACAGCTTTCAAATGACCCTCTAACACGTATTCAAAATTCTCCTGTATTTGGAATCAACGAAAATGATGAAGATGAAACACTGAATGGCTTAATAAATGAAAACTTGACAGCTGAACCTGATGTGATTGTCACCAATGCTATCGCACATTCTCCTACACTTTTCGACGAAGGTGGACAACTGAAACTAACTAAAAAATATTCAGGAAATAAGTATGCAAAATCATCCTTTCTGGATCATAGTTCTCCAGATGATAAGGCTACAGATGTCACTGCATTTTCGCCATCTCTGTTGCAATCGCACTGTACTGTAAGCGAGGCAGAAGTCTGTGATACAAACTGGAAGAGTAAACTGAGAGGTGCTTCTACAAAACCATTGAAAATTTCATCTGGCAGGAGCAAATCTGGAACAAGAAGTAAGACACTCAGAGAGAGGACTCTTGGTGCAAGTTTACCAGGTGCAAGTGATGAATTTAGAATTATTCAAGATGCCCCATCATCCATCGTAAATCAGCAGGCTAATACACCACCACGGAGATTGCCACGAGATTTTAACACAGAACCCAAGTTGAAACAAGTATTATTAACTGACATGACTGACGCTAAATTCAGACAAGCCATGAAAAATAGAGATGTGCCTGTATATTCACAAGAACACCGGGAACTTCGCCAAGCATTGAAAATTTCCATTCTTTCGGTCGAAAACGGTATCTTTTTAACTGTTTTATTATTTCATGCGAGAGAATGTGAGTAGCTACATAGCAATGATGTGTGTGTGTTTGCTGCGAAAGTAAGCAGCGCGGAGCTCGATTAGTAAATAGGCCGCTGGAAAGTGGTAAATAGACTGCAATTTTGTCTGCTTTACCTGGCCAGTTTTTGGAGAAATTTTAACAAAGCATTCTTTAAGAAAGCTTGAGTTTGATACCCAAGCTATAAGGTTACCATATCACCTTTGTCATTTTAACAGCTTTATTGTTGAGTTTAGGAATAAAAATCAATTCCACAGAAAAAGTAACTTCTTAGACTTGTTGTATTTGGATATATATATCTGTAAAAAAAACTTACAGTTTATTAACCTTTATTTTTTAATAGATACAGTCGATGGTAAAGAAAATGACGCTGGTGAAAGTTTTCAGAAACCTCATAAGCCCTTGCGACGTAGACGTCCTCTCGGTGATCATAATGTTAGTGCATTCTGTTATTTATAGCAAAACCGGACCCAATCTTAAACTGTAGGTCAAAATAACCCTTTCTTTAAAATATTGAAAGGAAACATACTACTTTTTCAAAAATAACTTAGGTGAAAGAATTATTACCGCACAAACACAGTTTCGCATTCCCGCCCCTGATTCTTTGCTGTCACATCGATTTCACCATTCGTTAGTTAGACGAGCACTAGCGCCCGCATTTCGGAAATGCATTATACAAAAACAGATACTGTACCTCTCAGTTCAACTGTGTTAGTTTCTGATGAACTACACCCGTTCGACAGCTTATTCACGAGCACATCTGTAAATTTGAAATTTGAATTTTTATCTCAAAACATGCCTAGTTTTAGTACAACTCACTGAATATCTTACAGTAGCAAAGTACTTCAATTTTCGCTTTTGCAAATACATGCGACACGCTCGTAGAATATTTTTGCTGTTGAAAATTATGTTAGTTTGTGATGTCATCAATAGTTGGGCTCGCCCACCGTTAATTATGTTTTTAATCTATTATTTAATTATCAGAAACGCTTTTGCAGTATTAATTATGTTAAAATGTATAGTTTTTATCCAACTTGAAAATGGGGTAGTATATGAAAAATCATCCTGTCTTCCTTTAAATGCAAAATACAAATTTTTATTGAAAGTTTTACTGATTTGAAAATTCTATTAAAGTCTGTATGAAGTAATTGACTTCAGTCTGCATTCTGAATTGAACGAGACTTCAGGTTGAACACATTCGTTGTTCTGAACTTATTTGTTTAAAAATTTATCATGCAATTGGCTTTTGTATGCGTATTTCAGTGTTTTCTTTGTTTTGCTTATTTACTCCGTTTTTGTGTCCTCTTGAGAAAACATTTGAAATTAAAATAAAACTTTGAAGTTGACGCTAAGATGATTATTTACAGCATAATTTTAATTTTCTAGGAAGTTGATAAGGATCATGAAGCAGTCTTGAAAGCTGTAGATGATAATCTGAGCATTCGTGAAACGAAGCATACTTCGACTGTGGAGCACTCAGAGATTCATTCTGTTAATCCTGATGACAGGAGCACTGAAATCAAATCTGATGATCTAAAGCAAGTGTCCGATTCCCCGAAAATGCTAAAATCACCTGCAAAAGATTTATACGACAGCTTTGATTGGTAATTAATTTACTGGTTTTATATGATCAGTTATTATGGTATTGTCCAAGGGTAAAATAATTGGATGAAACTAGTAAATTTACTTTAGCATTTTTTCTATGTGAACTTACAGCTTTTTAGATTGCTCTGGGTCTTTAACAAAAACTGCATCAGTTTATTTCTATGTCAAACAAGATGTTGGAGTTTAACGATATGATAATTTTTTTGCAAAAACTTACAATATTTGTGCTACAATTGTTTATTATATTGGTTTTGTGAGTCGACAGATGGAGAGTCTTTGCATTTAGCTAAAAAAGTCAAAATGAAAGCTGCTAAAAATTGAATTGGACGTTGTAGTATCACCAGAATTTAAAAGCTGTCATCAAAAAGCATAAGCTAATGCTGTTTGTAGGTATCTACCATTGTAAATTGTTGCCGTGACACATACTAATAACTGTATAATAATAAATGGGATAATAAAACGATTTTTGCACTAACGTAATTTTATTAATATTTTTAATACCTAAAACAAAGTATGTAGTTAGTGTGTTTACATTTTTTAATTTTCTAAATCACAACATTCTGTACTGAATTCGTGCCTTTTCAACGTTTTGCTATTATCTTGAGCTTACAGTTTTGTTTTAATTTTTGCAAAAGTGTACCAAGTCGTGACATCCCAGATTATAAATACGTAGAGGTTGTCAGAAAGAAAGATCAGCGTCGTCAGCTTATTGCTTATGATTGCCCACAGTGCAAAAAGGTGAGTAATCACAACTAGCAGTTTCCACTTTTTTCAAGTGCATAGATTCTAAACCATGGGTTTCCATCCTTGGGTTCGCAACCCCAGCTGGGTTTGGGAAGCAGTTTTTGTGGTGTTGCGTGCTAGTCCAAAAACCATTTTTGAAAATTGCTGCTTTCATAAAAAGTATGTGAGTAGGTCTTGTTTCTTCAGTCTTTGATTACATCATTTTGTTCTGGAAAGTGAAACTGAGTTTTCCCGCTCTAAACGCGGTGTATCAGTGCTTGATTATCCGGGAAAATAAAAATGCACATTGTTCCATGCTGTACACTTGTGCACAGTGTACACAGCCCAAAAGCGTGTCACTATTCATTTTAGGTTGGATCTCCTTGGATACCTATTGCATTGCAATACTGGTCGCTGAGAAACGGACGCAATCATCACATTGACGAATTAATGAAACAATCACTCATTGTTCAATAATTTGTTGAATAGTAAGTTAAAATTAATAAATGCAAATGATAACGACATTTGATAGTATAACATGAGATTATGTTCTTTGTGTGGGGTCGCCATATGATGCAAGATTCTGGAAAGGGGTCGCTGTCAACAAAAGGTTGGGAACCACTGTCTAAGCCAGTTTCTCTGATTACTTGTTCATTTTGTCAAAGGTTTTCATATTTTTTAGTGGTATGACTGATTCTTAAAACTGAACACTTTTTGATTTAGATTATTATTTATAAAAATAAGTTTCATTGTCATGTTGACAGTTTTCTGGGTTTCAACAGACTGTGAATGCTCTGATGCATCGTGCCATAATTATTCTACAATTATCTGTAGTGTAAGCCATAGCTAAGGTCAGAGAACCATAGATAACGATTGTTCACTATTAAGTAGGATTGACTTGATAGTGGTGTGATGTTGTGCCTGCCTGAGCAGGACAATGGACATAGCACCATGGCAACCTATTGTCGGGAACTGTAGATAAACGCTTTTACATTTAAATTAATCCAGTTTAAACTATTTAATGTGTACATCGTATACAAAAGATTGTCGTGAAAGAGTGAAGCTTTGTTATATGTGTAATTTCTACATTAAATCTTACAGTATTATGATGCAATGGATTTGACTGAAGAACAGAAGAGAGAGCGCATGAACGCGTGCGGTCGTCATCGGGCGCACTATGCGCCACCTAGCACACCAGAACATTTCTGGGAAGTTCAGTTTCCAAGCACACAAGAATGCCTGGAAAGAGGTGAGTGGTCTAATTTTATTTCAGATTGTTGTAAATTTTGTACCTTCTTTAGCGTTTTGCTATTTATTTTGTTTTTGTAAGTAAATTTGTTGAAAATTGGCCGAGTTTATCGTAATTATGCATTACAATGTGATAGCGAGGCATTCGACTGAGGGTGCAACATGAAAAAAGAGGTAGAGTTTTTAACTGCTAAGCTTGAACAAAGGAAGACAACAATCAGACAGGTTTTCACACACTAAAGAAACACTTTTTTTAACAATTGAGTGACGTAATATTGAACAAGACAAGTAATATTGTAGCCGGAGCACTGAATAACACAAGACACTTGTATACCACATGTGGCAAGTGACTTCGTGCAAACTTTTCCGATTACCAGTTTTGAGAAGAGGTGTGAAAAATCAAATAAATAAATAAATGAAGCCAATTAAAATAATCTGCAGAAGAGATGTAAAGTAGAAAAGGTCTACTGTAGGCTATCTGAACATTATTAGATCATAAAGAATAAGCTATTTAATGACAATGTGAGTGTAGGAGAAAAACCTATGGTTAAGCTAAATGGTTTAGCTTGGCACTACTGCTTCTTGCCACTACAGGACACATTTAATGCTCTTTTACCATAAATTTTTTGACTTGTGTACTTTCTTGTGTTTCAGGTATCCAAAAAGAAACTCAGGCAGTACCTTTAAGGTCTCGGCGAAAACGACCCCTGCGTAATCAGCAAACCAGTGCTGATTGTGACTCTTTGATATTGTAGTTAACATTTTTGATTTACGATAAAATCATAATGTAATGTTAATTCTCTCAATTACATGTATATATATATCTATATGGTACAGTGCAATTAATTATTAAATCTTTAATTAATTTGGATTTTAGATTTAGATTAGATTTATTTGTATAAAGTCGGACTGCTTGCGGGTTTGGACAATGTTTGTTGAGCGTATTGTGCTGCTTTTCCTGTTATTAGATAGTTGCTATTATATATATTAATATTATTATATTTTAATCTGTATTTTTAGATCAGGTTTTTACACAATGTAATTTATAATTGGCTTGAATAAATAATTTTTAAAACTTGGTTTTAATTTTAGCTGCGTTTATGCATCAATGATCAATGGAATTTTTGTTTTTTAACTCTGTAAATTTCTTAATGACCAGACACATTGCTAGTCTACAAGAGCATTTCTTAATTTCTGGTAATGCCTATCACATTTTCATTTTTAGTATTTTTTAGTTTTTCAAGTAGGTTTCCTAAAACTTTATGAGCTTCAAGCAAACTACAGTGAACATTTATTTTCGGCAGGGCTTATAATCATCCCATAAGGCAAACCAGCTAAATTTTTCTGAGCTTACAGTTTTGTGTTAATACAATAAGTACGTTTGTGGTTAACAGTTGGAAAAATTAAATTAAAAATGCATCTGTTGTTAAATAGCATATTACGATAAATCAATCTTAGAAAACATGAATTGATTCCAGCAATTGCTTGTTAGTCACGATGAGTGTGAAGTAACAGTAGACCAATTAGCCTGTATCTGTGTGGAGCCAAGAATAGCTCCAGGTGAATTATAATCATAATGGTTTACACGGTCAAAAAAGACAATGTTCAACAATGGAATTTTGAAAGTACAAAAATAAATAACTTGTGCTGGAAGTAAAGTGACATAATTAGGCCTATTCTTAATTGTGGGGGCTTTATGTATTTTTAAAGATTCATAAAGATAGTGCCTTTAAACAAACGTTGTCGATGCCAGACTATATCTTTGCGTGTTTCGAATTTGTGTCACGTTGGTGACAATTTATTGTTTTATTTTACTGAGCGGCAGTGAGTGCTTTGTGACTTGTGAGGTCTTCATCATTAACATAGTAGAAGGCGTGGACAAATTTTCTTTTCAAAATGTCGAATTGGCTTTACCATTTACTGATGATTTCTTATATTGCTGGACCACGCCACTGGCCCACTGCTCAAGTGCTCACCGTGTTTTCACTGCTTCTGGCTTAAGGCAGCAAAGCTGAGATAGTAAATAGAATTAACCACACCACAGCGCACCGTTTTAATGTAGTTTGCTAAAAGACTAAAAGCTAATGGCAGATTGGTTGTTATTGGTAGTAGAACTCTTTAACTTTTTAGTAATACTAATAGCCCCTTTGTGTTACTTAGCAAACTTTTTGACGTATACTTGTTCAACTCGGTTATGGCTTGTCTGCTTAACTGAGTTTTACACCCTAACCTGAAAATAATCGGAACTTTGACATTAAGGTTAATGATCTTCTCTTTGTTACCATCTACAACGAGCACCCCCTTTGCTCTGTAACGAGATGCGGGAGAATTTAACACAGTTTCCATTTCATGTCACATTGACAATCTTTGTCTTTTTTTAAGGATTCTTATACATTCATATTCTACTTTTCGGACACCTCTTCTTGTTGATTACTGTCACTTGTTGTTTTCCCGTATTCTAAAAGTAACATCTGACTTAACCTTCGACAAACATTTTTTAATACTTCAATACGTGCTTTTAATGTCTGCCACATTAATATCACTCACCTTATGCTTATCTGTATTTTCTTGCTATTCATTACACACATCTGATTGTCTTTATATAATCCTCTGAAATTACATTTTGCTTCAACTATTTTTAATCTCATATTTAAAATTTGCTTGCTGTCATTTGTGCCCGACTCATGTTGATAAGATTGCAACCCAAACTCGTTTCTTTTAATAATCTAGTTTTTGTCATTTTGCTGTCTTTCTCTGTAAATTCTTCATTCAACCTTTCTTTTACTTTATTCTTAATTATTTTTTTCATAAAACTAATTAGAACTTTGATGCAAAAATCCTAGTTTAAAAACTAGGCGGTATCATAACTGTAATAATATATTTATTTCATAATCAAAGAAAGACCGTTTTTGAAAGTGTTGTGAAGAGTACAGGTACTTTACAACTGGGTATTAAATCTGTGCACATCTGATGTTTGGACCTGCTCAAGAACCACTTGCGGTGGTTTGTGCAGTACCAAATCAAGATCTACATAATAATAGTGCCCATATGGTCTTCCTGAATACTTCAGAAAATATGTCACTGTCAGTCATATAATTAAATAATAATGATAAGAAGTATTCTCACACAACGTTCTTGTTATGAAGTTTATTTTTGTAAGCACGCCACTTTGATATGTGTTTTTTGGCTTTGATATTGTTATACACTGTTGTTCAATATTTATGTGATATGGGTATCTCGTAAAACTTTTAAGTTCTAAACTATTATTTAACTTTTCAACAGGGGCATATCAAGACTTTATGATGCCCTGGGCTGACAGTTCTGTCCCGCCCATCTCTAATGTGAATTTATGGTTGCTTATGTAATAAGCTGATTAAACAATTACTTGTTGTGTATAATACGCCCTTGCTTTTCAACCGTAACAAAAATAATTGTTTGCACACTTAGAACATGTTTACTTACTCAACATCTTTTTGTGTCGCCTCGCTATGTACCTTATCGCTCCGTACTACCTTGTCGTGTATCGCAGCACCAAGCGCCGCCTTGCTGTGTACCATCTACTACCATCTTGCTATGTAGATGATACACAATGAGGGAACACACGGTCCTGCGATACACTGTGATGTCAGCAGATGTGAAAATCCCGTGAGCTCTGTGTTCTTAGGAGCTAGCTAAAACCTGTGGTTTGGATTGCCCACTTGGTGTAGTAACTTTGGGATGACCACTAAATTTTCTTCGTTTTGCTGTCATGCCATAAAAATATTTGTTTGGTGTAAAACTTGTACTGCAGCTCCACCAACAAAGAAATATAATATAAACCATGGTGCAGAACATTAGAAAAAAATGAATACTAAAAAGCAAAATACTAAGATTAATCAAATTTAAGTAATTAATAACTATAATAAGAAGTAATAAGATACCTATTTTATATTCTGCATAAGGACATACTGTTTAGAAAGATTCCTCTCACATTAGTGCATATTGTTATTGCCAAAGTCATTTTTCAAAATATAAAACCATGCCTGATATTCAGTTGTTAGTGCTGTTGCTGTTACCTGTCGCCAATTCCAATGATAGTATATTCCTGGTAAACATTTCTACCTAATTTTCGTTGCAAAATCAGAACATAAATGAATGCTTAATTATTTACTAGCTGTTGAGTTCAGGCAGCATGTTGGCAAATGATTTCAGAGAATCATTCAACGTATAACGGAATACGTCATTTCTGTCCACTGTCCAATAGTATGCAAATGCAAAAGCTATAATGTGATGTATTTGTAATAGTTTTATGTGTAAGTCGGGTATTATATTAGTTGGACAGCAGACTGAACTTTGGCTAACACAATTGCATGTATTTGCAAGAAAGTATTTTTATCACTTTTCACATTGAACCTTGTTCCCTGTATTTAGGGTACACTAGTACTTATTTACTGGCATTGATTTTTTGCAGTCTATCCGTGATTGTTTGATAAAATTTACTCACCACATTAGACCTTCATCTGCACTGGGTGGCAAGCTGTTGAAAGTTGTAAGTTTATACAGCAAATTTAACGTTGTTTGCCTTGTCACAATAGACTTAATTCTTGCAGATTTTGAATAGTGAGCATGCTTTGCCAGATGCATGAGTGTTTTTCTGCAGTTATTGTGTTGCTCATTGTCTTCAATTTGCAACTCGGTAGCAAGTTAGCAACACTGTCGTTGCTTATCAGACCTGTATGTGAATTTCTCTGAGTTGAAGAGATGAAGGGGAAAGAAAGAATTCGCAAAACGTCACACGCTAAATAAGCAAATTTGCATTGTTGAGTTAATCAGTTTTTTGTTAAAGAACGAAACAATATAACTTTTAATATATGGCAGCCTATAGCTATATGACAATCTATAGCTGTTTGATACAGAATGTTGTATTTTTAAACCCAAAAGCTTCTGAATTCTTAACATTTCCATTTGAATATAATTAGTTATGATTGGTAGCTTAGTATGAGATTGTTACTTGAAATTTTCAAGGGCAGATCATGTACATGTATTTATAATTGTTACCACAAGTTGATCAACTGTAAGACCAACTTTCAAAGTTTATAAGAGTGCTGTACATCATTAGTATGAACAGTTAATTGTGGTGTTGTGCAGTTATTTCTTAAATTTTCACTTATGCAGCTAAATTTGTTTTTTTTTCTAGACCTTTCTTTGATTTACAGAATTAATGTTAATATAATCTGTGATTGTGAGCAATCATGAGTGTAAATCCGGATCTGAAGCGAGAGCGGGCTCGTGCGACGTTTAACGTTGAAGAACTGACTAATATATTAGATGGTGGAAAGGTGAAAACACTGCGAAGGCGGGAAATAGGTAATTTCTACAACCTGTGATGTACACAGCACATTGAGACTTACAATTTGCATTTGATTTTGATACATAAATTTTGCTCAAAGCGATAAGGTCTCTACTCTTTATAAGTGCAGAATGTTCTTTCTTTCGTCTTTCATAAGACAATGACAATTTTGATTTCAAAGACGCAGTTGTTAAAACTGAAAATAATTACTAAACATCTTACTAAATGCTAGCTTTTCAAAAATGGTTGTATGATAGCTTAGCATTCACAAAAGTTTCTTTTAAAGCTATTTTTTCTACATGTGAAATTAAAAAACCTGGATGTGCATAATGTCTGCTCAAGGTGAAAATTGTAGGAATAATAAGGAAGCATCCTGACATGACAAAAGCCTGTGAAACTTATGTCAAATTACATCAGATGAAACAGTTCATTATTATATCTTCAAACTTTTCTGCAGAAAATATGGTATTTCAAGATAAAGATTTCCAGAAGCTGAAGGATCCACGCTTTCTTTCTAGGCCGGAACATTTTGATCAGGCTGTACATTCCGCCGTACTTTCTGTGAAGAAGATTGCCTCTCTTGGATTGACCAATCCATTTGAGGTGCTTACTTATAAAAGGTAGGAAATCGGAAGTGGTACTGACAGTGTAGCAGTGTCTAGTTTTTTGCTGGATTGCTGCTGTGTTTACCTGCCTGAAGGGCAGATTTCTTTTATTTTAGAATTCTAAATGTCTACAATAGACATGACAGGCATGATGAGGCTATATTAGCCAGATAAACCAGTCATGTACTACTGACAGTTAAAAATAAGTTCTTTTTATTCATAATTGTACCCATTAGACATTAAATATCTACCTGGTTGTATGAGTCTTCTATTACATATATATATATGTATGTATGTATAAAATATGCATGTATATATGTAATAGAAGACTCATACAACCAGGTCCATATTTATATATGTTATGTATATATTTATACATTCAAATTAATGAGCTCATTTTCGAATTAGCTTGTTATATTATGCTTTTGCTGGGACAATACATGTCAGAGCCTCACAAGTGCCATGTGTGTGAGTGCACTGAACTATTCTGCCTGGCACATATGCATGCTCTATAACATGCTGCAAAGTGCATAGGTTTTGCTTTCATGCATTTTCTAGAGCAATTGCCGGAACGATGGGGCTCACCTCATTCGTCCTTCATGACGGTGCCTTTATGCCAGCTTTACTTGGTCATGGTAGTCAAGAGCAAGTTGACAGGTGGTTGCCACTGACTGCCTCTTATGGCATACTGGGAACATACACACAAACGGAGTTAGGACATGGTGCGTTAATGTGCTATTATTTATATGCATTCTGTATTTTTGATTTTGGTTAGTAAGTGAACATTTTTATATGAGTAGATGATTCTTTGAAATATTTTATTTTTTTTGTAAACAGTACCACGCAAGGTTAACTGACAAGTGTGGAAGTTAGAGTTCTGTCTCTGTTAGCTTTATTGAAGTTTTGATGTGCAGTTTATGTCCAGATTACTAACCTTATTATTGATGCCTAAATTAAGTTAAAAGAGTTAAATCTAGACATAATTATTTAGAGTAAAATTAGTAGCCTTCATGAGAATAGAATGATCTAATCAAAATTGTTAGTGAGTACAAATTAACAAGTAATAAACTCTGGTGTCTGTTGTTTATTTGTGGCATGATTGTTGGGAATTACAAATTAAGAAAATTTACTGTAATCTGAGAGTTGAGTTCAAATTTATGCATTTTCTAGTACATTTATGTATTAGAAATAATTGGACCTGTTTTGTTGCTGCTTAAATGTATACCCCACGGTCAGGGAAAATCCCGGAAAATCCTTGAAAATACAGACTATCCTACAAAGTCATGGAAAAGTCGGGGAAAAAGATAATTTGTTAAGAAGTCAGGGAAAATAATGAAAATGGGGCGAAAAGCCAGGGAAAAGAGAAAGGGTTGGAAAAATTATCACTGTGAACCAATATTTTTCCAAACATACTTTTCAGTGATTCGTGTTCAAATAAAATTTTACTACGGCAGACTCTCAGTTTGAATTTCTGTTCCAAAAATATTGATTGGCCCGACACATCATGTATCAGTATATGTATGAATTTACACCATTCATACATATATGAATATGTATGAATTGTGAATGTCCATACACAAAAATGTTTGAATATTTATATACTAGTAATGCAATTTCTGTTTATCTTAATCATGGAAAATCAATATTTGGTCAGGGAAATTTATTTTAAAATTATGTGGGAAACCTGTCGTGTGATTACTGAACTACTTTTTAATTCGATTAGGTACTCATCTCCGAAAGCTGGAGACTACTGCTACGTATGACCCCAAAACAGAAGAGTTTGTGTTACATACTCCAACATTGTCATCTATGAAGTGGTGGCCTGGCAATAGTAAGTGCATGGTTGTAGATTGTTTTCTTTGGTGACTCAAAGATACAGTAGGCGCCGTGTACTAGACTCCTGGTTAATAGAATCAGTTACCTAATTGACTCAAAAACGTCTGGTACTGGCCACTCCTATTCAAATGTATAAAAAAATTTGCTTACGAATGGCGTAAATTGACGCAGTTCAAGAATATGCCAGTACACGGTTTTTAAGCATGTGACAACTAACAACACACAGCATGAGCATCTTAGACATGTGTGCATGGCCGCAGGCGCACAACAGCCAAACACCACGTTGCTGGACCTATGAAGTGCACATTACTGGGACCTGTGAACCACACAGCTCTGTCATGTGCTCTGGTTCCGTACAAGAGTATAAAGAAAGCATTAAAGGAATTATATTAAATATTATCGATAATATTGAGTGAAAACAGGGGTACAGTGCCTATAAAACGAGCCGCCATGGTTGAAAGTGGTGTAAAGACCTTGGCAGGAAGAATGGTTCAGCACAGACAAATTAATAGGAGACGGTGTTTGCTTGTATTTTAGTGAACCATTAGTGGTCTGTTTTACATTCGGTTTTGTTGACAATAGATTTTCAGATAAGTTATGCAGTACATTGAACAATTTGCAAAAAACTAACCTCACTTTACAATTTTGCAAATTCAAAATAGACTATAGATATATGAAGAGCAAAGAAAACAAGGCTGACTCAAACTTTTGACTCACTATTGATGACGGACTTATTGAATTCATGATCGCGGGTAAGAAATGATGTCAGTTACGCCATCTGGGATTTAAAATGGCAGATTAAAAATCCTACTCTGTCTTTCGATGCAGAATTTATTCTAACATATTTCTGTAAAGTTTCATTGCAAACTTACAGAGCCTTAGGTTTTCTTTGGAAAAAATGTCATTGCCACCATATTGAATTCGAAATGCAAATCAAAAATCCATTCATGTCAGATAATGCAGAATTCGTTCTAGTAAAGTTTCATGTCGATCCCTTGTGAACTGACGGTGCCTTAGGCTTTTTTTAAAATACTATTTTTGCCTCCATCTTGAATTCATCTGGTAGATCAAAGTTCCACTCGTTCAACCAATACGGACCTAAAAAATTTGAGAGTAATTAGATTGGTTGAATTAAAATGGTTGTGAAAAAAATGAATTAGATTTTAGACATTTGTCACAAGCTATAAAGTTAGTCTAGAAACACAAGTTAAAGAAAATAAAAGCAACTGCTAGATCAAGGAAAGGTCAAAACAAGGTCAAAGTTAGCAGTATGAATAGATAAAGGCGAATGTTGTGTGACATTAATACCGAAATTTAATTACGGATGTTGTTACGTAAGAAAGGTAAATTTAAAAATATCCGTGGTGTTCCTCATGCAAAATTAAAGGAGATATGACTGTACATTTGCTTTTGTGTGTTGTGATAAAAAAAGTTTACTTTACCAAAATTACGAAAGAGTTTGCGAAGACAGACGACTCGAAAGTGCAAAGGAAGTTGCTAGAAAGAGTCCAGAGACTACAGACATTAGGAAAAGAAGAGGACAGAGATAAAATTACATAAAGAGATGTAAAGAAAAATAAGGAGATTTTTTATTGCCTATCTGTAGGATACTGGTAGTAGAATAATTTGAATGCTGTGGAAACACCAAAACAATGTCAACATATTAAAGTAAGAATGAATCCAGTTATTTAGGTTTATTATTCTTGTATTGATTACCACAAGTAAAACTATCTTTAGACTGTACTACATAAATTTTAATTATTTTTGCAAAAACAAATGCTTTTAAAGGCCATCCTGAATTTACTGTTTAAGGCTGCATAGATAATTGGATTTGCAAAACTGTTGCTGTATCCGAGCCATAGGAAAATTATTTGTGCCTTGTCGAAAATTTTATCCAGCAATCTGATAAACATAGGTCCCCAACAAATAAGAAATACTGCTGTAATTGTTGCTAACATTTTAGTGGCTTTCATCTCTGTAATTTTTACATTAGTTTGTTGATTTTCTTGATGGATTCTTAACAGTTGTTTCCGTGCAGCTCTCCAAATTAAGGCGTACAGGATGGATATTATAATCATTGATACATAAAAGAATAAAAAACTGTCAAAGAGTATTCTCAGTCTGATGCTTTTCTTTGGCACGCATGCTACAAGACCTCCGAACACCCAGATCGTACACAGGACACCAGTCACGGTTTTCCACGTGATGTGGATGTTATACTTGTATGGATGTAAAACTGCCACGTATCTTTCAAAAGCTATGGCACATAGATGCATTATGCTTACATTTCTCAAGGTGATTGAAACGACTTGCTTGATATGTTTGTGCGTGGTTACATATTCTTCTGAGTGTTTATAAAACTCATAAATTGCAAGCGGCAGTGTCATTCCTATGAGTAAATCTGCTATGGCTAAAGACACTATAAGTGCATTCACTTTTGTCTGCAGCTGTTCGTACTTATAAACTGCAATCAGGACCAGCAGATTGCCAGCTATTATTGCATCATTGGTTAGCAGAAACAGCACAGTGAAGGTAACTTGGATCAAACCATCAACTTGGCTTCCACTGTAAGTTGTATTTGTTGTTAAATTAATCATTGTAAACACTGTGCAACTTTCTATGCA
This sequence comes from Tubiluchus corallicola, assembly GCA_030141605.1. Lineage (NCBI taxonomy): Eukaryota > Metazoa > Priapulida > Priapulimorpha > Priapulimorphida > Tubiluchidae > Tubiluchus > Tubiluchus corallicola. The sequence goes on along the minus strand of JAQGDQ010000110.1, from coordinate 188,714 downwards.
TTAATCGCTTTACAAACATTACAGTACCATTATTGTTTGAATTTCACTTTCTTCTTTGTTGTCTCCATGTTTAAGTGACAACCTATACAGCTCTCAAGACAAAAGCACACTTCGACCATGAATTTTCAGGCAGCTCTGTGTTATATACTAGCCAAATTATATGTTTGCAATGAAGCCATTATGGCATGTACTTAGTCATAGTTAATATGTGCACTTGTTCTCCGTGCACAGATTATTTGCTTTTGTATTTGGTGTGCAAATGAGGGCTGTTCTATGCTGTATGGCAAAATTCTGTTCTATTGTGATGTAAAGGGAATGGCTGTAATCCAAACTGCCATCAACTTGGTGTCTGTGTGAGGGCCTTATTTTCCTTTTTTAGTTTGTCTAGCATCTAGGACATGTGAAAGAAAATTGCTCTACAAAATCAGAATTGTGTATATCATCTCTATCACTGTTACACAGTTGCAGCACCTGTGTGGGTGATGATGCTCAAACATACATCACTTGCGCAGGTGATGATACTCAAACAGGCAACACCTGTGTGAGTGGTGATACTCAAACACGCAGCGACTGTAAACTATTAAACTTGTCACGAATCACATTTATCATTTAACATGTATTGTTAACACAATATAGGTAACCTGAAAGTGTTAGTTAGCAAGCATTGACAATCACATATTACAGCAGTTAGGTGTCAAAACCAACTATCAAAATTGCATGGGAAGCAATTTCGTTGTAAAAAAGTCCAAATCATTTTTAAAAAATCTACACTGAACATGCATTAATCTTTACATGCTGTTTTCATTTGGGCTGAAGTTAGCAGTTTCTCACACACAAGAAATTAGTTTGTGAAGTGGATTAGCATTAGGCTTAAGATTAAAATTAGGGTTAAGGTTAGGGTGGGGTTAGGGTTAGGGTTATGGCTAGCGATAAGATTAGGGTATAAAATCATGTGGGGATTGTAAATTCCTTCCTTCATTTGAGTGCCCGAATAAAAATGAATCTAGTGGACCTAGGCACACTGTTTTCAGAAAATGAGCAAAAATATCTGTGATGACAAAACTTCTCTTACTTCACTTCAGTTTTAAGTCACTAGCACAGTTAAAGCAAATTATAAATTGATACGTATAGATTACTGTATAAATGTATTATTGTATGTTGTGCTGTAAACATTGTTTTTCAAATATTGTAAAGTTTTTAAGGTTGGAACTGAATGAGAAGTTCGGGAACGGGGCACGGAACTGACTGAATGTTTAGGAACGGGGTTTGACTAAAGTTCACTTTCGCTGTTTGGGAATGGGATCATAACTACACTAATCACGAACATCCCTAGGCATAAGTAGGCAAGTGGGTGTTAATAGTGTGGTCGTAACCACCACTGCACATTACATTATATGTGTTACATTTTCCTTCACAGTTGAGAACAATAAGCTTATATAAACTATTCGTCATCTAATGAATACGTCTATGAAAGCACACAATGGCAAATATATGTGCACCTGCTGTTAATGTACATTTAAGCACACACAGTGGGCGCATGCAATATTATGAACTATTTATTTTCACGAACTCTTGTATTCAGTATCATGCATCGAAATTAACAGTGTCAATTGTCAATTGACTGATAGAAGCACTGTGCATTGTTGCTGCAGCTGAGGGTAAATAAGTGATTCACAAGTGCAGCTTTGTCACATTGTGCAATTATGAGCTGTAGGTGTTAGTTGAAATGTTCATTTTTACAAAAATAGAAGAAAATTTGTTGTTCACAGATTGAAGTGTGTGGGACCTGACCATGCATTTAATGACTAATTTTACTGTAAATGGAACAGAAGTAGGGTTGCAAACAGTGCTTTATGTGTCAGAATTTGTTTTGTATCTACTCACTGCGATAATTATAGTAGTAGGTAATCTGCTAGTTGTGCTTGCAGTATATAATTATGAACAGCTACAGACGAAAACAAATGCCTTCATTGTGTCGCTAGCCATAACAGATTTATTAGTCGGAATAATACTGCCTTCACAAATTCTCTTTCCAGGAAAAAGAAAACGTATTTCACGTGATGTCATTGGAAATGTTGTGGTATTTTTGACAAATACTAGTATACTACATCTATGTGTAATTGCTGCAGAAAGGTACCTGGCAGTTTTACATCCATATAAGTACAACATCTACATCACACGAAAAACGATAGCTGCAATACTTTGTGTTACGTGGTGTTTTAGTTTAGCTGCAGCATGTATACTTCATGCTCTTGTGATGAGCAACATTCCCAGAATTTTCTTAATATACAACAATATTCTATTTTTTTATTTGCCCGCTGTCACATTGCCCGTACTGTATGTACTAATGTGGAGAGCTGCACGGAAACAACTGTTAAGAATTCACCAAGAAAATCCGCAAACAAGTGTAAAAGTGGCAGAAATGAAAGCGACAAAAATGCTGCTTATGATCACTGTTGTGTTTATAGTTTGCTGGGGACCTAATTTCATCCTAACAAAACCACATTCAAATCCACAAATGCGATCTCTCTATCTTTTGTCTGGATATTGTAACAGTTTTGCCAATCCATTTGTTTATGCAGTTATGAATAGCAAGTTTAGAACAGCATTTAAGAAAATCTGTTTCTGCAAGTAAGTCATCAAAGCATGAAACACAAAGTCACAGTGGACAATTGCTGTCAAAGACTTGGCTATTGAAGAATAACACAGCAATCAATTTTTTGTAGTGGCTCATTTGAGCACCCATGTGATCTTAATGGCTCAACTTTACACGCATGGAAAATGTTACGGAGTTCATCCCTTCTGGTTGCAGATTCGCAACATGAATGATCACTCCATTATGCCAGGTATACATACTTTTTTAGACATTTTCATCGACTAACAATTACATATCAATACTGTGCTTACATATCTGCGAGGTTAGCTATCCGTAATGGAACGTGTTATGAATTAAAGTGACTTGCCCTTTAATAAAATATGTGTTTAACTAGGGTCTTTTATGAAGTATTGACTTGGACATAGATTAGTTATAGTGATGTCAAAGAAAGAAAATTTAGGTATTTTTTGCTAATTCATGGGAACAGCTTCTGACTCTAAAGTTCAAAATTTTTTTAATATTTCCTTTTTTTTTAAATTTTTCTGATCTTTACTGAATAGTTTCTTTACTGTTTCAGAAAATGTAAGCTGCTGAGTTGCACAATACCTTATTTTGTAAATGAAATTTGGTATGATGAACACAAATTTTTTGGACGTATATTCAAATTTAAGAATTATAACATTTATTTTAACTAGGTATTGAACTTGGAGATATTGGTCCTAAAATGGGTTTTGAAACAGTGGATAATGGTTACTTGAAACTTAATTACGTACGCATACCTCGTGAAGGGATGCTGATGAAGAACGCACAGGTAAATTGTAATAAATTACGAATGTCGCCAATTGTAATAAATTGTTATAGTGACCATAACTACCTAGCTCTGTTTAATTTCATGTGCATGGCACATGTTTCTATAAATTTTTCACTATAAACATTGAAACTTGTTTTTGGATATTATTTTCGAACTTTGAAAAAGTTCTTTTTCAGTGACGAGGAGAAAGTGAGAATGTATGAAGGGGCATTTTTTCTTTTTTCAGTCAGTTGCTATCTTTGTTTTATTGTTTTTGTTCTTGTCTGCTTAAAAATATTTTATGTGGCAATGGTTTGCTTTTACGCTATGTTAGCTTCTGGTACTTTATTTTGTTTTTATAATTTATTTTGTTAGATACTAAAATGGCTTATTTTGTGTTTTGCTACAGAACACATTGTCTGCTCAGCCATGCTCTGCTCTGTCATTCTGTGCTGAACGTTATTCAACCCTTTTTATATTTTATTTTGTTATCTTTTGTCCCATTTGTTTTGCTACAGGACGCATTGTCTGCTCCACCATGCTCTTCTCTGTCATTCTGTGCTGCACGTTATTCATCCCTTTTTATATTTTATTTTGTTATCTTTTGTTCCATTTGTTTTGCTACAGGACGCATTGTCTGCTCCGCCATGTTCTGCTCTGTCATTCTGTGCTGCATGTTATTCAACCCTGCTTTACTCACTTGCCTTTTTTGTCTTATGTGCATATCGCTCCCTTATCGCTGCACCCTTGCTTTACTGTTTACTACTTTACCATTTTTTGCTTTCGTTTCGTTGTGCACCATTGTAACTTTCATCTTGAGGGTACGCAAATAATTGAGTGGTGCATGTCACCACATTTGATTGCTAACTAAAGCTAAACGGCACTAGGCCTCATCAGTAAATGGTTGGTTGACTTTTCCTTTTAGGTGGTTTTAGCTGATATATTGCTTCTGTGTTGTGCTATTCTTAAACTAAGATATATACTTAAATATGGCTAAGACACCTCTACTGGTTCGGTGTCTCATCACAGGGATTATCCTTATAATAAGATTTAATCCTGCCATATCCACCATTATAATGTACAATGTCTTCATTAAGTGCTACATACTGACAGCTTGCACAATTTCAATTATGTATAAGCAAAGCTATCTAACTTTTCAGGTTCTAAAAGATGGCACCTACATAAAGCCCCCTAGCAGCAAACTAGCTTATGGGACAATGGTGCTGATTAGGGCTATGATAGTGGACGATACAGGACGCTACTTGGGACATGCTGTGACCATCGCTACTCGCTACAGTGCAGTGCGACGACAGTCCGAGATTGAGCCACAGTAAGCTTGTGTTTACCATCTTTTAAATTTTAGTCCACTATCTTTGTATATTTGGTATGCTGTTATGTTGCTGTAACTGATTGTGTGCTGATTAGTATGAGAATTCAGACCTGGATGAAAGTTCAAATGGGCAGAACAAATGGCTTGATATTACAGGGTTCTTAGTTCGAATCCTGAGTGATTCATAGTTTTTAATGCCTTTCTCCTTATAAATATAACTGTTGATTATAATGACAAGAATTTTATTTTTTTGGTTTGTAGATAGCAGCATCACAATAATATTGGTTAGTAAAATGTTTAATTGAACAAAATTAAAGCAGCAGCTAAGTCACGGACACCAAAAAAGTAATGTGTGCAATCAGTTATAGATCACTGAACTGTGATTTACTCCTAAGCAACGTACTGATAGATGTAGCATCTGTTTGCATTAATGACTATCAGAAAAAAGTATTTGTTTATAAGTAGTCAGTGATATTTTGACATACCAGTGTACCGCGCACCACTTATTTTGGTAGCTGCTTTGGTTGTTTTTTATAAAGTTCAGACTGTGAACTTATAGGTCGATAATTATAATAAACATTAATTTAGAATTAATGATATTCGGCAATATATAACTAATAAATAAATAAGTGTTTTTGTTTGAACGTTATTCATATCCATTTGTAGTGGTGTAGAACCACAAGTCATTGACTTTGTGACTCAGCAGTACAAGCTTTTTCCAATTCTGGCAGCGGCTTATGCATTCCACTTTGCTGGAGAACGCATGGTCAAAATGTACTTCTCTATGGCGAAAAAGATTGAGGATGGAGATTTTGATCTTTTGCCTGAGGTAAGTTTGCCAAAAAGCTTTTCTAACACTGTTAGGTCGTGTGTTTTTTTAAGATGCTGTTGCAAATTATGCTCTAGTTGAACAAATGTTTGGCTCACACTAGCATTTTGATGGTGACATAATGTAACAATGACTCTTACTGGCCAGTCTGGAAAGTGATTCATGTGAAGCTGAGTGACCACGTCACCATGATAACTTGTAATTTCACTCATTTTTGCTTGAAGTTCTTGTACCGTTTTCGGTGTGTGTAGGACATTTTTTTATAGAATGTTAATAGCAAAAATACATTTAACTTTTAAGCAGTTTAGGTTTTTAATCTTTGCAAGCAAATATTATAGGTACATTTGATTAAGCTGCTTGGAACAGGTTAACCACAGTGGTTGAACAGTAGGAAAGCGTGCTGATGTTTTAGTGTCTTAACTAACACTTAACTAAGTCGTTTTTGCTAGTGTTTCGTTTGTGATCAAAATGCCAGTGCAACCAAATTTTATTCACCTTTCAATGTTTCACCAATACTTGCTTTTCAGTAAATTTGCTTACACTTGTCAGTTGTATTTGCAATGGCTTCAGTAGAAGTGATGGAGCTTTGTCCACCTCTACCTTATCTGCAGGAGCTAAGTCATGTTAGTTTATTACCTGTAGCCTATACTTTTATAATTTTGTCTATTAATGCACATTTATGCATCTTATTCCAGCTACATGGTGTTTCGTGCAGCTTAAAGGCAACGTGTACGGCTGTTGCTTCATCAGCAGTAGAACAGTGTCGCATGAGCTGCGGCGGACACGGTTACTCCAGAGCCAGTTCGTTGCCTGATCTGTACACTAAAGTTGTTCCAGCTTGTACATATGAGGGCGAAAATACAGTGTTAATGTTGCAAAGTGCGAGGTGCATCTTTATTCTACTTAGTTGGTTTTGCTAAAAAAAATTTTAGTAGTTGTGAAGTCATTTTCTGGATGAGAATTAGTGGCATTAAATTGTTTACAAAAAATTATATAGTTGCAAGAGCTTAATTGCCATTGTATATACTAGCCTGGGAAGCATGCTTGTGTTTGCGTGACTGAAAATTGTAAGAAAAACAGGAAATGTTTCGGGTGTTTTAACACGTGTTTCACAATCAAGAATTATACATCAGAATTGTCATCGAGTCTCTCTGTAAAGGATAATATATCATATGAAAACATACCAGATGGGATATCATGTAGTAAATATCGTACCAGGTGATATATCATGCAATAAGTATTATACCAGGTGATATATCATATAATAAATATGATACAAGGCTTTTATGCAATTTTCATTAGAGATCTGTATGAAATAAAATAATAACTAATAATTAGAGGCCAGAGCCACGGATTTGCAGTCACATTGTGCGTGTGCTGACAGAGATACTAAACTTTAGAAGTTTTTGAACGAGAAAGCTGGTCAATTCAAAATTAAATACACGAGTAGACAATATGTATGGGATTATTTTGGTGCTTTGGTGTTGATTTGTCAGTAATCAAGATAAGCTTCGCCACGAGTTAGATTTAAATTATATTTGCAATAAATCTATTGCTTTTTTATAATAATAAAAAATGATCTCTAATGCATTATTTAAATTTGTACATCAGATTTTTTTCTGTGTATAAGCAACACAAATTATTTAAAAAAATTTGTCTCCACAATGTAACAGTTAACTAACAATTTATCATTTATTTCATTAACAAAAATTCGTAGCTTTAGCTGACTTAGCTAATTTATTCTTTAAGCCAACACTGCTGAAAAGTCAGTCAACTTCTGTCACTAAAATTGATTTACTGTGTGAGTCAGCTGATGCAGTAGCAACTGATTCAGCTTCTGTCAAGCTAGTTGATTTACTGTGTGAGTCAGCTGATGCAGTAGCAACTGATTCAGCGTCAGTCAAGCTAGTTGATTTACTGTGTCAGTCTGCTGATGTAGTAGCAACTGACTCAGCTTCAGCCACTGCTAATAAGAAGTATAGTGTGGCCGATGCAGAAAAACTGGAACTGTAAAAGGGTGACTTCAAAAACTATAAAGAAGAAAAGTGAAAGACAGACTTTTCTTTCTAGTTCATTACTTCATCAGTTTGTGAAGTTTTATTCGTAACTCTTTCTCGTAGAAGCCTTACATGCTTAGACAACTTGTTATTGAAACTTTCTGATCCTGTGTAAATATTTATTTGTTTCAGCAAAGATGAAAGTCATCTCAATAAAGTTTAACTCAATAATGTAAATTCTATTGTGATATTATATTGACACTTGAGGTAGTTTTCATCTTAAGTTTATTACAACAAAACACTAGTTTTAAAATCGAACCAAAATAAGCTTGTCTGTTGTCTATGTTATACTTCTTTGTTATACTTTGTCACACCGGTTTAATTTTTTGACAGACATTTGGTCAAGTGTTTTACTGCAGCTCGTAGTGGCAAGCAGCTGAAAATGTCTGTAGCATATCTTTCGCAGCTCGGTGAACAACATTTTCAATTTCAGAAAGGAAGTCGCTTTTCTCCTGCTTTTGCTCATCGGGCAAAAAGGTTGGTGCAAGATATATAAATATTGGAATACCGACACTGTTGTTGTATTTGTAATTTATGTTTGTGTGTAATATGATTTAAAAAAGCACATACAGTGTTCCCTCAATTATCTTGGGTGTTCCCGTTCCAAATAAGTGAATTTCCGCAAAGTAGGGACACTATACTTATTTTAGTAGTTATGCATTATTTTAAGTCTTTATAAACCCTCCCCACACTCTTATACATAACCCTTTCCCGCATCTCAAGTGGGCGCAAGTACTACATTTCGTTTTTGGTGTGTATTCATCCGCCGAATAAATACACTATTTACTGTAAATGGTAATTTTTATGATTTATAATATTCTTTTAATGTTAGAATTAACATTTTTAATATATTTTTATACAGTTTGTGATTTTTTATGCAAAATTCATTAAATCTATACATTACTGTACAATATGCACTACGCATGTGCAAAAATACTTTAGACGGAGTACCGCAAAAACCCGCGAAACAGCGAAAATACAGCGATAAATATTTCACATTAATGTTTTTGAAAATCCGCTAAACAGCGAGTCTGCGATAAACGAACCGCGAAGTAGCGAGGGAACACTGTACACACGAGGTCATGTAGCCCACACAGTGTATTCTTTGTGGCCCTGCTTAGAACTTATCGAAAGGCATGTCGATTTCTCTTTAACCTTTTACTCTTATAATTATTAGCATGATGTGAAATCATGAAAAAAGCAAAGTGATTTCTTATGGTAGACCATGTCTTTTTTTCAGGTTAATTGGTTACGCTTGTGAGTTGTTGAACAAGGAAACTAGTAAAGGAGTCAGTTACGTGCGTGCTTGGAATAACTGTTCTGTTGATCTTGTAAAGGCAGCCCAGGTTTGTTGCTTATTTTAACAAGAGGTATTGAAAATGTTTAAGAACAGGCTTGTACAATTGAGTAGGAAAGCTGGAACGCTAAGGTGTTTGAGTTGCATTGTTGTTTGCTGTTTAAAGAAAGTTGTTTGTTGATTGTTGAAAGGAACCTTCTCCACAGAGGCTAACGTGCATAATAATTAGTTTGTGGGTGGCAATTATAACGACTAATCTATCCGTCATTTTTATTGGTTACTAAACATGCATTACTAAACAGGCTAAGAAAATCCATTCAGTCTCGTACAAAGTTCAGCCAATTATAGATGTATTTGCCATATTTCCTTCAAATGGAATTTTATCAGCTGCGTTCTGTTAAATAGTTGAGCGGTTTCTTATTTCCTGCACTGATTAAATTTTCTTGTCTTTGTTTCTAGACTGTAAAGCCAAACATGGGTTGCTAAGGTAAACAGCAGTTGTCACATTGTAGCTGAATAAACCTTTTCACAGTTCCAGTGATTGACGATGGTCGTGAAAAGGTCAAAGATTAAGTGTACCAGACAACATGTTTTAACACTTGACAATGCCTCGCAGCCCATGCTACTGTAATATTAACAGTTTTAACTGCTATCTAGAACCTTACCTAGTTCAATTTTTCTCGTTCGTAAGCAAGATCCTGCTAGTAAGTCACTCTAATGTACAGACTAATGTATAATTAAGTAAAGTTCATGTAAAGCAACTGTAGTTACTGAACTGAGTGGCAGATGGTTTTGCTTTACCCACATATCACGTGACAGTTGTAGTTAGATTCGTTGCTGTGGCACACTTAATCTTTGACCTACAGCAACAGCGCGTGCACACAACGTACCTATGAAAAGGGCTTATTTATTTTTTTATTGTCGGTGATACATGTCTGTGATGCCAAATGGAATGTACAACTGTCCCACTGGCTTAGGTCCTAATTTCAGGAAAGACATCCATGACTGTGACTTTTTTTGCAGATTTGCAAAGCTAGCTTATAACAGGACTTAAAAACTATGGAGCTGTTACATCACTTTCTTTCTAGCTATTGCACCATTGCAGGCACATTCCGAGTATTACGTTGTGAAGAATTTTGAAGATGCTGTAGATGAGAAACAGATGAGCAATTCTGTACGAGCTGTCTTAACTTCGCTGTGCCAGCTGTACAGTACACACACGCTACTGCAGTCTGCCGGAGACTTTTTAGAGGTAAACATTTACGAAAATGGGGAAAATAGACAGATGTTTTTCACAAACATTTTGTTAATTTGATTAAGCACTTTCACAGCATTTTGTTATGTTAAATGCCACCAAAAATCCCGAAAAATCTGTAAAGCGTCTCTTATTTTTATGCTTGTGCATACATAAGGTTTTTACAAATGACAAAAATGTTGCTGTTTCACATTCATCATTTTCAACTTGTCATTTTGGAACACATATTTGACATTACAAGATTAAAGCGTAAGTATTTCGGGTCCTTAAATAGTGTTTTGTCGACAATGGGGCCCAAACTCAATAATGGCAAAACCATTAATTAGTTCTTATGTCTTTCTATTTTGTTGTATAGGTGTTAAGTTGGTGGCATGTCCACTATAGATGTGAATGTAATTAGAGTAAGTCTGAGCTGTGCATATGAAAAATATTTGACTTTAAACAAAATGAAAGTGGAAAACTACTTATGTATCGTTGTGGTACCATTCCAGCAAATTTTTTGATAGACAGTCGTAAGTTGGGATTTTTAAACAGAATTCAAAATTGTGAATCAATTGTGATACCAAAAATGTTGTATTTTATGAATGACTCAGATGTTGATTTAAGAATAAAGCATGGATGTAATCTTTGCGTTAATTTTACTGAGAAAAGAAAAGTTAGAAAAGCATTTTAGGAATGTGTAAGCAACTACATGTAGCATGAAGCGATGTGTATATGGATTTTATCCTTCTTTTGTTTTTTCAATGCAAATTATTTTTTTGTATTAAAACTACATTGTTGTATAAAAATTTTTGTATGCATAAAATAATAATAAAAGCAATAGTATTTATTTAGAATGTCAAAAATTACTGGTGAGATCTGTTACTGTGTCAGCGGCTCACTAAATTGTTTCTTTTAACTTTTGTCTCTTTTCTAGCTTTTGCAACACATCGAGTAGTCAAGTATGAGCTGTTTTAGAACTTTGAAGTTACTGTTATAATTCCAACCTGAAGTTCATCTTATTCAAATAAGGACGGGAATGATCTGTTTGTGATAGAGATCCCTTGTATAATTTTTCCTGAAACTTTCTTACTAATACTGCAGCAATTTTAAATGTAATTAGTTTACTATAACTAATAAGATAAATTTGATTCCCCAACGAAATAACGCTTTTGCTGTTTTGATTCAGATACTTTAGATAACGAAATGCAATCGCCATGTTTAATTAGTAAATACTTAAGCAACGTATCATAATTATCATGTAGAAATAACATGTTTTACTGTATATTCCATTTGTCAGGATGGTTACATGAATGGAAGTCAAATGATGCAGATGAAGTCTTACCTTATCGAGTTACTGGGAGAGGTCCGTCCTAACGCTGTAGCGCTTGTTGATGCATTTGATTATGACGATCAGATACTACGCAGCGCCCTAGGTGCTTACGATGGTAACGTTTATGAAAGATTGTACGAGTTTGCCAAGAAATCAACGTTAAACAAATCAGAGGTAAACACGTATGGTGGGCAGTGAGACACCTAACTTAATATTTAATGACATGGTAGCACTCATTGCACAAAAGTTTGCCGCTTGTTTTACCTTCTGGAAAATTCATTTGCTTGGCAAAATTAAGAAATGCTGTTGTCACAAGTATGCAATAGAGAAAGCTGCATATACCTTTAAGTATAATGTTTCTTATATAAAATACTTCAAAATTAAGATTTTCATTCAATTTCAAACTTTTGTTTGTATCATCACGTGCTGTTGTTGTTTTTTGTTTATTGAGACCTTATTTGTGGATTTTTGAGCTTCAGTCACCTGTCTTCCAGCTTGATGTTTTTCATTAAATTCACATTATATTTTTATCATGAGTTTTTAGCTGTATAAAGAATAAATAAATAAATAAACAAATGCATTCTACTTAAATCCCCTGTGATTATGAGACAGAAAATTCCATGGCCACTGAATCTCTATTTTCAAGTGAAGTTAGACCTGCTGGTATCACAAGTTATTTTCTTCTCATTTCAGATCCATCCGTCATATTATAAATACTTAAAACCCATGATGGAACAAGCTCGGTCAAAGTTGTGATTAGCCATCTGTGTACGAAATGCTTCCAGAGCTAGCCTGAAGACATTTGGGCACTGTAGCTGAATAGATTTTTCTTCTGCAATTTTTAAATTATAATTGTTTTATTGATGATAATTCAGTTTTGAATTGATATTTAAGCCTTACAGCTGTAAAGTAGTGAAACTGTGATAGGGGGTTATATATGGGCATAATTCAGTTAGTTATCCTGTCATGCATGCAGTTTCAATTATGTAAGTGCTATACAAAAGACCTCATGTTCTACCGAAGTTGCAGCATTGCCTGGAGGCATCGTGTTTCCTTTTACATTGTTAACAGATCATTCCATAATTTTTATTACAGTGTATTTCATGCCCATCGAGATCAGGAAGTTTTAGTTCGTTTCAATTACCACCTTGATAGATTTGATTCTTGAGAAACCTATAAATGCAATTTTCTACTTTGAACTTAATTGGTTAGTCAGCTGGTAGTAAGTAAAGTGATACAACTTTGTTTGATTTGACTATTTGTAGAGTGGAATTTAAGAAAGGCATGAAATGCTTTCAGAAACAGGCATGTACAGCAAAAAATCAAACATACGGTACATACGTGAACAAAGTTTGCGACCTTATAATAATATTATTATACTTGACGTTTTGAATTTGCAACTTAATTCGTCAGCAGAAGTCTGAAAAAATATAATTTGAGAGTGTGAAATCAGTATGGACCTGTTAAACAATATTAGCAAACCTCACACGCATAGCAACTACACAAACACAAAGAATAATAAATCCAGATTACTAACCGTTATTAAAATCTAACAGCAAATTCTAAAATTATATGTTTTTCAAGCTTCTGATGACAAATCTAGTTGCAAGTCTAATAAAGTTGTTATGTCGCGAACCTTGTTCACATGTGCCGCCTGTTTCATTTTTGCGGCTGCGCATTTTTCGTTATGTGACTTTATTATGGCCTTGTAAAGAGGATTTCGTATAGGATTGTATAGCTGTGCCTCCTTGGCAAATGGTTATACACGTGTGTGTACTACATATTTGCAGCTACATTAACACCCTAATGGTGTCTTAACTGTAGAAGTCATGTATTATAAAAAACGTAGTATAATTGTACAAAATGTATAGTGTATAATTGTGAGTAAAATTGACATTCCTACTAAGTTTTTGTGGTTTAGTCTGGTATAAAGGGTTTGAAATTAGAAATAGTTGGACGGTTACAATTTAAATTTCTCGGCAACTATGTAATGATGTCGTTTATCGTTGTAAGCAATTCTTTCGCTTGGTTTATGTATTTTTCTTCAATGTTTGGCAATGAGCTATAATTTTTCAAAAGCTCACTTAGTATCATGTGCAATTTTATGCAACATGCTGCTCATGATAAAAATACTGGTGTTAATATTATATCATCTTATTCATCATATTCACACTATAACTGGCATTTGAGCTAGCTTCTTTACATATAGGATGTTGTTAATATTACTAGGGTAATGATCTCCCAGAGATATACTAAATAGTACATCGCTGTATAGGTGCTTGAACGATGCAGCGCGTGTGCAAGTCATTAAAAGTTCATTAGTGTACTGGAAGAGATGTCACTGCTAGAGCACTGTGACAGTGACATATTTTCTGAGCTGCTGTTAGGGTCATGGGGGGGGGGGTCCACATAAAATGTGGTGTAATTGTACAAACAACTACCAGAACTCGATTACGTGACGAAGGAACTGATAGTTGAATAGTTCTACAATAATGAGCTATTGAAATTAGAAAAATAGCCTAAAATGAGTATAATTGTTGACCCCATGATGTGCAATTTTATGCAACATGCTGCTCATGATAAACATACTGGTGTTAATATTAGAACAATATTGTTTCTCATAGTTTAATAAATAATTTATAATTAATAACTCGTTTATGCCTGCTGTGTATTAATTTACTTTTTCTCAGGAGGAGGAAAAGCACTTGAATAGTTTGGGGTTTCGCCTTCTGATATTCATTGTCCAGATATTCTTTTATGACAGCTGACCCCTTACAGTGAAGACACAGTAGAGAGAGGGCATACAAACAAAGAGTAGAACGTATACAATTACACACATGTTTGTAATTTTCCCACATGTGTGTGTAATTGTATACTTTCTACATCTTTTCGGAAAGTGCAAATTTGTATTTTATGGTGGCTGTGTGTTACTTCAGTTGGTCATTGATGTCCTCTGTTTACATGATTCGGTTTTGCATTTTTTTCTGGCAGAGTACGCTGCTTTTTTGTAAGATTAACTGAATTGCTGAAAAGTATAACTTTGAAATCAAAGTTGCTTTATTGACTACAAGATCAGTTGTTCGTTATGTAAGTGTTACACCTAGATATCTGTCAAGCTAAACTGCAATACAGTCATACCTCTATTTTCAACCATAATTCGTTCCTAAAAAGTGCTTGAAGACCGATTTGGTTGAGTACCATTTATTCCCATAAGAAATAATGTGAAAGCAAATAATCCGTTCTCAAGCACCAAATGAACTGTAAAGTATTACTAAAACGAAATATAATGCAAAAATGTTTATTCAAACAGTAGATATGATATAATTGATAAGAAAAACATAATCGAATTACTTAGAAAGAAAAACATAATTGTTCATGAAAAAGCGGAAAAAATAAGCGTAGAAAGCAGGTAACGATACAAGTTCAACATAGAAGAATTGATTAAAAAGTTTATAGTCTACGCAAGTCTTTAATGTCTTCGCAAATGCGTGGGGGGGGGGCAAAAGTGAAGAAATCTTCAAAAAATGGTCTTATACATCGTTTTAAATAAAAAATAATGTGCCTCACTTCGAGTGGCTGCAAATCAGTTTTAACTAATCTACTCATATATGGGATGAGTAAAATTACTATTCTTGGTTTGTATAGTGGTAGTGCGTATGTAAGTGACGGTAGCTGTTTATAGGCGTTTAGGTGATGACAAAGCTATAAGACCTGGATTGATGACTAACACGTTTATTTCACAACATCACAATACATATGTGTATAGAATATAGCAATGCCAAGCCCCTGATCTGTCTCTAACCTTCCTCCTCGAGATCTAGTCTAATCTCCTCTCTTAGTAGACGCCTCCAGCCCATGGCTTCCGCACTGGCGCCAGGCTGGCTGCGCAGCCTGTCCAGAATGGGCATTTCCGTATTTGGGAATCTAGTGGAGAGGCAGTCACGTGACTGCCGCACCTTAATCCCGTGTTCGGAGTCTGGCTTCTTAGGCGTGTAACATATTTAATTATCAGGCCATTAATTATCAGATATTTAACATATTTTACAGATTCTCTTTACTCCTCTCTTTCTAGTAAAGAATTTATTTTCTCGGGGCTGGCAGATTAAACTACACGTGACACCATTAATATTTATCATAAACATACGTTAAAATTCATGGCATTAAATATTTGTCATAAACATCCGTTAAAATACATGGCATTAATTACTTGAAATTACTCATAACTATAATATGTTTTTCTATGTCTAGGCAACCTGAATGCATTCTTTTTAAGTATGGAGGAAATAGGCGCGCTGCGCCCTTTATATTGAGGTTACATTTTACAACACCTAATACGCATGGTTACGTGCGAATATATAGGTTAAGCTTTTATATGCTGGAGTATTATCTTTGGTGATTACATTATTCAGGGCTTCAGCAACATACATCATGGTTCGAGTATATATAATATCATTATGACGAACATTTTTCTTTAAAATACAGTCACAACATTACCAATCACACAGTTTAGAATACCATTCGATAGTCATTCCAATAGGTGATGGTATATATATATATACCATCACCATCATCCTATATATATATATATATATAGCACGGTACATCGTTTATATTAAAACAAGGTTGTGTTAGCAAGGTTCCAAGTATATCATCCTAACGTTCATCATCATATATTTAATCGTCATCATTAATTTTATTAGATATAGCTATACTATTTTTTTTTCTTTAAGCACCCCTAGTTTAAGGCACACATAAGTTCACGTCAATTACTTTGTTTAACACATATCATGAGTTCAAAGTTCGAGGTGCAAAGTTCATCAAAGTTCAAAGTATGAGTATATTTTTAAAACATATATTTAAAACACACATCAGAGTTCACATCTCATGAGTTCAAAGTGTTCACATATCATGAGCTCACGAGTTCAAAGTGTGTTCACATATCATGAGTTCAAAATACAAATCATGAGTTCAAAATACAAATCATTCTCTACATTATACAAATCATTCTCTACATTACATATTATTCTCTTCCCTTAGTTGAAAGTAAGCGTTTTGATCCGGGGTCAGTTGTGAATACTGGAGACGTGTTGCAAATGCAATGACGGCTTGGTATAATGCCTGAAAATTGCTTAGAGCAGCCATTTGTGAGGTAAATCTGAAAGGCCATGTCATGGCAATCTCGTGATTAAATCTCTGTATCCATATGGCGTGAAAAATAGCTACTTGATCTGGTCTCTCTAGGTTGAGGCAGCTTGAGTCAAACAGTGGAATATTTGTTAAGATTTCGAGTTCATTTTGCGATGGTCGAACTAACATAATGGCCTGTGCAGTTTTATAGTTGTTGTGTAAACTCGTCAAAATCGCTGATTTGGTGCTGAGGGACTGTCTGCTGTGCAAGTGAGGCAAAGTTAATCAACGTATTTATCCATAATAGTACAATACTTGGTATAGCGGATTTAAGCAGAATTATTTGGTCATTAAGAGGTAATGTTTGTAATTCTGGCTGAAGTTGTGTTTTTTTGAATCGTAATGCGTACTGCGACTGGTAATAGTTGGTTTGCCATTTGACCAATGGATTTGATACGGCTGGTCAATAGAGCTTTGAGGCAGTTTCGGCGCTGTCTTGCAGATCTTCCGAAGTGTGGCGACGTGGGTTGTAGTCCAACTGCTATGCATTTATTAAGTCTACAATATTGGCAATAGCGTCTGGTGTCTGGGGTAATTCGACATTCTCCGACGCACTCTTGTTGTGGAGGCGCCTTCCGAGTGTGCTGTTGTCTGTAGAAAAAATATCTGCATGCACTGCACGTAAATTGACCAGTGTCTAGCAGAACTTGGTGCAAAGCAGACTAAACAACTTCGTGTGACGGTGCTTGACATGTCTTAACTAATTACATTGAAGTCTGAATGTTTTAAATTGCACTGAAGTCTGAATGTTTTAAATTGCACTGAAATCCGAATCAACACAAGTATGTGGCTCTCCCATTAAGTGTTCAAAATAATTTTGGCAACGCATGAAATAATGGCAGTTTATAGAAGACAATGTTGTTTGATTCTGAAAGTCGTAAAGTTTATATTGTTTGAAACGTCTGACTGCCCGCATAGTTAAGTATTTATCAACGTAAGGTTTAAAGTTGATCACACTTAACGTATATCTTCTGAAATATTTGGTATGCGGTAGATCTAGTAGAATAAATTGACTCCGTTTGTAGTTGACACAATAATAAGTTTTTCGAAACGGTTGTTTTCGATATTTATAAGTTACTAAAAGTCGAATATTTAACTTCATTTGCACTGTTAATGTACTTTAACACAGAACAAGATTTTCTTTAATGTCAATGTACTTCACCACATAACAAAATTTTCTTTAGTCTACACGGAAGTTCTATGAATTCTGAAGCAACACAGATGCAATAAATTTACCACTACGCGGAAGTTCTATGAGTGCTGAAGTTCTATGCTGAAGAATCACAGATGTAGATGCAGTCTCGTCGCTGCCTGGTAGATGATTGACAGCTGTCAGCTGTTTTATGGTGGCTTCCTAGCACCTGGCAAGATTTAAGGTTTAAGCTTTTAGGAAAGGGGGGATTTTGAGAAAAAAAGGTTAAGGTATTCAATCATTCATTATTCAATTATTCATTTAGTATTTTAGTTTTTTAATTCAATCATTCATTATTCAATTATTCATTTAGTATTTTAGTTTTTTAATTTTCCCGTTCAGTCATTTCGCATTTTCTTTCACAAACGGCAAATAATATGCCGATTATTAATATACAGAAGACAAGTAGTGTTAGGCTGATTACGATCACATACGCGTGACGTGAGATAACTTCTGTAGCGCGATCGTTATGCAAATTAGGGCGGCTGTTAGAAGCAGGCGGTGGCATATTCATGCTGTGAGTTAAGTGATATTTAAGCGTCAAAAGATTACTGTAAGACCAAACCTTGTATAAGTTAGATTGGAGCGAGGTTGTTAATGAAAGTATTTTTCAATGGGGGGTGTTTTAGGGCGACTAGCACATCGGGAGAAAATGTCTGATCTGTTTGTGTCTGTTTGTTATAAACAGTAGGTAGCAGTTTAGAGATAGTAAATTCAATTTCATCGTTTGGTTTACAGGTCAAGTCTGTCTGCACTGTTTTACTGACATCCTTTGGAATGTCCGTGAATGGTGGGATTGGCGATTTAAGAAATGTGTATATTTCTTCTGGACTTAAAGGCGTATTTCGTAAAAAGGAAAATTGTAATGGTAGAAAGTGGTCATCACTCTCGAAGGTGTTTGGTGCGGAGGTGGTTTGAGGTGTTTCAGGTGTTGTAAGTGTATTACGGATCAGGTTGTAATTGACCTCATAGGAGTCGTTGAGTCCCTGCAAAAATTTGTCTATGCTGTCATCTAACTTTGAAAGATTCTCCTCAACGTCTTGGTTATAACTGTATAGTAAAACAAATGAATAAAATAAGATAAAATGAAATGGGTATGGGTTTTATGCCGCTTCATCTTCTTGTATGGTTTGTAAAGAAGGATAGACGAAATCGATGGAGTTGTTGGTTGGAGTGTATCGAACAATCGGTTCTGTTTTTGGTAGGAATTGTGGGGGTGTTTGATACGAAGGTATCCGGTTACGCTTTACAGGGTTTGGGTGCGACGTCGAAGGGTTAGGATGGCTGGAGCTAATATCTCGGGAGCTATCTTGAGATGGTTTGGGTTTGGTAATGGAGGTCTTGGGGTTTGTGAGGCGGGGGCAACACGCCATCTTAATTTTCGTACGACAAGTTACATAAATTATTATAAATACAATAATAATTGCTATGAACAAATAGGTTGTTAGTGATGCACCACGATGATTTGAAAAGTCAACAGGATTAGTTTTGAATAATTCATCAGTTTGGTCCAAAAATTTTTGTCGAGTTAATAAGAGTTTTTGGCTTTCCTCTAGGGAAAAGTCAAGTGGTTTTCCATCTGTCATTCCCGATGGCGAAGTTTGCAATGTTTTTAGTTTCGCCAGACTAAAATTACTTGCTAATAGGTCAGTATTGTGAACTACGCACAAGCAGCCATTACTGATAAACATAATTTATTCACCAGACATCACAATTAGATAAATACATAACAATCCTCCCCTCTAGATATAAACTAGCATCAAATAAACTTAACACATTTAGGAAAATCAACAAAAGATGGTTTTTGAAATGTGCAATACAACTTCAATGCACAATGAATACACCACTGTGAACTTTTAGGCATTATTTAACTTGTTTGATTCTCTCTCAAACCATTCAAATTTACACAGTAAAGTAATTTGGGGAAAACCCATCAAACAGCCAGAGTAATATGTACTGAATTCTCAAAATAATTGAACACAACTATAATGAATTGCGACAACTAAAACACGTAAGTAACAAGTAGACCTAATTACGTGTAATATAACTCTAATTAGGTATAGTATACCAAAAGAAATCTTCAATCAGAATAACTATTATAAGCTATAATGACAATTAGCCAATGAAAATACAAACACCAATTTGTATGTGCCCTAATACAGAAATTCCAAATCAGTACTAAATTATTTCAATTAAGGTATCAATTTGCAAACAAATCACACAGACTCAATCAACCTATCAGGAGCCTTCCTGATTCTACTGGATCGTCTAACAGGTTCTACAGGTGGTTTAGGCAATACCGTTACTGGATGATCTTTTTCAAAAATTGAAGGTTTGTCTACAGTCGGTAAATCATCATCAAAATTTTTAACTGATTCAGCAATGGAACTTGAATCTTTTACAGGCAATGTTTCAGATTCAGCCACAGGCTGACTAACTGGAACTTCGATTACATCATCTGTAGACCCATCCAATTTTACACAATCATCATCCTTAACGAATTCTCCACTTTTCAGCATATGATTTACATGTACATGCTTAACCTGATAACCAATCTTAACTCTGTACCTAACAACACCAATTCTCTTTAGAACTTTGCCAATGTCCCACTTAAGCACACCTCCACGGTGATTCCTCACCCTAACTGTCTCACCTACAGAGAATTCACGAACAGTTTTATCATGATCAACTGTTTTCTCCTGCTTACTAACCACTTCCTCTCTTAAATCTGGCTTTAACATACTAAATCTAATTCTAGGCATTCTCTGCAACATAAGTTCTGCTGGACTACGTCCAGTTGTACTATGTGGAGTATTCCTATAAGTAAGTAAAAAGTTATTCAGCATTTTACAAATAGTCATGTAAGGTATATTCTTAGCTTCCATCATGTATTTAGTTAAAGCTAATTTTGCAGTTTGAACATTACGTTCAGCAGCACCATTACTCTGTGCATGGTAAATAGGAGAAACAGAATGTTTTACACCATTTGATCTCAAGAAGTTCTCAAACTCTTCAGATACCAGTTGAGGCCCATTGTCAGATACTAACTCAACAGGTAGCCCAAAAGAAGCAAACCAAGTACCAAGTACTTCGATTGTTCTTGTAGAAGTTGTAGATGGCATATACTGTATCTCTAACCATTTAGAATAGGCATCAACCAAGATAAGGAAATGCTTCCCATCAATCTCAAAGAAATCAATGTGCACTCTCTCCCACACTTTAGACGGAAATTTCCAAGGAATTACTGGTGCACGCACTGGATTATTTCTAACACTAAGGCATACACTACAGCCTTTTACTAAATTTTCGATATCAGCATCTAAGCCAGGATACCAAAAATAAGAACGAGCTAAAGCTTTCAAACGTACCATTCCAAAATGCTCACGGTGCAATTCGTCAAGTAGTTGAGACTGGAAACGGGGTGGTATAATGACACGTAACCCCCAAAGAAGACAACCATTGTCATTAGACAACTCATGGCGTCTAAGAAAATAAGGCATTAAAGGACTATTTTGATCTACCTGAGCCGGCCAACCGTTCATGACATGATACCATACTCTAGACAAAATAGGATCTTTACGAGATTCTTCACTGATACTCTTTGCTGTAACTGGCAAATCATTTACATAAGAAAAATAATTAACATCCAACTCAGTTGCTAAAGTACAACCTGATAATGGAAACCTAGACAATGTATCAGCATTTTCATGCTCACTTGACTTTCTGTAACGGACGTCATATTCATAGCCCATAAGAATTAAAGACCAACGCTGTAGTCTTAACGCAGCAAGAGTAGGCACAGCTGTTTTTGGCCCAAAGATGGTAGTCAAAGGCTTATGATCGGTATACAATGTAAAATGCCGCCCATACAAATATTTGTGAAACTTCTGAACACCATACACTATGCCAAGTGCCTCCTTTTCAATCTGACTGTAACCCTTCTCTGCAGCTGTCAAGGTTCTAGATGCATAAGCAATCGGACGTTCTTCGCCATTTTCCATGATGTGCGATATGACACAACCCACACCAAATGGTGAAGCATCACATGCCAAGGTGAGTGGCTTCTTTAAATCATAGTGCACTAACAATGAATCACTAGTTAAGCACTGTTTAACTTTACCTAGTGCACTGTCACACTCTGATGACCATTTCCATGGAACACCTTTTTGCAACAACTGGTACAAAGGAGCAAAGGTAGTTGATAAATCAGGCAAGAAATGTGAGTAGTAATTTACAATACCTAAGAATGATCTAAGCTCAGAAACATTTCTGGGAGTTTTAGCTTTAAGAATGGCTTCTACCTTTTCTTCGGTAGGTCTAACTCCAGCTGGCTCAATCATATGACCTAAAAATTCAACACTTTGAACACCTACATAACATTTATCTCTGCCTAGATGTATATTATGGTTAGCTAATCTAGTAAGCACATTATCTAGCAATTTAACATGCTCCTTGTCATCACGTGCACTAATTAAAATATCATCTATTTTACAACATGTATGCTCAACACCACACAAAATTTTATCCATCATTTTCTGGAAAATTGCTGGCGCAGTTTTCACACCAAAAGCAAGACGTTGATACTGGTAAAGGCCTCGATGAGTGTTCACAGTCAGTAATTCTTTAGACTCTTCGTCTAGTTCTAGCTGTTGATATGCATTTGTTAAATCCAACTTGGTAAAAATTTTACCACCTGATAGGGTCGCAAACATATCAGCTGTTGTCGGAAAATCATGCGGTTCGTCTTCCACCATCTGATTTACTGTGACCTTATAATCACCACAAATCCTGACCTTCCCAGTTTTCTTTTTGGGGACAACCACTATTGGAGCAGCCCATTTGCTATTTTCCACTTTCTTTATAATACCATTGTTTTCTAACCGGGTTAACTCCTCATCCACAGCATCCTTAAGAGCATAGGGTACTGGTCGTGGTCTCCAAAATATAGGTCTTGCACCTTGTTTAAGCTCAATGTGTGCTTTGTAGCTTTCAATCGGTTTACTACATGACTGAAAAACTGACTTGTGTTTTTCCATCACACTATCAACTGTGGCACCACATGTAGGCTTATATACGTTAAAAATTTCAGACCAATTTAGCTTAAGATGCTTCAACCAGTTTCGTCCCAATAACGGAACACGATCACCTTTAACCACAACAAGTGGAAGGGTCACTTGCTGACCTGCATAGCACACACTAACATGTATTTGACCTAACACCGGTACTTCATTACCACAGTAACTACGAAGTTTTAAATTAGTGCGTTGCAAAGGCAGAATAGAAAATTTTTCCTGATACTCAGCTTCTGATACAACTGATACCATAGCTCCAGTATCTACTGTAAACAAAACTGGCTTCCTGTTCACAATGACACTCACTTGGTACTCATTCGTAGTAGCACTTTTTGCTGTACCAAGATTATACAAGGAACTAATTTGAACCACGTCAGCACAATCACTGTCTGGATTAACACTATTGGTATTTCCAGGTAGTCCACGTCCACTTCCACGTCCATAACCACGTCCACTTCTACATACCTTTGCGATATGCCCAATTTTTGAACATTTATAACATTTGGCATTCCTAAACTGACATCTCCATGCCTCATGCGCACCCAAACACCGACCACATTTACTTGAAACATGCGGTTTATTTACAGTCATCGGGTAACTAGGTTTTACCAATTTCTTTCTCCAATTTTTACCTCTTCCAGTGTAGTTTACCTCGGATGAACCATATCCACTGCCAGAAAGTGTACTTGTGTCTCGTGTAGCTGCCTCCATATTTAATGCTATCTCCCGAGCTGTGTTCCACGTTAAATCAGAGCTTTCCAATAATTTCTTTTGTATTAATCCTGTGCGAAGCCCACACACAAAAGTGTCACGCAAGTTGTCAGACAGCTCTTGAGCTGAAAATTCGCAATATTTACTGCATTTCTGTAGCTCTACAATATATTCCGCAATGGATTCACCTTCACGCTGTTTTCTGTCACGGAGTCTTAGTCTCTCGGCTATCTTATTACGGCGTGGTTTATAATAATCCGATAATTTATTTGTCAGTTCCACATAAGTTTTCGTATTCACCGGATCTGGCGTTACAAGAGAGGACACTAAGCTAAACGCTTCCGGACCAATTAATGACAAGAAAACATCTACCTTCTGTTGGTCATTAATACTATTCGCTCTCATCCACGCTTCTAACCGCTGCTGGTAGTTACACCAATCTTCCTTACTGGAATTAAACTCGCTGACGGACCCAATTATCTGTGCATTCGCCATCTAAATTTTCACTAAAAATCTTCATACAGCGATAACTATCCCATCAAGAGTCGCCACATTTTATTGTGAACTACGCACAAGCAGCCATTACTGATAAACATAATTTATTCACCAGACATCACAATTAGATAAATACATAACAGTCAGCATCCCATGTACTTAAATTAAGAGTCTTATGTCCGCTTGTATATTTGGAGGCGCAGAAAGCTGAATCATTCTAAGACTTGAAGTCTTTGGTCATAAATCACGAAAGTCTAACAATCAAGTCATGAAATTCGAGCTTTTAGTACGGCTTCAGGTTTATGGCGAGGGAGTAAGGAAACTATTTTTACTTACTGAATAAGTTCGTTGCCGAAGATGGTACGCTTATTGACTGTTTTAATAAAAGCATTTGTATGGAAATCATCGATAATGCATAACTGTCTCGTCTGATATGTCTAAACGTTACAAACAAGAAGGTTCCCGGGAAATCGAAGATTATTACCATACTCTAAACAGTTTCAGTATAAATCAAAATTATACTTGCCTTATTAATGGCCTGTTACGTCATGGTCCATAAAATTATATGAGAATAAATACATATATATATTGGTGATATATAAGTGATATCCCTAGTGCTTTATAACACAAAAATCGGACCTTATATTATAATTGTAATGTTAGTGGTATATAATCATAATGTCGTAGGAATTTATTGTTTGCAAAATTTATGGCGCAATGTTTTTAAAATCCCCGATTTTTGCAATTTAATTAAATTAATTCTAGCACGCTTAACAGGCGTGTCGGCATCTGATGAATGTTTTATTGAGCGATTAATGATTGGGGGAATTTCACTGTCAATTTGAAGTTCCTTGTCGGTTTGAAGTAGATTTTGCGTTTCATTTGAATCTTCCATTCATTCTAAATGTGGCATGGAGTCTAGGGTCGAATTTGATGAGCTAGAAGAAATATTAGATTGAGGTTCGTTTTCGTATATGTCTAAATTGGGGGGGGGGGGGGCGGGGATTCAGAAATTATGATGTCAGGTTCTAATAAATTTTTGTTTACAGATTGTGAATTTGGTGGCAGAACTGGGATAGGTTGTGTTTCATTAAGTAAACTATTAGAGTCATTGTCCGACATTGATGGGGGGACATAGTGCAATGTCGACTTACATTTTGGTCTGGCGGATTTTGCAGCTAATTTTGAATGTGACGATACGCCTGTTGGTAATAGCCATTGATTACAAGGTAAATTGGCTTTTCTTAAACGATCCGGGTGGAATATTTTGAATTTACCTGTAGTATTATGAACAATTCTAAAACGAGATTCATCAATTTTATTGACAATTAAATAAAATGGAGACCAAGGTCGCTGTAATTTATGACTTTCAGCAGGGTCTAAATTGACTTTACGTAAAAATACCGGGTCGCCGACTTTGAAATGGGGTGTATGCGTGGTTCTATCATAGCGTTTTTTATGAGCTAGGCGATTCTTATGCATGAGCTGTCTGGTGTGCAGAAAAGCTTCGTGTAATCGGTTTAGATCTAGCCTAACTGGATCAGAGCCGTAATATTTAGATCTGAGTTGGAGAATGTTATCAAGCGGTAAGTCACAGTGTCGGTTGTATATTAAGAAAAACGGACTATAGCCTGTTGAATTTGGCATTGTTCTCAAGGCAAACAAGACATGAGGCAAATACTCGATCCAATCTCTCGACTTTTGTTGACAAACATATGACAACTGTTGAATTATTGTTCTATTGGCCCGCTCAACTTGCCCTTGGGAGTTAGAAGGATAGGCAGTTCCTAAAACGTGGACTACCCTAAATTCTTTTAATAAGGCTCTTAAAAGTTGGTTGTTGAACTCAGTCCCTTGATCGCTAAAAAAGGTCTTACTTGCCCCGTGGTGAGAAAAATATTCCGTAAGGATTATATTAGCAACCGAATTAGCTGATTTATCAACTAGTGGGAAGGCTTCAATCCAACTGCTTAATTGGTCTATTAATACTAGTAAGTATCTGTAACCAGATTCTGTCTGTGGTAGCATTAATATGTCCAGGTAGACATGTTCAAACGGTTTAGTGGCTAATTCTGTGACACCTAAAGGTTTACGATGCGGTCGCAAACGACGTGTTGACAATTCAAACACTGGTCTACATGTTTCTTAATTTGTACAAACATGCCGGGCCAATAGTATCGTTTCTTAAGACGGTCGTAGGTTCTTTGTACCGAGGCATGGCCAGCAAACTCATCATGAAACCCTCTAATTAGGATACTTGTTAATTTAGCTGGGATAGCTAAACGTAAATTTTCTTGTTCCAGATTGACAGAATCATTTTGGACTTTATACAATAATCCCTGTTCGTCAATATAAAAATTTTCTGCATGTTTTGCTTGGGCGCTGGTTTGTGTAGGTGAAGTTAAAGCATGAATGATTGGTGCTAATTTGGGGTCAGATAACTGCCATTGTTGCACTATTGTTAAGTCTAAAGGTAGTGCATCAAATTCGTCTAGGTCATCTTCTTTTGAATTTTCTTCTAATTGAGTGGCTGGGTGGTCTGATGAGGTTTCCTGTGATGGTAACGGAATTTGAAATGAAGTATTTTCATTTTCAACTGGTTCAACTTCTAGTCTGTTTAGCAATGGGTCTTCACCTGTCCAAATGTTTTCCTCTAAGACATTTTCCTCTATAGGTAAAATCTCTTTGGTTATTGTCTGATTCGAATTATTTTCTTGTTCAGTTTGACGTAACATTTGTAGGCTAATTTGAGCAATAATCTCTGCACTTTTAATACCTTTCCGCCTCTCCGAAGTAGATTTTTGGTCAACTAAATATTTATATTTCTGTGCTAATCTTTCAGGCGAATTATATTGTACAAACTGTCGTTGAAAATCCCTAAAGGAGATGGGGAGTGCTCCCGCAAAATCTGGACACGCTGGTAATCGACTTAACGCATCAGCAGCTGTATTAGTTGTGCCCTTTTGATAATGAATATTAATGTTATACTGTAATAGCTCAACCACCCATCGAGACAGTAATTGATTCCTTAATCTAGCCGCTGTAAACAAGTAAATTAACGGTGCATGGTCTGTATAGACTTCTATATTTGGCGCATTATATAAATATGTTTTAAACTTTCTAAAGCTAGCCACAATGGCATACGCTTCCTTTTGAAATGTAGGCTATAAACGTTGGGAACGGTTCAGGGTTTCGGACATATACGCAATCACGCGTGGGTGTCCATTAAAATCCTTCTGGGAAAGAACAGCACCTATACCGAAATTCGAACTATCAGTGTGAACAATATAGCCTTCATTAACCTCGGGGTATTTCAAAACTGGGGTTTCCGTTTAAAACTGTTTTTAGTTTGTCAAAGGCCTCTTGTTGTAAATGCGTCCATTGAAATGAATTTTCTTTTCTTAATAACATTAGTAATGGTTCGGCTATTATCGCAAAATTTTTGACAAATTTATGGTAATACGTAGCTAAACCTAAAAAGGTTCTTAACTTCTTAATGTCCGTAGGAGGTGAAACGTTCTTAATTGCTGAGACCTTGGCCGGATCTGTAGCAACTCCTTGTTCAGATAAAACGTGGCCAACTTCCACCACGACGATGGTCTCACCAGGTGTGGTTATCTACCAGTCCATCAAATACGGCCACTAATCATCATCTCACAGTGGGTGTACCACGTTCCTCCATAACAATTACACTGCAACTAGCGCTTTATTCATTAGTGTAGTTTGGAACAATAAAGATTCAAAGCATCAAGCTGCTGATAATCGTTCTACGTTTGTCTGGGCTAGTTAAAAGGTGAAAGCATATCAACTACTTTTGGAGTGTATGTAACTGTTTGTCGCATAGCCCATACTGCCTGTCTATTTCCACACAGGTAACGGCGATCAGAAAATAGGTCAGCGTCAAGCAAGTGCTTCATAGAATAAGCGATTACCACTGTAAAGGGTGAAGAGCTAGAACAAACTAAATACGTATTACTGTCTATGCTCAAACAAGGTAGCTATAAACAGTAGGCTACTATGAGGTAACTACGAGCAATAATAGTAATAACAATAGTTATAAACAGTAGGCTACTATGAGGTAGTTACGAGCAATAACAGTAATAGCAATAGTGGTGCAAGGGCAAATATAACTCAAACTGATGCCAGTATCGGAGTGAAGCACCATTGATCAATGGGGCCGTCACATGTCTACTATGTTCATATTTACGGCAGATGAGCATCATGTCTAATTCATCTTCGACTTTGTTACTATTACATTGTTTACAAGCTCTGGTTTATTTGTGATTTTATGGTGTATTACTATCATCAAAGAAAACCTATTGCGTCAACAGCATTTTTGTTTCCAACAAAAAAAATGTAGAAGTCGATGGTAGATTCATGTAACAGAAAAGTGAATAGGCAAACTTGATTAAAATAAGTTTGTTGCATCTTTATACAAATATCAAGGTAGGCCTTTATGTCAGGGAACATTTACATGGGCTGCTTTCATTCCCTACGGCATCTTTACGCCAGGAACATTGTCTTTTACTAGTTTGGGACTATGCGCTATAGTGTTTTTTGTGACACCTCGTTTGTATATTTCATAGCAACTTTATAATTTGCAGACTATCCGATAACTCAACATCTGCAGAAGGCAGATTTCATAATAAGTTTTAAAGGTGAGTGCCCGCCATACAATAGAACAATTTTTATCTGCGCACGTCATCGATCGCGCTATACAACTTCGGTAAGTATAAACAAGAAGCACAACTTTTCACGTATTTTAAAACAATCAGTAGAACGTTTTCAACTACAGCAGCATCTCAAATTCAAAATTATATACATATTCTGGGTTTGCATCTAATGATGGCTAAAATAAGCCTTTGTTAAAAATTAAGGCCTATTGATACTTTGTTTCTCAATTCTTACGCCTTGAATGGTTGCGATAAATGAAATAAATGTTTGATGATAATTTGTTATTAATTTAATTTAATTAATTAAATTATTGTTAGCCTTTCTACCTCTAAAATTAAACTCCAGAACGAAAATTCAAAACGATTCGTAAACAAAACAAGTTCAGAATCAGTTGGAGTTAACATTCGTGGAGTTAAAATAATATTCGTGCATTACTGAAAAGTAATTTTTACTTCTGATTTTCCACTCTTAAGTTCAACAGTTTCAACAGTTCAACAGTTTAAGTTGAACAATTAATGTATGATGTTTTTCCAGCATACTGTTCCACAATGCGTTTTAAGTAAACTTTTTCAGAAGACTTCCACAACATTTTCACAGACCAAAATTGATCTGAACATCATCTTATAAATCTACAGTTGAGAACCCGAAGCATTGGGTTACTTACTAATTCAAGCTTTTTTACAGCACTTTTAAATGATTAGCAAAACTCAGCAAGATTTGATTGTCTTGATTTTTACATTGCTGCTCGCTACATTTCAGTCATGGTTCAACTTTCGTCAAATTCCTTTCATTCTCGCACTCTCTGTCTTTCTCCCCCTCTATGTTTATCCTTCCTTTTCTTATTTGCATTTCACTTTCTTCCTCTTTATTCTTTGGATGTTAGCATACAAATATTTTAAACACATAACAGGTACAGCAAACTTATATTTTGAGTCTGAGAAAAAGATTTTTCTGTAGTTTTGTAGATGATTAACAAAAGTCAAATGACGTAAATAACTCGTCAGGTGGTATTGTATCATTTATCATACTTTTGTCTACCTACAGGGTGATTCAGGTGGTCCAATGGTGCTGAAAAGAACGGGTGTAGTGTTTGGTGTTTATTGCTCTCTTGCAATACCAGATGAGTCAAAAGACGACGATGACCCTCAATGGAGGCATGAGAATGTGAACGTTGCTGTCAAAATTTCTCATTATTTGAATTGGATTGAACGTGTAAAGTATTATTATAAAAAATCAAAATGCCTCAAGAAAAAGGGCTGTGTAACATCTGTACGAAGTACAACTCCAAAACATGACATAACTATGAAAAATTATATAGTTAGATGTTTCTCAATGTTGTATTTCATTAAAATGAGAATTCGTGAAATTTTGGTTAAATGTGTCTACACCAGTTAGATATACACAATATGCATTACATATACATGTCTATATATATATATATATATATATATATATATATATATACATATTACTCTCTGTCAAGCCAAAGTTTATGTTATTCCAAAAAAACCAAAAAACCTTTAATACGAGACGGTATATAAATTCACAAATGTCTTAGTTAATAATTCTCTGAATACTAACTTGGATTCTTGGATTGGTAATAAAATTTAGTGCTTAGTTAAAATTATAAGATTGTGCTTGTCTGTCAGATTGAGTTTACAATGTCAACAGTTCTCTTTGACAAATGCTGTTTATTTTACCCCACTTGTAATTTGCCCCTTACAAAACCAATGTATACTGGCATTTGTAAATAGTGGAGTCTGGCAGAATCTTTCTATAAATTTGCTGGATTCAGTTCGCATTTTACGTTGTCATTATGCTCGCTGTAGAGTACAAGACAGAAATAATCCAGCATTGAACTATGGACCTCCTGGCTGCCATCATTACATCTAATTTATATGCTCAAGTGTGATTGCATGCCGCTGTGCAGCTATTGTATAGAGACAAACGTTTTGGCTATATTATTGTTATAAAACTATGCAAAACAAATATAGCATATCATTGGCAAAAGAACTTTGCTGGTAAATTAAGCAGGCACAAATTCTACTATGACACTGCTACCTGGTACAAGCGTTCCTGCATTGAATGCTTCATCAGTAACAGAGCTTTCAACTGTTGTGCAACCACAGGGGAAAGAATTTGTTTGTTTCTTTTCCTGCATTGTGATTAAAATTGAGAGACCAAACGACTTTTTTCAATAAATCAAATAGCTTGAAACATTTTGTCATAACCAGAGTTGGAAAACAAATAGAGTGTAAGACAAAAAACAAAATCAGATGTAAGTCAAAAACATTAGTGGAAAGCGGCGCTATTACACTTTCGCCCCGCCTAGCTTTTCCTGGCCTATTGGTTCTTTTCACGCCTGCAGGCCAAAAAGCAGACCAACAGGCGTAATATACACCATATTCCCATAATATTAGTGCTTTTTACGCTTTATAATTCCAGATTAAAATCATACATTACTTATCGCCGCCATAATGCAAAAAGCTCCACGTGCATAACTGTGTTTACACCACTAATGCGCAATCGTTCTCGCACAGTGACGATGTGGCCCTTAACATGTATTTTTAGTTTCTTGGCATAATTTATGATTATTAGGGTTGCAGCTACGGGAGTTTGTTATGTATCGCGGGTGGGCCTGGAACGGAACAGTTATTTATCATTAATTTTATTTATTACTGTAGTATTATTACTATAGTATAAGATTATAAAAAAGTAAAGGTTTTTTCTTTATTTCGTAAATGCGGTGAAGATGAAAGTGTGTCACGTGCTTTTAAGCTAGGCCCTGATAATGCATAAACTAGTACGAAATTCGTCACGTGACTACACACACAAACAAGATGGCGATGCAACCTGTATAGGTGTAGAACTGTGAATACAGCGTAATTATACCTAAATATATGATTAAATTACAACTAGATTAGCGGAAACATTCACTGATGACGTAAGAATAATAGAATAATGACGTACGCGCCTAGAAACGAGTAATAACCTAGAAAAAGGTAGGCGATGCGAAAGTGTAATAGCGCCGTGGAAAGCACTCATGGTGCATCTAATGTTATATGGACTTAAGGGTTAAACAACTTTAAAAGTCCTATAACACTATATTTCATGTTATTTCCTTTTATAGCGTAAGAGGAATTATTTATCTCTTAACTTTTAAGACAGTTATGATGCGTACTTTTAATTATATTACTACTTAAATTGTGCGCCGTTGGCCCTGCAGCAAATATTGCCGCCTGCCATGACACTCAATGCTATGATGTCACGTCAAATAGAGCTTATTGAGAGGTAGTAAAGTAGACAACCGAAGGCCCCAGCAAGCACAGCACTATGAACAGTGCGAGTATTGCATGCAAGTGAGGGACAAAGGTACGAACTGAGCTTAACATTAAAAAATAACAGATGCTTCAGCCAATACCCCAGTTTCTCCGTTACCGCGTACCACTTTACTTGCCCACATGAAATACAGCGAGAGTTACACATGCGCAGTGTCGTTCCTTACGGGTGCCAAATTATCTTACTTCGGCTAGTGTCATGAGGGAATACATACTTTCACACGAGGAATATTCACGTTCACGTTGCATTTCAGAATCCGTGCGGCCTCCTCCAGGCGTTTCTACTCGTAGAAGGCAAAACAATAATTTAATTTTAAGCTGTCGCCACGCCTTGGTCCTAATTGCCATAAAAAATTCTATTGCGAAGTTGTGAACCTAAGATCTCGAGTAAACAACGGTTTACTGTCATGAATCTAAAGGTTTAAACTTTCGTTTGATTTTAAATAATTGTCTGCGGTTCTCTCTCTCTCGCTCTGGGAAGGAGAGATCCCAGGGAAGAAATTCAAGAAAGCAGTATTACTGCAGAAGACCTCTGCCCTTCAAAAAGCATAAAAGATTTGCGTTTTTAAGACTGGCAGAGTTGGCGCCAATAATATTAGTATAAAACGGCGCAGATAGTGTATTACCTGAATTTATTCTGCAGTAAGAACATTAATAATTTGTTTAAGAATTGTGCACAGAAATCACAGCTATATTGTGCTGATTGCATGATGTTTCAAACGTTTTAAGGATAAAAACGTATTTACTTAAAGCGTTAAATTATTCGAATCTACAATTTTAAGTTCGAATCGAATTCGAACTAAAAAACTCGGTCGTTTGATGATGACCTCCGTCTGCATGGTGCACTTACGGAAAAATAATGCAACGATAATTGAGTAGCTGTATGCGTTCTTCTTCTAAGATTTCTCTGAGTAAAGGCAAATGTGAAAATGTCAGCCGCCTTCACGAATGCGTTAGCCGGTCGGCTTGCTGTTGTCACAGGTAATTCATTCGCGACTGCTTTGGCTGAGCTTGATATCGAATTAAAAAGTAATGTTTTTTCAATTTGAAGATTTATTGGCAATTGATACATTGCTGGTTTTATTGGCAGTTGTTGGTGACTCGCGCAACTAATTAAAAATAAAATCCCTTTAGCGAGAAATGTCTATACTCCATAACCTTTAAATTTTATTGGAGAATTCTACTTTTCATTTCGTCTACAATAACAGGATGTATATGTATGTATATAAATTGTGAAAATACAAAATTACAAGAAAACAAGCATGCACATAATAAAGTTTCTTAATAAATTATTATGGCTGCCCTGAAAAAGAAAACTTGTGTAGGTTATCTAGCTGGAATGTATGTGTTGTGGAGATCGCTGGCATCTATTAGAATTAAATAGAACATTGTAGAATGTTCCATAGCATAATAGAATAATCGTCTTACCTAGTAGAATGTTCTAGAAAGAAACTTCTAGAATATTCCCTGGCATTTATATATAAGGCAAAGCTGGCCGCTAAAACACACGCAGATTTGCACGAATGCTCACTTGCACATTCTCTTGTATTTTCAGATACACACAAACGTTTTCCAGATTTTCACGTTTACTGTAAACATTTCGCGTTCCTTCATACTTTTGTGTTGTAGAATTCTCCCTTAATAAACTAGTTTAATTTGACATGTTTTCTGGTTTTCTCTACAGAGCCTTCCGAGAGAAACAAAACACAACAGTATGTAAAATGGCTCACAGTGCCACTTTTTTCCTGCACCATTCTTACCTGTGCCACTTTTACTGCGCACCTATCTAGCTGATGATATGTAGTCTTATAAATTAGATAAACTGTCAGTACAAGAAATCTGTCAGCAGAATAATCATCAAAAACTGGGAAAAGCTATAATCTTTATTATACAGGCTTCATTTATTGTAGGGTTAGTGGTGTTGGGATTTTACCAAACAGGAGCATAAATTCAAATTTCAGCATTTGTCTGAATGGATTTGCATGATTAAGATAATGATCAATAACCAATAATGTTCAGTTATGTTTGCCTATGCAATTATCTAGTGAGAAAAATCCTGCAGTACGTTCAACAGTGACTTAGACAGTATCACACTGACAGTATGCGATCTTGATATTCTAACAGTAGCAGGCAATTTTAATGCAAAAACTAGTTTAAGGTATAATTGTTATCCAGACATTACTGGCAAATTTGGAAAAGGTGAAATAAACAGCAATTTAGAATATTGTTTGGATATTGCACAACTAAATAAATTGGTACTCATTAATACCACTTTTGATCAGAAGATGGCTTGCTGATACAAAAAACATCTTTGTGCTAATATAGTTTAATGCAGTTTGTTCTACTTCTTTTGACAAGGGCAATATTGGCTGTATGAAATGAAGTAATGTACAGTAAGTCCTCCCTTATCGACTCCCTGTTTAACGATGTTTCGCTTTAACGACGATTGTTTTACTTCGTTCAAGACAAATTTTTATTTGATCAGCCGAAATTTTTACCTAATTTGGTGCACTAAAACAGCATCTGTGGCATTATTCTGTTCCAAAATGCACCACTAATATAAACAATGTTATTATTATATGTTGTTGCTATCCGACTGATTACTAACGCTACTACTGTATTACTAGTTGTGTGCATCGAGCAATTTTGCCTGCAACCTAAGTACATAGGTAACATTCTCAAGGTTTCTCCAGGGCTTGAGTGTTTATTGTTCAAGCGCTGACTAGGCTTATGTTAATGAAAGAGAAATAGGTATTGGTAAGTTAAATATATATGTGGTTTCAGACAACAGGAAGACATTAATCAGTAGAAATATGAATAAAACTCATAGAATGTTTAACCTATATGATTATAGCAGTACTGATTTTTGTCTCTGGAATGTATCTCAATTCTTTTTCATTACTTTTTATGGAAGCCTCGGCTTCGTTTTGCTACGTTTTGCTTAACGTCGCATTTTGTTGGAATGCGTTAGGGTTGTTAAATGAGGACTTACTGTACTTCCATACTTTCAGGTGGCGGAAGTGGTATTGGTCGAGCTGCTTGCGTAGCATTAGCAAGAGATGGAGCAAATGTTGCCGTGGTAGATGTTACACTTGATAATGCTGAAGACACAGTGAAGCTTCTCAAAAAAAATTATGCTGGTAAAATTATTTCAGTACCTAAACACTAGAGTACAGTTGAACTCATATGAGTCATACATCTGTGGATCATAAAATATAATACAAGGTGGAGAAATTACCACAACTCTGCAGTTAACTTTAATATAGTCCACAGAGGCCTTTAAAGCTATGAAAAAGTTTACTATATACTGTCTAGTAATACATGATCAAGTTAGAAGATCATTATTGTTACAAAATTCTCCAGTTTGTTGTTTACTAAATGCTACTAATAAATCTATGAAATGCTGCTTTCCCATCATGTATCAGATCAGCCAAATGCTGCTTATTCCTTGAAAATAATTTTATTTTTGTTAACATGCAGAGTTCTGACTGCTGTTGGTTTATTATTGAGCCCTCAGATTTTTGGAAAAATATCAAAACGAAACAAAACAAAACCTCAGTAATGCAAGCAGCAACAATATATTAAACAATACAATCTGGTAACATTGTTAGTAATTTTATTTAGTTATTATCACAGAGTGTTAAACATGCTGCCTAGCTTTTCTTAATCATTTATATTTTGTCACCAAGTCAAAAATGTCTTCTGTCCTTATAAATCAACAGACACCCAGCTACAGACCTGCCAGCTAGCCTATTCTGTGTAAAAATGAAATGTAGAAAGGGGGACCGTCTCCGCAGGTAATGCCCCAGAAATTATTTGCACTTTTGGAACACAAATTGCTAAAGCAAATTTTAGGTACTGCCGACTTATTATTGAAATTCAATATGCTTTTTGTGTTCTTTTGCATACATGAAAAAGCTCTAGAACACTTAAAATTGAATCATTTTTATTTCGATACCCTTTAGCTTGGTATGTATCATGAGAATATTACTGCATTATCGATAATAGTACACTGTACTACTGATTGTGTTGTAGTTGGTAGTGATGATGAAAGAAGCCAGATGATTTTACAAACTTGTGTGTGAATCCGAAGAACGCACGAGAATTGAAATTTGATGTATGTAAGACGTGTGAAAGACTTGAAATACATGTGACACATGACTAATGTGTGAGTGTTAATTGATAGGTCTAACACTTACAAGCTGATCAATTCAACATGTAACTTTTGAAACAAAGTCCATCATTCAGCTGATGGCTATCATTATATGAAGTCTGTTAATTAACCACCTTAATTAAAACAACTATAAAAGCAGGTGAACAATTCAGTGATTAAGAATAGCATCATATTCCAGCACATGAATTCACGTCACGTTTCATTAAAGAAGAAGGGTGGCACAAAAAACTTTCCATACAAAGTTATATTACTTGGCATTACACTTATCTGTTATTGAGACTTATGTAATTGAAATAAAGTCTTAATAATATAAAATATTCATGCCACCTGGTATAAATTGGCACTGCATTGCCATCCCAATGTGCACCACTGATTCACCAAAACACATTGATCTTATTAACAATATAAAGTAATTTAAACTTTTACTTAGTTATTGAAGAATGTGCCATAAATGCTCTGATTATTTTTTCAAACTTTACGCAATGTTATCTAAACCTTTTTCAGATGACTTATCATTAAATGGCTACTCATGTCAGTTGTCGCAGAGTTTGAATTTGCAAGTTTTATACAGCATTACTGCAAACACAAGTTCTGTATGCAGCAATACAGCATGCAAATGATATAAAATTGCAAGACAATTTTTTTATCTTTACTTATGAACAGTGTTTATTATCCTTTAAAACATGAAGGATTAACATTCTAGGGCACTTCAGTGCACGTCTGTTCTCTTTGGGTTGATGCATCTTTCTATCACATTCCAACGTGTAACCAAGCAATAGCTAGTATATACTGATCTAGCTTGCTTACTGTGTTTGCATGTCTGTAAATATTAAGGCATTACTATACACTTGGTTGGGCGCCACCCCTCACATTTACAATGTTTGTTGTATAAGAAAAATGTTCTCTGACATGAGAAAGAAAAGTTTAGCATCAATAATAAATATTAATTTTATAAGATGTGAAAAACTATTCAAACTATTTATTTCTAACTCTAGTAATAACTACTTCAAGTACGTTACTTGCTCTGCATAGCACATAATAGGAGTCATTGCATTAGCAGGTAGTATTCAAGAGTTTAAATGAAGTTGAGTGGACATCCGTTATGACATTAAATTATCAAAACGTTATTGACCTTGTTAATTGAGATTAAAAAAACGTCACAATGTTGTTTGTACTAACCTGCACAATTAAGGCAACGAAAAACAATTTGGATGAGAAAAATTCCAACCAGTAACATTCAAGAAAGGATTTTCTATACACTTTAAGTTTTCAGGAGCTCTAGACTTTGAAATTATCTCGACTTTGGTAAGTTTACAACTTGTGGACAATGATGACCTCATCAAGTTTGCAGAAGCCTGCAAACTGGGCTTGTATGTAACAACTTAGTTTTTACTCTAGTTATTTTATTCATTTCAGAACCAGCCAATCGCACATTCGCTTCATTTCAAACCGACGTGTCACGCAAGGAAGATGTTTGGAGAACAATGGATCGGATTATGGAAAGGTTTTCTAGAGCACCAAACATTGCTGTGAATGCTGCTGGTATTACCATTGATAGGATGTTATTACAAATGGAAGAGAACGATTTTGACAGAGTTATTGATGTGAATCTGAAGGTAAAAATGGGCTTAATTATGTAATAGCACTCGTAAAATTATGTGTTTAATTCCCTCAAGGATGTAACATTTTCATCACCATTTTAGTTAGTTAGTTAGTAAGTCAGTCAGTCAGTAAGTCAGTTAACAAAATTATATAATACAAAAACAACTTCAACAAGTTCCACAAAACTTTGTAGAGGAATGCATAATTTTACAAAAGAGATTGCTTTCAATTTTCGCAGTGACCAATTAAGAATCATAGGAAAATTCTGCATGATGTCACTAATCACTACTGCTAAAATTGCAAAGAGCAGTGGTGTGCATCTTAAATCACACAATATCAAAACAACCGGTGACGTCGTAACCTAGACCTCTGTGAAATTTTTTTTCAGTAAATAATTATAATACTGTACTCCACAAGCATTGACGGAGGTCTTACTAAGTGCCATTCTAGTTTCGAGTGTTTTGCATTTGTTCTTACAGTGATTCTTGACATTCATGACAATGCAGGCACGGAGTCAGTACTCAATGGCAGGACAATATGGATAACTGTGACATGACCAGAACTTAGCTGATTATTCCTTAGTTTAGTATAACTTAGCTTAGTATAATTCTTGCTGAGAAAGGTGCTTTGAATGTACATACATTCTCTGCAATGTGGGGTAGATGATGGCAAATGAAACCATACAGAAACAATTTTCACAATGGTCAGCTAGTCCAGTACTGCTGCTAATGTAGATAAACTGATCAGGAACTTAGTCTTTGAATTGTTTCTGTAGCAATATTCTACAGTGTAACGTGGAATATGCTTTGTGCACATTCAAGAAGCTCCAACCTAATCATCAAATTTAGTCCATTTTCTTGTATGATTTCCTATTGGTTGTGACCTAATCCTTCTATGATCAACTGCGTTACCAAATTTAACTGAGAAAGTTAGAAGCGAGGCGAGAACTTCCGGATAGTAAATCCAGTGAAAAGTATATAGCCAGGGGCATATTAACCAATAGGCTAATTAGGACTTAGTTATTATTTGATATTCATTTTTCATTTAAAGAACTTGCTTTCTAACACCTACCTCTCTAAACTCGTTGAAGTAAGAGTGAGAACAGAACATATGGCAGACATGTTTTGCAGGTAGTAAACAAATTTGCACATCTCAGCTTTAAATAGCCACGTGAATAATATAAACTCTGCAAACTGCAATAATAACCATATCCTATGTCTACTCAATTAACCACGAACTTTTTGTATTCATGCCTTGTAAGTGTATATTTAACCCTGTACTTTGAAAAAATAGTTAAAAGTCTAACTGTTTCAAGATCAACTAATGTTCTGGAGAATAATCAAGTGGTCAAGGCATGTGTTTTGTTTTGTTAATTAAAGAACACCCTAATACAGGGGTTGTGTATTGACGGGTAACTCCTCAGAATATTACTATATGGCATTTTCACTCGGCCTGTTGAGACTGTTAATATTTTGTTGAAGATGCACAGTTTGCAGCACATTCAAATGTGGCTAAGGCATCTTCTGCAGTGTTTTATCTCAGAGGATTATGCTTTATCCTTGGCGATGGGACTAGGTCGTGTGCCTGCCAAAACTTCTTTAAACAGGTCTTAAGCTACCTGCTCGTAAAATGTCTAACTGTACAAAATCTATTATAAACACTTTTCTTGCATTGGAAGCAAACTGAGCCTAGCCACACAGTTTATGAATTTTTACTAAACTTGCCATGTAAATTTTGAAGACTGTCTTTGATAGTAATTTATTAATCTGTCTCAAAAAGGATCTTTCACTTGCTCTATTGCAGGGAACTTGGTTAGTAACCCAATCAGTAGCTCGGTTAATGATCGATCAGGATGTCACAAATGGCTCCATCATCAACATCTCTAGTGTCGTCGGGAAAATGGGAAACATAGGTCAAACAAATTACGCAGCGTCGAAAGCAGGCGTTGTTGCCATGACGAAGAGTGCTGCACAGGAACTAGCAAAGCACAAAATTAGATGTAATGTGATTATTCCCGGTTTTATCATATCACCAATGACGGCAACAATTCCGGAAAAAATCAAAGAGCGTTTCATACAGTTGATACCGTCACGAAGATTTGGTGAACCTCACGGTGAGTACTGATCATATGAAAATGTTTTGAATGTAAATGTGCTGTGTTAGATATTTTTGGGTTTCTGTACTACGTAGTTTCTACTTATTTTAGAGTAAAAACTTTCCAGCTGAAGTTCACTTTTTGAATGCAAACGTCAAACTAAATTTAATCTACCAAATAAAATGAAATACTGGTCTGGTCAAGAGCATTAACAGTCTAAGAGGTCAATACAAAGCAATAAACATATCCAGCACATTAGTATGTACAAGTTAATTCCAATGGAGCTTCCCTTATCTAATAAAATTTGTATTTTTTCCTAAAGAGATTTTGGTAAGTCTTAGCTTTCGTTAATGCCTCCAATTTTTCCAGTTTTTAAGATGTTTCTCCTTTTTTCATGCAGAAGTCGCTGAAGCCATTACATTTCTGGCTTCTGACAAATCCAATTACATGACGGGGTCAACAATGGAGGTTACGGGAGGCATGGCCATGTAACGTCATCGTCATCACCATCAATGTCTACAAAGGTGCCAAATGTGTAATGCTATTGTAGCAATAATTGCTGTTCTAGTTGTTACCTAGAAGAAAATCCACCTATTAAAGTTTCTTGTACAGCTTATTATCAGATGGGAATTCTTTCAGATGCCAAGTTTTTGCAAGTTGATGTTCAAGTTGTTCATTGCATAGAAATATTTTGAGCACAAGTGTCTCGAATTTGGCTTTGAAAGGCTTTCAACGGCTAGTTGGTTTGTTAAAGTTTGTTAAGAAACTACAAACGTGATTGGTATCATTTTAATTATGCTTGCATTACGATTTAAACTTTTATAAAGTGCGAATCAATGAGTATTTGTCTGTATACTTGGCCTCGCACTGAAATTTTAATAAACGTCTAATGACAAAACTTGTGTCATTACTGCATTTGCCTTACATAAATAATTCTAAAATGTTTCCAACCTGGAAAATGTTTGCAGTTTGTAGTATTTTTTAAAACAGTGTCCTCCATTTCACAGGTGACTAGGGTAAAAACATTCATTTTCCATGCCAACGATTATTGTTTTGTTTTGGGTGGATTTGTTTTGTGCAACTGTCTAAGTTCTTGTATTTTGTTAAATAACAATAAGACTGTTCACCATTTTTGTTTGGCTCAAACACCACCCTGTTTGTGTTCAAATGCAAAGCGATGACGTATCAAAAAATGCAAGAAAAATACAATTTAGTTAACCACTAACATCGTTAAAGAAATTTCTAGATAAATCTGGATATATAAAGTGGGTTTGCACCTTGTTCAGTATAGAGGGTTTATACTTTTTACAAGTATACCAATGATTAATTGATCTTGCAAAAGCTTCTAGTGCACATTTTTTAGTTGTGCGGACATAGATTCACACATTTTGCTGTGGTAAAATTTTACAAAAGATAATGTAAGATTTCTTTTAACCCAAGACAAAGTTTTTTTTAGGTCTGCCAATAACAATCCT
The DNA here is from genome assembly GCA_030141605.1 of Tubiluchus corallicola. Classification (NCBI taxonomy): domain Eukaryota; kingdom Metazoa; phylum Priapulida; class Priapulimorpha; order Priapulimorphida; family Tubiluchidae; genus Tubiluchus; species Tubiluchus corallicola. The sequence continues at coordinate 147,233 of JAQGDQ010000110.1, read as the reverse complement.
TTATTTTCAATTGTTTTATGTGAAGTAGTGTTTTAATGTCATTGAAAGGTACTTATGCAATGTTTTTTGGTAAGTAGGCCTAAAGATGTACTACATGACCATGTTGTTTATATAAAATTGATAAATGTGCAAATTTGTTTTTCCAGTAAAATCCGTTATGTACGAGTCAGTTCTACATAAAATCAGTAATTTGCTTCATTTTTATTGCTTGTTTAGCTACTTAAACTGTGTGTATTTGAAAAGTGAGTGTTTGGGAAAAATATCTATGTTAGAGATGGGAATATTATTTATAATTTTTTGCTACAACGGCTCAGCTTATTTAGGACCAGCAATTGTAAATTAGTAAAAGCAAAATCCAAAGCTTAATAACGATTGTTATTTTAACTGTGATTCCTCTTTTGTATTAGGATTATGTTTATGTAAAAAAAAGCTTTAGCTATTAGCGTGATATACAGATTAATTGTGGATTATACAGTATACAAATTTTTTTATTTACTTTGAATAAATGTAAATTCTGTTGTAAAAATTGTTCAATTTTGCATTCATTTAAATTGCAGTGACAAAAATCTCAATTCATAATAATGTCTTTAAATAAGATAACTTATAAAAACATGCTTCTTGGTAGATTTGCTGGTTACTTATCCAGCTGCTCAACGTGTTTGGCTATGTCCACTGGATTAGAGCAATGTCTCTCAATTTGTGGATTAAATATTTCATTTTCATACTGGAAGTTTTTACAGTGACTGCTTATAATATTATTCAGGGAATAAAATGAACATTGTTATTTCTGTACCTTGTTATATTCCTGTTATTTTGTCCTTGATTTCAAATAACGTTTCTACAATGAAAAAAAATTCTGCCTAAGCGCACTAAATAATTATTATTATAATTATTGGTTTTACCAATATTATCAATAATAATCAGTTTTCAGGCATAAAAAATTAGTAATTGCTAAACGTTTAACAAATAACACTGAGTGTAACGGGTTTGTTCTCTTAACCATTGCTGTCTTAATTGCAATGTTGATAGAATAACTAAAAAGTATAAAGTAAAGAATAAAAAATGTGTTTATTTTAATAGTTTTAGTTTACAAAACATTCCAACAAACCTAATTTATTTTTGTTTACAAAAACCACATGCTCGTGCTTATACACCTTCACATCTAAGCAGTGGTACTAGGGTGATAAGTTACAGCGCAATGGTACTGCCATATTGCTTGATTTCGCCACAATGACGGCTATATTTATCCTGCAAGTTTTCCAAATTTTTTTGAAGTGCATGTGGCATTTTGATGCTGTCAATTTGGGTCGTCAGCTAAAAAAATAATCGATCATCAGAAATAAAAGCTGATAAATCGATCAACCAATAATTAAGTAGCACAAAATATTTATATTAGCATAAATTCTTGCAATTCGAAGGGAACGTACTCTGATGCACTAAGGGATGTGTTCTGTTTTATTGTACATAAAGTCTCAGTTTGCATATGTGGCACGCGTGCCCTTCCAGCTTTGCTACCGTCTTTTCTTAGTTGCCATTCTCTTCATGTGTCTCCTTGCTCCTTTCCCCGATGCATTACGTGACATCATAGCTTCAGCATACTTCCGCTTATTGTACCTAATTTCGATGTACGTAAACAAAATATGTTAATAGTAACTATGCTCAAGCTGATAACTTGTGTGGATACAAGCACGTAAGATGGCTAAAATCCACCTGGTCTGGTTGTTAATAAATCACTGACATCTGATGTGCATCAGCTTTGAAATTGATTATCTCTCAGTGGATTAAATATCAAAACATTTTACAATTAATAAAATGGAGACAAAAGACGAGTAGGCTGAGTTTTGGCATTTCAGAAATACATAAATTAATATTACTGGCTAAAATCCCAACAACTACAAATTATGGAACTCAACAGTATTTTGTTACCTAATGCCCATCATAAATTCCCAATTTTCCCACACCAGTTGCTGATGTGTGACGTTATTAAGCAAAACCAGACCCAGTCTTAAACTGTAGGTCAAAACAATCTATTCTTTAAAGTATTCAAGAGTTTCAAGAGTTTTATTCATTTTCCACATTGCATCATTACAATTAGCATTAAAATACAGATAATTTTCCATTTGAGTAAATATAAATATAAATATGAATAAATGCAATATTATTAAGAAATTTCATAATGCGGGATATACATGTGCAAATTTCATTACAGAATAATTTTTTGATGCATACAGTTTGAGCCTAAAAGCATAGCTTGACAGGCCAAACTGTATGTGGAAATCTTAAAAAAATGGGGGGGGAGTAGTGAATGAAAGATGAAATGGAGCGAGAAACTAAGAAAAACTGTGATCATGGTTACAAAGTGTTCAGTATCCTGTTAAACATAGTCACGTTACATTAAGATTACTGTAGCAAAAAATGCAGGTTATTACCATTATCAAATTGTGTTACTCTTCAATACTTTTGAAATATTTCTTTTCTGACGGTTTTTTTAAAAGTTAAAAGGGAGTGACTACATTTCGAATTGCGGCTTAGTCTGTTCCATAGGACTGGCCCCATATAGCTGATGAAGTGTTTCGCCATATTTGTTCTACAACGTCTTGGTATATATTCATTATGTCTGGTATTGTATTTTTTTACATTTATCTTGACTGGATTTTCAAAAAAACTTGGAAATAAGTTGTTGTTGGTTCTATACATGTATATACATCCATTAAAATTAATAACATCATCCAGAAGTAATATTTGACATTGCTTAAAATGTGTAGTAGTAATTGTGCTCCTTTTGTCTAGTTTGAAGATGACACGTAAAAATTTTCGTTGTAAAACTCTTAAGCATTCTAAATTTGTAGTATAAGTAAAGCCCCATAATGTTGTGCAGTAATTTAAATATGATAATATTAAACTGTTGTATAATGTTAGAAGATGTTCGGTGTTCAGAAAGTTTTTAATATATGAGATGATACCTATATTTTTTGATATTTTTAATCTGATCATGAATATATGTGGTCACCAGTCTAGATGCTCATTCAGTATTAAACCCAGAAATTTCAGTTCTTTTACACGTGTAATTCTTTTATGGTCTATTATTAAATCGTGGTTATTGAAAGGGAACACACCATTTTTTTTAAAATGACTTACATAAAAGAATTATTACCACACAAAAACACAATTTCACATTTGCGCCACTAGTTTTTTGCTGTTACATGCATTTTGCCATTCGCTGGTTAGATGGGCACTAGCACCTGCCTTTCAGAAACGCTTTACACAAAAACAGGTGCTGCACCTCTCAGTTCAGATGTGTTAGCTTGTAATTAACTACACATGTTTAACAGCTCATGTGAGAATAGCGGTAAATCTGAAATTTGAATTTTTATCTTAAAACATGCCTAGTTTTAGTACAACACACTGACTATCTTACAGTAGCACTGTATTTCAATTTTCTCTTTCACAAACACGTGCAACATGCTCGTGGAATATTTTTGCTGCTGACAATTATGTTAGTTTGTGATGTCATCAATAGTTGGGCTTGCCCGCTGTTAATTAAGATTTAATTACCAGCAACGCTTTTCCAGTATTAAGTGTGTTAAAATGTATGTGAAAAATCATCCTGTCTTCCTTTAAGTATATCAGTTGCTCATAATAGCCCATACATGTATGTTATACGCATACGTAATTTAAGTTCACAAAGGTTTACTCACTTCCTAAATTCCGCATCAGCTAGCAACTCATCTACTAATGTTCGTTTCCGTTGTTTTTTCGGAATTCGATCTCGGTAAAAGTCTATAGGATTATCCACTACATGCCCCATCTGCAAAAGTGCAAGACACGATTATTGTGACTAACCGACTGTCCAATTGAGGTCCTGGTAAAATATATCAAATTACAAATTCATCGACTTTTGCTAAATGGGAAGAAGAAACAGTTCTGTGCTTCTTTGTGCTTAATAAGTGACCCAGACAATGGATATACTAAATTAAAACTAGGAGAGCATTACGATTCAAATAATATTTCATTTAAAATAATAGCTTCGGTAACAATCATCATACTGCGAAATAATTTATTTTAGGTGGACTAGATTTTTACAGCTTTGTATTCTGCTACCATCTGACTGTGCTTTATTTTCGTACACTGCTACAAGAAATTAGTTCACAAATACATTGACTGACAAATTTAAAACTTGAATGGAGTTGTAACAAAAAATGATCGGCAACCATTTACCAAGCATTACTTGACCTGAGCTCACAAGTAATAAGAGTTTTAAGGTAATTCATGTGTTAATTCCTCAAAAACAATCAATCCTTTACAGACCACAGCAACGCCCTGTTTTCCTGTTCATATAAAGCACAATTAGTCAATGAAAGTCTGCGGTGTGAAAACCAGAAACGTCTCGTCAATCAGTGCCAGGTTGTAGTTAAAATTAGTGGGGATGCTTTAGTGCTTATTCAGAAAATTTTTAGCCATTGGTTTAATATTGTGTAAACCGAAACAAACATATAAAAATAAAATTTGGTCAAAAAGAAATGCTACCTTACACATGCACAGCAGGGTCGGCACTGCTTGAGCGACAGTGCTCTCTCTACCTAGCATAAAGGTTTGTATCTCGGACATGTGTGCATGGCTGCATGCGCACAAAAGATAAAACAGCGCGACGCTGGAACTGTGAAGTGCACAGTCTCATACATGGATTTTTGTAATTTTTTACGAACTTGGGAATGGCTACTGACATTAAGCTTAAGGATAAAATAATATAAAGAAACTGGAACTATGAAGAAAAAATTAAATAAAAAATACTTATCATATTGAATGTTATCGATAGTATTGAGTGAAAATAGGGGATGCTACAGTTCCACAGTGCCTATACACGAGCAGCCACTGCAGGCAATTAACCACTATCGGTTTTTTCAGGTGGTGATTGTATTATCGCTCAAAAATTATGTGTGACATATATGTAAGCAAAAATAAAATCCCACTGAAATAAGTTATTTCACAGTAGTTCACATTTAAAGCATTTTATAGGAAGAATAAAGTACAATGTTTAAAATACAAAGTACACATATCAAAGTAGGAAAAAAGCAATTCATTAATCTTTCTTCTAAAGCAATGCTTGATTTTAAAACAACAAAGAAGTTTTTTTCTATGTCGGACAGACAAACTTCGTGCGGCATAAAGCATTACCTGGAAATATTTTGGCAGACCTTTCATATCATTGTTTTTATAGAAATGCTTTGGATCGAGAGCTCTTCGCATCTTGAGTATTCTTAAATCCCGCTCCTTTTCCTCCGTCAGTTCTGTCTTTGGCAGATCAAACCATTTCTTTCCTTTTGTCTTTTCTCTTTCTGCCTAAATGAAAAAAGACCATTTTTGTTCAATTTTTATGCTTCATGACTTCTTGCAATTATAATTTACTTAAGTAATTAACAATGTTGCAGCAGGTGTAACCTAAATTTTTTAATAAAGGAGCTACTATGAAACATGACTTTATTACACAAAACGTGGAAAAATGTTCTACTTAAATTTTCTACTGGAGTCTACAATCCACTACTGAAAGTATGTTTGTGAAAGTTCACCAGACATTTTTGGGCAAAACACACAAGTGCATGTTCTCCAAACCACAAAATAAAGTTTAAATGGTGGTTTCTATCACTGGCACATATACTGCAGTGCTTACATATACATTTTGCATTCACATTTGAAACAGTTGATTCTTTCTCAGTGACTGTTCTATCTCCAAACCTCACCAAACTTATCAACATAATTCCTAGTATTCAATGCAATATGAGCTGCTGGAGTTTTAAAGGGAACTTTGTTTCTCTGAAACAATCTTTTGCTTAAGAGTTTAAAATAACGTGTGTTGTCATTTCTTCATGACTGTGGAACTAAAAATTTTAAACTTTACAATTTTTTTTCAATTGTATCCTGCATTCTAATAGCTGATTGCTTACAAAGTTTTACTGAAATTGTCTATGAGGCAGTAATGACTAGCACGTATGTATTTTCCAAAATTCCTGAGCAAATCAAATTAAATTTTTTGACAGAAAACATAACATCAGTACCTGTAACCTTACGAAGGAAGTTACTCAATGTAATAAAATGAGTGTAAACAGTTAACTAAAAAGCCTTTAAACTAAAACTTTTATCTTTTGTTAAATTGTACATCAGCCTTTGTGCTTCTCTAGCCAGATCAGATTCAGCCAGATTAAAAATACAATTTTGCAATTTGCAAGCAAGTAAGTAAGGCACGAGCCTCATATGGTGACAGCACTTGAAAAAAGAGAATTAGAATTAAATGGTGTCTACTATCTAGTCTGTTATACAGCAACAAAAATGTTAATTCTAATTTTTAGGCCATTAAATTTTTCAGTCTTCATTTAACTGAGAATGGCAGCATACCCTTCGCTGTTTGAGCAAATTCCTCTTCTTTTCTGAATATGATGGAATGCAGTCTTTTTGTTCGTAACCAGGAACTATTGCTGTTTTACTCATAACCTAAAAAGCAAAACCTGATTGACAAAGTAGAACACAAATGTCACCAATATAGTTATAGCTGTGACTGGTCTCAAACATAAATTAAAAAAACAAATTTCTTAATACAGGTCTATATAGGCTACAAAAGAAATATTCACCTCTCAAAAAATAAAGATGACATACTAAACAACAGAGAAGTCCTAGTCATGTATGTGCTGCTTAATTACATATCACAAACCATACTGCAACTAGTCAACTATTTGAGCCACCCTTGCATTGCCTAAGAACAAGCATTAACTCAAAGGAAAAGGTTCCTAAAAAGTTGCATGTATTGGAATTGTCAAGAAAACATGCTAAAAAAATTCAGATAAAGTGCAATAAAAAGTCTATAAACACCTCATGTATTTGTACAATCAACTTTAAGTCATTGGCAGTTTCACACTCAAGCATACTCATTTTTGAACAAGTGATGACATCATATGGCCAACAGAGAAAAGCATGGCATTCTCAAAACTGTCAATATACCATTAAGATATCACATATGATCGTATTTTTACAAAAAAATTAGATAGATAGAACTGTGACAGTTTTGGGTGAAAATTAAAAAAGCTGCAGAAATTTCTTTGAATTAGTAATGCACACTCACAAAAAGCCATGAAGGTGGCCCGCTTATGCCACAGTTTTCAAAATTGGTGTTGGGTAGGAATAATTTCCTTTCATTTTTAGGGGATATATTCTAAATTTGTAAACTGTGTGGTAATCTCAAAATTTAATGATGAGTGATTTAAAGGACAGCCACAAATCATTCATCTCAACAGCAAATCAGAAACCGATAAAAAGACATTTTAAATTATGACTGAAAACTACAAATTTTACCTCGTCAATTTTGTTAAATTTTTTCACCACGTTCTTAAGGTTATTTCCAGTTTCTTTTTCGGCAATTTGCACAAGTTTCTCAGGATCAGTAAAGTAAATATCACTGTTACAGTCAATGCCAGGATCAAGAGTTGAAGCCAGTTCCAACCTGAAGATGTAAACATACAAGTTGAAAATCAGTAGAACTGCAAACTAAAACTGGATAAAAAACACCTACCAACTGAAAGTTTTAAGAAATATAAAACAAAAGCAGAAGTTCTCTGAATAAATGCATTATCGTCAACCACTTCACTGCCGTGCAATTTGTATTCCAGCTGGCGCATAAGAATATTTTAGTAAAATGAAAAGTTGCTACTGCTATATATATTGCTATAGGCACTGCAGCGTTATAGTATGGTTGTTACTACATCACCACCACATCTATTGTTACTATTGCCATTGCTGCCATCATAGCTGTTGTGACACCCCCCACCACCACCACAAATGCCACAGCTGCCGCCATTCCACTGCCACCTGTGTTTGCTACTACCAGTGTCATTGTTGCTACAATCTCTCATCGATGTATTAGCAAACTTGAGAGAATGATGAAGAAAGCTGAGAAAAAATAGGAAGGGAAAGCAGAAAAGAAAGAAGAGTAGAAGCAAATAAAAGCAAACCGTCTAATTCGCAAAATATTGTTGTGTTGCTACATAATAAATTTTTATTATGATTCAAATTCACAAAAATATTGTAACTGTAATTTTTTTCTAAAAGTATTAGTGTCGATGTCATTGTCATCATCATCATCAGTGTCACCACCATCGTCATCAGTATCACCGCCGTTGTCATCTCATTACCATCATGATTGTCACCCTTACCACATCAGTAATTTCGTTTTGTATGGTATATTTCAAAGCATCCTGCAAAACATAGGGCAGGCTGGCTAGGGCATGTAAGCAGCAGTACTTTACTTCGACACGCTTCTTCTCGTTGGTTGGGTACTGATTATTGTGGGTATGTGGTAGAACTGAGATGAAATGTTTCTCACTTAGACACACAATGCTCGCTCATTGGCTTTGAAAAGCAGACTCCCTATAATTTCTTGTTGAAATTGCAAGTAGCACTTTTTTGGGTTTGGATGAAATTGTTTGTATAAAATAAAACAGTTCAGACATGCTACTTGCAATAAATATATTGCTAGCATCCTGTACCATTTCATACTCTTTCTGGGAACACTATATGGCTGTAGGAGTTGATCCATTTTGTCAACTCCACCCATTTCCTTGTTGTATTCGCACACTGCCACAGGTTTATTTATGTATGTTTCTATCCTGCCTTTGACTCTTTTTCATTCAGTGCCATCGGGATGCTCAGTGGTGCAAATATATACTTCCCTTTTGTCTACAAATTTCGTAACCATTACATTACTTGACATAAAAGGTTTGCAATCACCTTTTTGATATCAGCATTTTTGTAGTATGTGGGACTCTGTTATTTCTCATTGTATAGGTACCATTTGTATCTTTTGAATGTAAATACTTAAAAAGCTCTATACTGGTCTACCAGTTACCTACATACAGCTTATACCCTTTGCCAATTAGGTCTTTCAACATAAACACTGTCAGTTTATCAATATTGCTGAGATGGTTAGCATCTGCAGGCAAGTATGAATCAATGTCATGTGCAGGATCTGTAGCACCTGTATATGCTCGAAAATGATAAGTATAACCTGAAGATTCATTCAAAGAATATATCTTTATTCCAAATCTTGACCTCTTGGCAGGTAAATATTGCTTGAACATCAATCGGCCTTTCCATAGTATCAGCGACTCATCAAGCGCAATATCTTCAGATGGTGTGTAGACAGAAGAGAATTTGTCATTCAGATGTGTGATCAATGGCCTGATTTTGTATAATCTGTTGCGCTATGGGTCATTTCTGAGCCTATCAATGTCATTGTTTGCAAAATGAAAAAATTTTTAAATCAGTTTGAACCTATTCCTGCTCATTGTAGCAGGAAAAATGAGAGTACAGAACAAACTGTCCTTTGGCCAATAGCTCTGGATTGTCGGTTTCTTTATTAGACCCATTAGCAAACATAATCCAAGAAACTTCTGAATTTCCACCAGCGACCACTCACTGGCCCTTGCTCTTGGTTTTGCCATAATTTGCAGGTGGCTGTTAATCCATTGCTCTGCATAACGATTGGTTTCTTCTACCACAAGGTTCAGGATAGCTTCATCTAAAAACATCTTAAAAAAATCTAGCTCTTGAAAATTGTTCACAGGAACAGCAATACCATGTTGGCCTGTAAATAGATGGATGACAGGAAAAAAGTTTTGGCCATCCATCCAATTAGGAAGTCCAAGTGCAAGGTTGGCTGCAAATGCATTTCTCCTTGCTCCACCACGTGTTCTAACACCTCTTCTAGCACTCACGCCTCCACGTACCCTAGCTCCTGTCCTTGCGATGGTCCTAACATCTCTTCTCAGAGTATCATCATCATTATCTCCGTCATCATCGTCACCATCGCTATTATCATCATTATCTATGTCATTAGCTGCTGCTGTGCTGCTGTACTCATCATGCAACCTCGACGTGACACAGCTCCCCTCCCGATGTGTCGTATCTTGTTTCCTCCTCGCATTATCATTATCATCATCGGCTATATTTTCATCAGTTTCGCTGTCTGTACTCATAGGTACCATTACCATTGCCTTCATCACCATTATCAACACTAGGTCCTAGCATCACAGGTACACCACCATCACTGCCTTCACCATCATCATCATGATCATCATAATCTACACTTGAATTGGTACTCTGTGATTATAAAAAAAAGCATTGCACATTCAAGCATACATACACAAGCAAATATTGCATAATTTATATGGATGTGTTTACATGCACATATCACGCAAACATTCACACAATAGCCATTCTAGTGTGTAGAAGAAATAAAGGCTGGTCTAATGCTGTAATTTTTACCTTGGTTGCACATAATTCATCAACCATACAATTTTGAAATAGTCATATCTAATTACATGCATGGATTGGCTTCACCTCCCATTATCTGATGACTCAATCCCAAATTTTGCAAAGTAGTCCCTAATTTGCTCCACACTATATCTTTTCTGGGCCATTTGAAGACAATAAAAAATTGACAAAGATACAGTAAAAACTATGCAGCAGTGACAATGTACAGATGACAGTTCAGCAATAACAGCAATCTTTTTTGTGCATTTTGTACGTTTTTTGGCCATGAATGTTTTGCAGACAACAGAGGACACCAACACCTTTCGCTTTCAAAGCCAGATTCCTCATTTGCATGTGGCATGTGTAAGTATTACTGGTACTGGCGTAGGTGGCAGTTAATTTGCATATTAAGCATGACGGTAGAGTCTCGTCATACAGGCCAGTCGGAATAGCATTTTCATGACTGGAAATTCTCGTCATACTAGCAGTGAATGGTTAAACAACTGCAATTCAGTGTGACTAATGAAATACAGTGAGTCCTCGCTTAGCAACGCTAATAGATTCCAACAAAACGCATCGTTACGCAAAACGCCAGTAAATGAAACAATGAATGTAAAAGCATTTAGTTGTGCTCCAGAAGTAAAAATTAGTAGTGCTTGGCTGTCTACTGTTCTGCATTACGTAACTGTTTAATTGAAACGTTAATGAGTGATGACAATGTGAAAGCTAAAATCTAAATTTGAAACATAGGCCCTTTCTCTTCTGATTGCTCTCATTCACCCGTTTTTGACCTTTTCCTTTCTCCTTTATTTCTTCTTCGGTAAACAAGATTTAGTGCTTAAAGGCTAAGAAACTGTCAACTAAATGAAACGTGTGACATTAAGTGAAAAGAGGGGTAAAAATTAACATTGTTAAACTGAAATGTTGCTAAGCAGGGCGATATTAAGTGTGTACTTACTTTAAATGCAAAAGATGGAAAATTTAATTTGATTCCTCTGTTTGTCATTTTTTCACTGATGATGATTTAAATATAAATAAAAAAATTTCCAATTTTCCGTCTTTTGCATTCTATTTCATTAAAATACTGAATTTCAACTGTTTAATGATAATGTATTGATCTGGAATTGTTTTTACCCAAAAGAGCACGTCACATAAAAACTAGAGCTGTAACGATACATATAGATACATGATGCGATACATATCACAATAATAACCTCATGATATGATACACATCACAATACAACCGAATAATGTTTGCAGGCTTTATAAAAAAACTAGTTTAAACTGTTGATAATAAACGCTAAACATATTTATCAAACAACAGCTTTAGCATTTATTTGTTACAACGAAACAGCATCACAAGCCTGTTAATAACTGAAAGAGGCAAATGCCAGAAGTCACTTCTACTGGCTTGCTATTAAAAAAAGAAGTCCAGTGGTTTACTGGGAACTGTAAACAGGCAAACAAAGACAGGACTGGCAGCATGAAACCACCATCTGTTGCTCATCCAGTGTATTGATTATAACTAATATTTGTGTTTTCCATTTTTAAAAACACAAATTTAAAACTGGTAAAAATAATGCATTTTTCACCTTTACCCCTATTTCGGCTTCACAAAGTTGAAAAAAATCCTCTAGAAAAGTCAAATAATAAATTAATCAATCTCATATTATGAATCACATTGTGCTGGCCAAACTAAAAGCCTCCAACATTTCAAAAACCCAGTCTACAGAGTTTAATTTTATGAACCTGGATAAAATTAATAGCACCGTCAGAGCCCAAAAATGTTTACATGCGGGAGTCGATGTCTTTTTGTAAAACAAGAATGCAATATCTTATTTCTCTAAGTTGGTAATTATAGCAACAAAGGCTGAAATCACCAGAAAGTAGCATAAGCTAATTAATGATGGTACAAGATATGAAGATAATAATGATGAATTTGACATCTTATCATTTAATCTTAATGATAATCTATGTTAATCTTGACACTAAGATTATAAATAATTGATAAACTAACTAAATTGAAATAATTAATGCTTTAACATATTCAAATTCATAATTAATATTAAATCTATGAGAAGTCACATATTTAAATTTAACAAAAACATACTCTTTTGATTTAGCACTGCCTGTGAAGATGAATTTGTCATTGTCTTTTCCCTTGTCACTTTTTGTGCTATCCTCAGCATACTCTGATTTTCCCTCCTCGGTCTCGTGTAAAACGTATGTAGGCTTCGTGCTTACACATACACCGTTCTTTCCATTTCCAGCAACATCAATTGTAAACAGCATGTCTCCTTTAGGTCTTTCAATATTGTCACAAGTATTCGATTTATCACAAGCAGTATTTCGACTTGCACAGCCTAAGTATTTTTGGCATTTGTCTGTTTTATTCGTTACACTACCCTTTAAAGGAATCGTACTTTTCTTACATTTTTCCCCACAAACACGTGTTTTGAAAAACCATGCAGCTCCAGCTGCTAGTTGTTCAATCTCTTCGTCAGTATCCATGTCTTCCGATTCACTAACCACACGGGCACTTTCACTGTCAGAACTGCTATTTTCATTAAACCCACTGCCCATTTTTTTTAACGGTAAATTAATTTGTTTGGTAACATTAAAATTTTTCACTATAACCAAATTAGCAACCAGCAAGCTGACATGCTTCTTCCTCAAGGCATAACTAATCGATAAAAGACTACTGGCGTCATGCCACTATCATGCTATTGACCGGGCTATCGCACCTAAATGCTGTAAGTGTTGAATCTTGCAAGTTCAACAGCGCTCACATGTACAAATTACATTGGAGAGATCAGTACATATTGTACAGGTAATGACTAGGAGGCTAGCCATATGCACAAACACTGTCGAAAGATGAATGATTTGTTATCTCACAATTATAAAACAGGTACCATCTACTATGACTTAGCCGTACTATTATAGTAGTACAAACAGAGCCCTGTTTCATTCGCTACATACATATGGGCAGCATCTATGACGCAAACTTTCAGCATACTGCACTGATTATTGCATTGTACGGTATTACTTGTAAGAATGTATATAATATATTACCACTCAGTGCCTGCTGTGACAATTTAACTTGAATATTTATTCATACTAATAAAAATGAACAACTGAAGACATACTTTGCTGTATTATAAAAATGAAAAAATTCATACCAGATAATTTGTCAATGCACAGGCTAAAATGCAAAGTTACATACGGGTGTTCTACTACAGGAAAATATTAACGTATATGTAGTTGGTCAAATTATGAACAGAACCAACAATTATAGTTGGTAAGTGATTTTCTTGCCTTTCGAAAGCCAAGTGTACATACATGCTGTCTCAGCCAATCAGCATCTCAGTAAGTATTTTCAGAGATGACCAATGAGCGCGAAGTAGTGGCACAAATATGGTTTGCTTTAATAATTAATACTGACATAAGTAAATTATTTTGCCAGAAAACTTAACTTGCAAATTTAGCCTGGCACGTAACACAATAATTACACTTGCAAAAACAGGTAATTGTTGTACGATGGATAACTACAGCGCCCACATTACAATACACTAAAATAACGTGAACACGAATGTGTCCTGCTTTACTAATTTATTTCATCTTAATTGATTACGCAACTGATTGGTTACGTCAGTTTTCATTTTACAGTGTATTTAACTACTTTGGATCATCTAATTTGGATCCATTTACACAGTAGAAACTCTATGAAATACCTAGAAACATAGCCGAGTTAATACAACAGTGTAAGAAGGCGTAAAGGTTATGCTAAAGATCATTATTGCCAGCTTGTAATAAACCAGATTTACCTTATATATGAAGTTCTGAAATATTACGTATCAGCAGAAACAACACACTCACAAACAGCAATTACAATTTTCCGCTAAAATGGTGGGAGGGTTTTCTCATTATGTTACAATTTAATGAAGTTAAGAGAATAGTGAAAATACGGTCATACTCAGTCCTTAGCAACAGAATTAAAACAGCGTCATGTCTGACCGGTCCATCTGCCTTATTGGCTACACAATTATCTCCTACAAAGAGGATTATAATGACTGACATAATAATTTTAAATGTAATGAATTGGCGTGTGTTATCTTGAAGATTTACATAGTTACACCTTTTCATAATAAGCAATCAGCGTGTATCCTTCTCTAGACTCAGTTGTAGGAGAGAATGGGTTCCTTCTTCCCAGTCGCTGTAGAGTTTTGTCAGCTTTCACAAAGTTTGTTGGACGTTAAAGTGCAAGCTTAAGAGAAACATGAGTTCGACTGCATAGCAGTGGCTGTCCGCATTCTGTTAATCAATATCACGTGAAAGCATCAACTAGTCCATTGCCTCCCGTCCACATTGTCCTGCGTGTGATGAAGCTCTCATTATGACAGTATTTCAGATTGCGTCGCGAGTAGTTGGGTGTGGGCAGAAAACAACGTTGAGCTAAAATTCTTCTTGATGATTTAGTTGATGAGTGCAGACTCTTTTCTCGAACCATGTGCCACAGTTTATCCACAGTTATGGGGTAAACATTATGTACAACTAGAATATGATCACACAGCTTTGCATTGTAATGCTTTTGCGAAGTATTGGTAAGTTTCATTAAAACTCTTTTGTTGTCGTCATAATAAGTGACATTCTCTATAGAATCCAGCCACATTGCAGCTGATATGTCGCCAAATTGGTCGCACAGGAGGGTCTTGGAGTGCAACTGAAGGAGAATAGCATCCACAAGGTCAGCTGATACTAGAAAAAAGAACTCGTCCATACGCCTGAAGTCTGGAATCAAAATACGTAAATTTAGCTGATTTAGCATAAATATTCTGACGTACTCACTGAATGAGAATGGTTTACTAATCAATCATCGTGCACTGAGATAACAACGAACTAGCTTGGAAATATTACAAGTTGTTTTACAATTAACTTGAACTAAGTTATATCAATATTACATTGACACTTGTTATAAATACATAATATTATACATAGTTTGTTCTACAATTATATTCAACTGTCATAAGTAAGTCATTAAATAAATCAATGCTACATCCACGCCTGCAATCCAACGCTACAGTTGTCCTTATAATTATTAACGAACATTTGAAAACACCTGATTCGGCACCAAATCGTCAACATTTGCTAATGTGTCCGTTAGATGCACCTTAGCCTGTTGTCTACAAACTTCCTACACACGCTTACCTAAAACTTTTATGAGAAACCAAAGAGCTTACGGTGTTTCCTGCAATGCCTCCAACCCCAGTTTATCCTCTCATGCTTAACGTCTTGAAGTTCAAGCCTCAGTTTCTTCAAACACAGGAAGGTGTCGTCATCTAAGCGTAGAAAATATTTAAAATTGTATCTTTCTGAGGCCCAGTTCATGACCCAGGTTAATCGCCTGCCAAAATTCATGGCACCCGGGGTTTCGGCTAACACAGTGTCACCATGTAACTTGGCTTCATCAATAAGAGGTGCAGTTAACGGCTCCTGCAGATTCTCGCCAAACATGTCTTGTCCATCCGTGAAGAAGAGGCAAGTGACGTCATCAAGAGTGCGGCACCATTCCATCCAGGTAGAACGTATCATGTCGCGTCTGTTTCTGCGTATTGGCGCGCTGATGATGCCTACAAACAACAGTAGGTCTTTCTTTTTTTGGCTTGTGTTATTTACATTGCCAGAGAGTTTGATGTCAGGAAAGACTACGCCAAAAATGGCAAAAGCAAAATACACTGATAGAATGCACATCAAGAAGAACAATAGCCAGTATTGATCCATCGTTTGGGTTTGAATTAACTGTAATATTAAACCCATATCAGGACTTGCACAGAGCAGGAACTTGCAAGTACAACGAACGCATTAAACAAATACAAATACTAGTACAGGACTGGTGCTGACAAAAACTTGATGATATTCGCTTCATTCGCCACAAGACTGGACACACGATTTTCGCAAAAAAGACTCAAAAGGGCGTGCTTTGCATTTGTGGGTTATTTAATTATTATTATTAAATAATTAATTATACAGATAATATTATGTGTAATAAACTACGTAATACTTGACGTTACCAGAATTCACATTTGCTTATAAATGATTTATAACAGCTGTAAGGTTCTTGACTGACCTGTAGTTACGCACAATCTCCATTGAGGTGCAGATATTTACACAACTAAATTGCCATTGATCACACATTATCTGCCATTGCATTACAAACTCATCTGGTGGTTTAGTCATTAGTGTTTTCAGTATTAACTTATTCAGACTAGCAAAATTTGGCGACTGGTTATTGATATAGGTAAATTCCACAAATGTCTGTAACAGCTATATCTGTGACACGTAAAGGACTGTATTTATCGGGGAGGGGGGGGTGGGGTATCAAGACTTTACGACGCCCTGGGCTGATAGTTCTGTCCCGCCTGTCTCTATTGTGAATTTATAGTTGTTTATGTAATGAGCAGATCAAACAATTACTTGTGATGTACTAGAAACATTAACCTTGTTTCTACGACGTTATCATTATTAATTGCAGGTATTTGCATATCGAAACTGCCCTCGGTAACTGCGTGTGGTGTGTTATAAAATGCACTCTTTATATGAATATGAAAGTATACACATATGACTGTACGTACATCGAAAAGTGGCTAGAAAATCTTTGCTGGTTCAGTGACTCATTTTGTAATTAGCTAGCTGTATTCCGGTTCTGCCACAACATCAGTATTAGGACTTACCGTTGAGTACTGGATTCCAGCTTTTCAGTGCACTAAACTGAAAAATAAAACCCTTATCTGTAACCACTGTGTCCCTCCCACAATAAAAACCATTGTTTAAGAAAAATAGTAAATTGCACATGATTAATTTTTATTACTTACACAAAAATCAAATCAATAATATCATGGAATCGATTACTAAATTTCACATTCTTGCTTTAACACTTTCATCACTACATGTCATTGTTAGAAAAAGAACAGTAATTTTGTTAGCAGCAGACGACAAAAACATGATTTACGAGTATTAGAATTTAAACAAACAATATAAATTACTAGCAAATTCGAGGACGCATTAGAATTTAAACAAACAATATAAATTACTAGCAAATCCGAGGACGCATTAGAATTTAAACAAACAATATAAATTACTAGCAAATTCAAACAAAATTCTCTACAAATAAAGGACAATAATCTGTGTTATGTGTTGAATTTTTGCAAATTAGTTTACATTTTCGTACACTCAGTGCTGTAATAAATCTTTACAAAATTAAATACTATACAAACAAACGAAATACCTATAAATTACAAAATACATAGAAATGGCACTTTAAGAGCCAAACATCAGAAACAAGACAAAATTTCACAAAACTGAAGAACAAATTAACACGTAAGTCTACCAAGAGACTAAAAAACTGATTATTAATTAATGTCTCTGTGGTTAAAAGTGTTACAACAAATAATAAACAAAGACTATTAATTAATAGTAAATAAATAAATACTACAAACTATTCACATACAGTGCACTTACAATCTTATTTACAAAGCCATAAACTATTATCATAATTCCACAAAGATGATTATTATAGAAGTAGAAAATTATATTCGTTTCCGGTATGTGTACACGATTGCAATATAATCAAAAATCAAAAAGATGGCGTTAGCTCTCTGTAATACAACAACCAATTCAACACATTCACACAACTAAAATAAGGCTTAATTACTTGGCAAAGACTCAAGTTTATCATGCTTCTTTCAGCATCTACAGTAGAAATTAACACTTACAACAATAAACTAACTTTTCTTTTGTATAGCAGGCTACTCCATTTTGCACCTTTTAAGTAGATAAGAAATGTTCCAAAAACCTTACACAGCCTTAAAAAATGGGCATGATTGTAAAATGTAATGCTTGTGAAGTAAAAATTGTGACGCTATAATTTAGCTAAAAAGAAGCATAAAGCTGTGAAAACTTGCTGAAAACCTCCAGGTATCGATCATTTTTCCAGTACTTATTATCAAAATTAATGATTACATTTTACTATCCGAAAAGTTTACAAGACTTGTGCTGTCATCTACAGAAACTATTATTAACTAACATACGCTACTGTCTAACTCATTCATCAAATCGAAATGACAACACTGCACGAACTGCGAGGGAAGACGTGTCATTATCAGCTGTTGAACTACAAAAGCAAGTCCCACCTAATTCTGCTGGCTACGACAACAAAGCCAATAATAAAACAGATTAACAAAGTCATACATAAAGAATTAGATACTTCTACACAGTGAATTTTCACAAGAACATAATCAAGTTTGAAGTCAAACATATAATTCTGCTTTTCAATTATTTCAATGGAACAGCCATTAATTTGATATTCACAAACACGTGATAGATTACATACTCATGAATGACTAGACATTTTAATACAATCTACACCTCCTGCAATTTAAATTTAAATCACCTGTTTGTATCGTTGTTTTTATGCTAGAAGCCAAAACTTCAAAGAATACTACTTTTTGTAATCTCTTCGTCATTACTTCATTTTATCGAAAAACTAGGTTAGATTATTTTTTGTTTATGCTGACTGGTTAAATCACTGTATCATCATATTGAAACCTATAATAGTTTATATGAATAATTAGAAATATAAACCTAGTGTTATTCATACTGTTGTGACCAAGTATCCTCTCGCAGAGTTATCACTTGAATCAGCATTGTTGTCACAGCCGTTGTTTTCCATACTGCTAACATAGGAGTTTGGTCGACGAGGCTTGTCAGGTTGAGGAAGTTGCGTGTTTTGTACCTGTGACTTCGGGTATGGATAATAATTGAAAGGAGGCACAATGGCAGACTTGACTTTGGTCTCTTTGCCCTCCTGTGCAACTTCTACAGTAACTGCCTTATCCGCAAGCGTGTCCACACTGGCACATTTCGTATTTGGCGGCTTGACAGCTGATGAGTTTCCTGTCCGAAGATTTGGTTGGGATTTTTGACGAGACTTTAGTGATTCACTAGTCGGCAACCGTGAAGCTCCAGGGGGCTGATGCTTGGAGTGAGGCTGAGGTAACTGTGAGGCAGAAAAACTGCCATCCTGCTTTAATTGATGCTCACTGCCTGATTTCAGGTGTATAGGAACATCACCAGCAGCACAATCATGTGATATCAATGCAGCACCTGCAATGTCACTAAAGCTTTTATTCTTTAAATGTTGTGCATCATCCACACACTTATCAGCTGCCATATTATTGGAATCAACGTGCTTAGGTAATATTTTGCTTTCACTGGGTATTTTTTCATATGTGGTGCTGCGGCTTATCCCGTCGGATGGCGCTTTAGCGCCACTGTTTTTTATCGCGACTTGCTTCTGTTTGCTTGCACCACTTTTCTTCCACAGACTTGATATTCTACTAACAACAGGCTTACCAGTTCTTGAAGAAATGACCGGTTTACCACGGATACTGCTCGGAGGACTATTACTAGCATCACGACTGGGACTGGCCGTCCGAGAGCTGTGCACACTGCGAGCAGTACTTGGTGGGCTGCTGCTAGGATCGCGCCTTGGATTTGACGTTGACTGTGAATCTTTGTTAAGACTCAAATTACTGCCAGTTTTGCCGAGTTTAGTTGGTACACTACCGGCTTTTTTCAGACTTTGGTTGCCCATAGCACTCCTAAAACTGCCGCTATCTGCTCGCTTCAGACTCTGTGAACTGGTCGAAGTCCTCATTGTTGATTTAGCACCACTGTTTACAGACCCAGCTCCATTTTTCGGCAAATGTGTACGAGGTGGTGTGCGAGGCGGAGTCCGAGACGATTGCTTGTTAGTACCACTTGCATCGTTGTCCTTCGGTGAGTCCACTTGAAAATTAAGATCAGTAAGTGTTTTTGACCAACTGGCCGATGGATAGGGCTTTTCTCCAGCCAAATTTCCACAACTAGGCCTTTGCCTGAAAAACACCATAAAGCAATGATAAGTAAACATCTGCCATTTGTAAAACATTGACTAACAATAAACTTTAAAATTAAAACAGGAAAATCAACTTATAATCATTATAAAATCAACACAAACTAAACCGCATATATATTTAATCACCTTCTCACATCGTTGTTATCTACTGCAACGTAAGTGTTTAATGATTTTTCACCATTGTTTAGAAAGCATAAGAAATTTTAAAATTTTACTGAACACTTTGAGTTATGTTATCACGGCACTATTACATACTGCTAGGATATTGAAACAACATATTAACATAATATATTAATACATGAATGCACAAGCAAATAAAAAATCAGAAATTTACATTACATATTTTGTAAAAAAACAATACAAACCTAACTTGACTTTTGCCCATAGTTACATCACTACATTCTGAATTTCTAGGTGGTCCAGTTGGTGAAATTTGTGGAGCGTTGATCGTTGGCTTATCTTTTGTAAAAGTACCCTGTTTTATGATTGGCTTTGGCTTTTCTCCGTTACTCCGTCGTTTCAGATCACCAGTACTAATTCTCTTTACTGTTCTACCATCTACTTGCTTTTGTCGAAACTGCACGTGTCCGGTTTCGGTTTTTGTTGCATGTTGTGGTTCTTGCTTTGCAGGTCTAGGTTTGGTGACATGTTTGATTTGTGAACCTCCCCTAATGGATGCGCCAGGAGGTGGAGGGTCTTTTCCTACTGGTCGTTTGACACTGTACAAAGGCTTTCTTCTGCCTCTAATGCTCTTCACTTGTTCTTCAGTGGGCACTTTACTTTCGACAACAACAGTTGGTTTAGTTATTCGTGGACGAAGCTTTGGTGGTCGTCCAAAGGAAGACTCAGAACAAGGCTCTGAATCCGGAAACGATACCTCGCTACACTCTGACAAGCAATCAGTTGAAACTAATGATAGTGTTTCATCTTCCAAGCAGCCAATATCATCAGTCATGCTGCTAGTGCACTCTTGTTTGCTTTCGTGTAAATGAGTCAACACGATGTTTGCTTCCAAGGTAATGTCCAGATCGCCAGTTGCTTGAAAAGTTTCATCAGCATCGTTATTCTCATTGCTCAAGCTGCTTCCTAACTGACTTGCAATTCTGCCGCTTTCCACAATGACTTGATTGATTTCGTCATTGTGAGAACGAACCATGTCGCTTTTGCCAGCCGCACCAGAATCAACTGAGAGCTCGCCTTCGGCAACACAGTCCATTTCCTGGCCATTTTTTAATTTCGGGACGCATTTAGTTGGAGTTACGTTGCTGTCATTGGCTTCCTGCAGTGAACACTTTTGTTCAAAATTACAAGACATGTCTTCGCTGTAGACACCACTCGCTAACATCGGCTGTGGTTCATCCATTATAGCAGATATAGCCATGTCTGGTATAATCCCAATTTCTTCAAATGGACCAATGTCAGCATCCGAGTCAATTTTACTTAGATCAGCATCAGAAAATTTTGACAAGTCAGAATTAACGCTTGCTGTTTCTTTTGTAGACTCAGAGCCATCAGTTTCTTCATTTTGTTTTCCGCTTTCCTCTCCATCACTGATGTCTACTGTCTTTTTCTCAGTCTCATTCAGATCTCTCTCAACTTTTTCATAACCTACGCATGTGACAACTTCATCTTCTTTTTCCTCTGATAGTTTCTTCTCAATCTTCCACTTTCCTTTCAACTTTTTTCTATCTTGAAAGGCTTGACATCTCTCACTTTTACTCTTTGGCAAGGCTGCATTTATACATTCGTCAAGCAGTGCTTGTTCCGAAGCACTTGGTTCGGCACCTATAGACTCAATACTTAATGAACTTAGCGAACTGTTTCTTGAGAAACTTACTGCCCTATCATCAATATTAACCATCTTGCCGACTTCTACGGCACCAAGCCTATCAGGTGAAGTTCTAGACTGCAATGAATTGTCAGCCTGAACATGTGGAAAACATGTTTCAAAATTCGACTCATCGTTAATAGTAATGCAACTCAAAGGCGAATGAGATCGAGAAAATACAACTGGGGTATCTTCTACTGCAAAATTTCGCACGGAATCCGGGTTGGGTTGTGATGGGAATGTTTGCTTAACGGAAACAATTTGAGTGAGATGTGATGAGGAAGTATTCTCATTGTGCAATTTGTTCTCGTGTTTAGACAAATCTGAATTAGCATTTGATTTGTAAACATCGTTGGAGTCAAGAGTCAGATCACTTAGTGAAGTGGCTCCACTGAGTAAAGCAGGCGTGCCTTCAATGGCAAAACTAGTAACTGTATCTGTTGGTAGTTCGACACTTACAGCTGATATTGCTGCATTATATGGAGCTGCTAAGGTAGCAGTATCCGGTGATTTCTTTACGATCCCTGCACCAGACGGGTGTTTCTTTGACTTTCCTTTTGGCATTGCTTCTTGAATTAAATCCTCCAGAATGTAGTCTCCCTCGTCGCACATGGAACTTGTCTCTGATTGGTCTTCACTGATCAGCTGATTGTTTTCGTCGCTCTTATGTCTGGATCGCGACTCTTGAAATTCCCCATCACCGTCCATTCTGTCACACGATGGAACACTTAAATCACTCAATGATGAAGCAGCTGTGGAAAAATTCAGTGGAGTACCCTCAACATTAAATGTCTTCAGCATGTCATCCGTATTATCAAACGTGGAAAAATTTACGCGTTTTTGAACATGATTAAATGTTTTCTTTGAAGAACCATCAAAATTTGGAACTTCACTTGCATGAAAACCCTGTTTTGCCCCAGCAGTTGTTTCCCTTGCTAGAACATTACTGTCAGTCATTTCACCTCCTACAATATTCTTGAGATTCTTTTTTGCTTTTGACTTGTCCCATGGCATAGCAGAATTGATACACTCAGCAAGAATATCTTGGTCATTTTCTGTTTCTGAAATTTCAGATAATTCAGATGCATTATCACTCCCACTTTTGCTGTTGTTGGGAGGTTCTTGTTCACCTTCATGTGAAAGTCGCCTAGAATCTGCAGATGCCTCCAACAATGGTTCCTCCTGTACCTCTTCATTTTCGGTTTTGCACTGTTCTTCAAAACTCAGGCTACTCAAGCTTGTCACTGTCGAGAATTGTGCTGGCGTACCTTCTGTTGCAAATGCTGTTTTTCTATCGTTGAAAACATTTTCCGGTAATTTCTGACACTCTTTGCTGGTGTCCTTGCTATTTGCAACATTTTTTGATGCTGTTTCTTTTGTATCTAAAGGAAAACTAGGAGGCTTTTTGTGTTTTGGACTAGACGGCATACTTTCTGAAGGTGAATCCGGAAGTTCACTAGGGCTAATCATTCCGCTGGTTAATCGACTTGGAAACTCGCTGTAAACTGAGCTGCGGTCATCGTGTATTGATTTTTGCTCAAAACTATCCAGTGAACCTAATGAACTAGAACGGGAGAACATCATAGGTGTTTCTAAAGGTAGCCCGGCTGTATCAAATGTGACCATCTTTGCTGCAGGTTGACTGTCTTCCACTTTTTCCGCTGTATCATCCTCACCCCTAGTCAATTCGTCACCAACAGCAACTGCTCTAGTTTCTGGATTAGCAGTGTCTTCTTCGTCATCAACATTTTCCACCATCATAATGTTTTCTCTTTCCACAACAGTATTGTCTAGTACTTTGTTGTCTGCCTCGGTGCTGTGAAGACTGCTAAGAGAAGACACGTGAGAGAAGCAAACTGGAGTTCCCTCAAGACAGTAACTTTTAATATGTTCATCTTCTGCGTTTTGCGACTTTGCGTCATCTTCCGTCTTGATGTAATTTGTTTCGTTTCTTGGAGACACAGGACTTGCACTATGATCGGAGCGAACGGGCGAACCTCTGTCTGCACGACGAGAGTCCGGAGAGCTTACTCCACTCACGGTTTCATGTTTTACATTAGCTTTCATTATTTCAATGTCTTTCTCCTTTGTTAAGTCAGTCAAAGACGTTGAGGTTGAAAAGTTTAGCGGCGTCCCTTCTGTGTGAAATTGCATAACGCTATCATCATCCATGCACGGTTGCGAGTAGAACTGACTCTCCGGCAGCGGAGAATCTTTGTCTTGAAGAGAGAACTTCACGCTGCGATCCACTTTGTTTTTGAAAAACTGAGCGTGATATTCGGAAGTATCAGAAAACTCCGCATAGCGTTTGCTGAAATCAGTCGGTTGATCGGGATTATCTAGATCTGTTTCAGCATATCCAGACGTTGGTTGCACGTGACACGCCTCATATGCCATGCCCACTGCTGGACTGCTGAACGAATGATTTATAGAATTGTACGGGCTTTTGTTACTCTGGCCATGCCACACTGTATGACCAACTGAGTCAGTGTGACTGTTGTCTCGCATGTAATTGTCAATTTGAACTGGAGGACGGTCGTCTCGGTCTATCACAACAGAGTTAGACTCATCAAATTGCAAGCCATAATTAACAGGTTGATCATTTTCATAATCTTGTTCGGCAGACATACTGTCATACTGTCTAGCCATGTTAGCATACTTGCTATACATGGCTTTCCCCAAGCCAGCTTTGTTAGTTCGAGGACTGCACGGCAGTGACCGTCGGTCAAGTGAAGGAGTACTGTTGGTCGGTTGGGTCGACTCTTGGAATGAAGCAGTCAGTGCACTTATTTTTACACCAAATTCAGCGTCATTGCACGATGGAGGCATAATCTGACTCCTCACAAGATTACGTTGATCTGGACTGGCAGAATGTCCTCTTTGATAACGTTCAACCAGCAGGCGATTGCTACGAGCTATCACGTTACGGCCACGATTCATCCTGTCGTGCGAAACATCCGACTGTGTGCTCCCAACGGAATTGCAACTTTCAGATCTGCGAATTGGTCGATGAGATAAGGAAGCCTGCGAAGGGATGAGGACTGCTGATCCTTGAAGTAAAGATCTAGGATGATATTCTTGTCCGGATCGAGGAAAGGTACCGACGTGAGCTCTTTTATCAGACTCAGATTTTCCAGTTGGGCTACTGCTGTCAATGTTTTCACAAGTTTCAGTAAGATTTTGATCTAACTCAGCTTCCAGCGCCTTTTGCTTTCTTACATGCAAACCAGGCATTCCAGACTTCTGGCTCAGTTCTTGAGGAAAAACAGCACCGAGCGGCCGAGAACTAAGTAGATTTTTGAGGGCAGCTGAGCTTCCCATAGATATCATTTTATGCTTGGAGTGAACAAGGTTTCTCAACATCCCGACTGCTCCCATTTCCCATAGTGCCTGCTGGTCCTCGGCATTCCTTGCTGAAAGATTCCACAAAGTCCCACAAGCATTAGAAACGATGGTTAAGCTTGGACTTTTCAGGTGTTTTAGTAGTATCTGCAGGCAGCCAAGATGTCTCAGCACAGCACGATAGTCTTCCCGTACAGCGATGTGACTAGAAACGTTTCGCAGAATTCCTCCTCCGTTTTCGATGATTGCCAGCGTCTTTGACGGGCTTTTGTAGGAAAGGGTACTGACCAGGAACTCGAGGGTGCCATCAATTGCACATATATCTGCCTTATTTTCGCTGCAGTGTGCAGAGAGGTTCCACAATGCACTGAGAATGGATTTGAGTGTGGACTCCTTCTGCACAACCATGGCGGCTTTCATCAGAGTTGTTACTGCACCTACTTCACGTAAAATTTTCTTGCTGGCCAAATCAGCTCTCCAGGACAGATTTCGGAGGACACTTGCAGTCACCTGAAACAGTAAACAAATGAAGTTAGCACCTTGCAGGATCGTAAATGCTTCATATAGTGCTAAATAAATGCTAAAGTGACAAATTAATTATTACAACATTAACGTTAAGCTTATTATTAATGATATAGCAAACTTGAAATTTATTTTATAATGTTAAAGTTAAGCGTATTATTAATGATATAGCAAACCTGAAATTTTCAAATTTTGATATCAAACTTGATAAAACAGGAAATGTGAAAAAGTTTGAATTGCAGCCCAGATTTGAACCAGGAACTGCCTGCATTCCAACTTCTTCACATTTGGTATCTTTCAAGTTTGGTATGAAAATTCAATTAATAGTGGTTTGTAACATCATTAACTTTACTGAACACAATGATCAACAATAGTTTCAAATTTACAGCAGGAAAACAGTTGATTATCTCATTTTTAAAATCATTTGCTAAAATTCGAATAGAAAACTGTTTCAAGTACCAAAGCACAATCAGCATGAATTATCTTTAAAGCACAAACAAGTCTAACCATCAGTTTTAATTACATTTTAATTTACGTTGCATCCTTCTTTGTTAATAACTTGTATGTACAAGATAAAAAAGAAACAAAAATAACAGAAAAACTGAAGAAAAAGCCTTGATGTTTGTACACCAATATCTTGGTTTGCCGGACCTTGCTTTGCCGGACAAAAATCTGGACTGCTAAAAAGTCCTGCCTACTACGGACACAGTCCTTTATTTTGAGAACTGACCGCTAGTTGGCGGGTTATCACCTTGCTTACAAAAATTGTACTTAACGATATTGTTTCTACATATATTATAGCGCACAAAAGCGAAGTAAGATGACATAAAAATAATAAAAGCTCATTGGTCACACAAAATATCTTATTTAAGCATGTGCAGAAAAAATATAGAGTCAATTATGCGGAGTTATTTGAGTCAATTGCCGACAGTTTTTACATATTTCTGCATGCTAGACATTTTTGAGAAAATTAGGTGACTGATTCTACATGACACCACTAACCTGTATCAAATCCTCATTTGGCGAATGAAGCTGAGCCACTAATGACTTCATACAGCTCTTCATACTGCAGAGCAAAGCTTTGTTTGTTCCATCACCAAAGGTCAGATTTGTGAGAGCCATGCCCGCATACCGGCGAAGTGTCAAGCTGTACTGATCGCTCGTGTTTCCATGGCATTCGTGATCCAAGTATATCAGTTCAGCAATTGCATGGAGACCACCTAGATGGAAAATACAGCTGTTTTTGTTCTCATTATAAACCAAGGGAACTTCTTAATAAATTCTATAATGGTCATTAAAGTTTCTTTAATAGCAATACCAATCATAGACAGGACGGCTTTCTGTATTTAGGTAGGGTTGTTCTAGAATTTTGCATTTAAAGGTGTCCCATATTGCTCAGGTTTACACTGAGGAAGTAATCCATAATGGGCTGCGAAATATCTCTACATTAGAAGCAAAATAAAAGCAGAATTCTTTAATTATAACCAGGGATGTTACCGAAACTGAATTTGCAAACCAAAACCGAAATGGAAATTTATGAAACACAGGAAATCGATACTGAAACGAAACCGAGCCAAAACATTTTTGCAAAAACAACTACTATTAAAACTGAAAAAAAGAAAATTCTAAAATAAGTAAAATATTTTGTTTTATTTTGTTTGTTTGCTTTTATTTGCTGTGATGCAAAATTACTGATAAAAAATTCTAATACAAAAAAGACAAAGAAGTTTTGTTGTGTAGAACCTTAAGTTTGATGGAGTCGTTTACCTTAGAAAATGCATTTGGGTTTAAGTATTAATGATTAATGTTTAAAGATCATAATGCTTCATTAAAAATAAACAAATTTTATTTTGTAGATATTTTGTTGCCTTTGTTTCATAAATTATAAAACTAAATGTGATTTTGCTCAAGTAATATAAAAAATGGTTTGATATTTCGGTTGATTGGTCTTGGAGACCCAAAACTTGACAATCGTCAGCACTGAAGATACGCCGCATTGCCAGTAAAAGAGCGTCACAAACTGTTATGCAAATAAAATTTTCGCTTTATTTGAACTAATTTAGCCAAGATTTGCACTGGTTTTTGACATCTCGGAGAAAAGAAAAGGTAAACACTTGGAAATACTAGTAAAACCTGGGAAAAATGCTACAGTAAATTATCCGAAATTTCGGCTACGAAATTTAATAAATTTTGCCAAAACTTAACCGAAAGTGCAAGTATCGGCAAATTGAAATGAAAACTTCGTTTTGGTGACATCTCTGATTATAATGCCCGTAGATTTTATCTAAAATCTTTGTTTTATTGATATTTTCAATAATGAATACCAAACCTGTTCAAATTCTTAGTTCTGCTGGATGCGTATAACTAAGATCACTTTCTAAAATTCTTACAAGTAATTTAACAAATTAACTATGCCACTAACAATGATGTTAAGAAGACGAAGACAACGGTATCAAGCTATTAAGCAAAAACACAAATGCATTTACTGTTATAACACTCACATAAAATAACAAAAAAGCACTGCACTTGAAGTGCAGAACCACACCTGTACTATGAGCAAAAATTTATTATTCTGATACCTAACATTGACCTTGCCCTCTGAAATGAACTGGGAAATGAGACCTTAAACCTCGTGTATTGCAACAAAAATGTAAATTATATATTGCCACAAACTTACTTTGTACAGGACACTTTTAATTTAAGGTCTTGTTGCTAAATTTTAGTAAAACAGGGCTTAAATTTATGTAGTTTTTGAGATCATTGATTGTAATGCTTTGTGGACTTAAATATTGAATTAGGAATTTAATAATTTAGTATATTAATTTATCTGCATTTTTATATTACTAGACAGGAAACTTGCTTCATTAATAACCTTGATTTTAGCACTCACTTTAATACTCCCTGTTTAAAATCACTGCAAATAATGTTATACGCACAAATTAAAAAAGCTAATTACAGAGTGCATAACATGTAATATTGTAAAATCTCTGTTTAGTGTCTATGTAAAATTGTATAATGTTGTACAGAAATTTTTGCCTGTAAAAGTGGCTAATAAAGACTTATCATCATCATCATCATCATCATCATTTGACCTTGGGAACCAAAAGCAATGGGTTTCCATGCCTTACTTTGACCTATCCCTGAGCCAAGTCTGGCTATTATGCCTCCATCAGCTAGAAGTTTTTAAATTTTGTGAACTCAAAAGTCAATCATGCTTGGATGGCATTGACACCTATGCAAGACTGGTAATTACAGTTTTACCAGTTTTGATTTTATCGCAAACGGGAAGACAGACAGATGTTATTAAACACCCGATCCACATTTTAACTACTCTCAGCATGGGTAAAAATGCAGACAATGAAAACTAACATAAAAGTGCAGTCGCACAAATATCTGCAATGTTCATACCAAGCTGACACATGGCATGCCGGTGCTCTTCATCAAAGGATAGTTTCATGATGGCTGCTACTGCTGGACCCGGATGATGATCAATGTGGCCTGGTTTGGCACCTGAATTATAATAGAAGTTTTTGAATATTATTATGTGATGACATTAAAAATTATCGTCACAAACAATGGGAAAAAGTATAGGGTTAAATTGACAACTGGAACTATAGGGTTAAATTAACAAATGGAACTATAGAGTTAAATTAACAACTGGAAAATGGCTATTAGGTCACGAAAATATTGTTTGTTAAAGAAATGAGTCTCGACATACATGCTCTCTATTGCATCATCTCACCAGTTTCAGTAAAGGCATGATCAGACTAAAGAGCAAAACTTGCTGTGAGTCGTAAGCATAAACTGACACTTCTCTATTCACTGCAAGGTGTCACAGTAGACAGTAAATCAACTCACAGCAACTGTCGGAGAGTTTTTGATAACTCACCGAAAGTAATTTGCAAAGCAGATCACACTTGCAAGTTTGCTGTGAGAGAAAAAACTCGTGACAGAAAACTTGCTAGTTTGAATGGGGCATAAATTACAGGTAAATCCCAGTACTTTTAAACTGATTAAACTCATTAAAAAGAGGTAATACACATTATAAGTGTGAAAATTGGTATAGAGGAA
Organism: Tubiluchus corallicola; assembly: GCA_030141605.1. NCBI lineage: Eukaryota > Metazoa > Priapulida > Priapulimorpha > Priapulimorphida > Tubiluchidae > Tubiluchus > Tubiluchus corallicola. Next base: position 117,222 of record JAQGDQ010000110.1, on the reverse strand, counting down.
AGAATGCAAGGAAACTTAAAGACAGCCAAACTTAGAAAGCTAGTTAATGTACGTAAACTATTGTAAAATAATTGACCTAGCACAATAGTACATAACACATTAATTTATCATTATGCATTGAAACTTCTACTACATACCTTTACAACCCTCATCATCTGAGGACGAACTGTCTCCATCTCTCATTGTGTTGCAGTGTGCTCTAATTTGCTCCAGAAGACGGAGCACTCGAGCCTCCCGTCTGCCTTTCTTGTCATCCGGATGTGAGTGCACGATGTTGTGAAGAGCAGCGGCAGCTCTCGCTCGTGCATCTTTGTTTCCTCTAGTGCCTCCTAGTGGCGACTCTTTGTCGTTTCCATGCAGAAGTTGTATAAGCAGTGGCAAACAGCCTATCAAAGTACAACACATACAAATGCTGCACTTCTTGGAAAGGTTTAAAAGCTATTAATTTTTTACATATAACTTTTGCTTTTTACATATAAAAGAATCACAGGTTATAAGAATTTACATTTTATGCAAGTATAAATGCACGATGAATTTACATTATCATCCAACCCACAATTCACCAAAAAAAATTAAAAAAATAAAACATTCTGCTTCAAGATGAAGCAGCATATCTAACTGATAAGGACACTAGTAATGAAAGCGAAAATGTTTATATTTTAGTACACAACACTTTTCATAGACCTATAGAAATTTTGTTTAGTGTTTGATAGAAGAATAGATAGAAGTCTGATGTATTGAAATTTTGTTAGTGTTTGACAGAAAAATAGATAGAGATCAACCAAAGGAGGTAGTAGCATTTACCCGATTGTCTCATAGCGATACAGCTCTCTGATGAACTAGACATTGCAAGTAAAGTTTTGCTCATATCATCTTTATCATGAGTGCCAAGCATTGATAATAACGAATAGACCATTTCCACCTGAAATGAATAAATAAAAAATAATAATACTTGCTTCATGTTGAAAAAAAATCCTACAAACACAGTTTTGACTTTTGACTGTGTGCCATTCATTCGCTCATTAAAAACACGTTTTCTATGAATTTAAATTCTGCTAAACAATTGGAAAGGTAAGTACAAAGTCCTCGAGGCTGTTTCACAAATTTGTCAGCATTTCATGAATCAGTATATATGTTCAATATCGGTATGTACATTCTTACTCATTGTTCTGTAATCGCATTAACTTTCATGGAAAATAATTGCCTTTATTTAACAGGTAGTTTGTTGATCTTGTTGGCAATAAAAAATTTGTAGACAAACATTTCACTTGAAATGCCAGAAGAAAAAAAATCTCACATTTCCTTTAACCAAACTTCCAAAAGAACATTCTGCACTGCTAAGTAATTCTGTACATTTTCAACAGTAATATTGGCTATTCAATTTGCAAACATTCAAAGGCAAATCTTCACTACCTTTGTGCCAAACTGCTGATGAGGTTTCTTCATGGCCATTGCACCGCTGTGACCTGACACATTGCTAACCCCACTCCACTGACTACTGAAACTCATAACGCTGTCAGTGTCAGGAAGACGAAGATTGCTCCCGCTGCCTGTTGACCCAGGACCACTTCCAAACATTCCTGCCATTTAAACACACACAAAAGGTTATTTAACAACTAGGAGTTACTAACATAATAGTAATTACACTACAATACATAATGCTGTTGTTATTAATAATGTAACCACGATTCATAATATACTATTGTGATTATAACTGAACATCTGATGTTCTTGCCTTTAAATGCGCCATGTTCTCAGCACTTTTGCAAGTTAGTCGGCCTGTCAGTGCTATTAACATATTACATTAATTTCACAAATATGGAATGTAAAAAAAAATAAATTTGAGTGGAAAGTGGACATCTGAGTGGTCACGATATACTTAGCAACCCAAATGAAGCACCTCTACGCCTACCTAGTAAACAATCGAACACCTGGAAAATCATTTCTTGACAGCTTTGTCCATTATACTGTCTCTGGCTGTTTGTCTGTTTAAAGCAAAACCAGACGCAATCTTAAACTGTGGGTTAAAACAATTTACTCTTCAAAATATTGAAAGGAAACGTACATTTTTTTCAAAAATGACTTACATGGAAGAATTATTACCACACAAACACAATTTAACGCAACTAGTACTTCGCTGTTACATGCATTTCGCCATTCGCTAGTTATACGGGCACTAGGGCCTGCATTTCAGAAAGGCATTGCACAGAAAACAGGTGCTGTGCCACTCAGTTCAAATGTGTTAGTTTGTGATGAACTACACATGATCGACAGCTCGGGCGTGAGCACTGCGGTAGATTTGTTATTTGAATTTTTATCTTAAAACTTGCCTAGTTTTAATACAACACACTGAATATCTTACAGTAGCACTGCATCCTCAATTTTCGCTTTCGCAAACACGTGCAACACGCTCGTGGAATATTTTTGCTGTTGAAAATTAAGTTAGTTTGTGATGTCATCAATAGTTGGGCTCATCCGCTGTTAATTAAGTTTTTAATCTACTATTTAACTATCAGAAATGCTTTTGCAGTATTAATTGTGTTAAAATGTATACTTTTTTATCGGATTTGAAAATGGAGTAGTATATGATAAATCATCCCGCCTTCCTTTAAGTGACGTTGTATTACCAACTGAACATGGCTAAGTCACTTGCATTTCTTCAGTACCTCATCTTACGATAATTTTCTCTATAAGGAATAGCTTCAGACCCTCAACAACAACCAACATAACAAGTGAGCTCATTCATACTTACTTACAGTATATCAAATCGTATAAAGAACTCCAATAATATAACGAACAAACAAAGAGATTAAAACCAATATTCTTTAAATCATGAAGTCTAAACTTTTTAAACAAAAACTAATCAGCATGTTTATAAAGAAACAGCAGATAAGAGTTAAACCATAAGACTCTCCACTAACAATAAATAGCTGTTTTCTACCAGAGACAAGATAATAGCATAACTCTTACAAAAAAAACTACAATACACAGGATGAACAATAATTGACTTAAATCCAAGATGAATTCCTCAAACAACATATAAATTGCATTGGTTACCTCCAGGAATGGCCCACTCGCCATGGTAGAGGACTGATAGATTCTTATCTCGCTCTGGTATTGGACTGTGAACAATTGGTGAGACCTCCTGACATCCGATCGTCTGTGTGCCAACTGACATGCTGCCCTTGTCACTGTTACAACTGCCACCTGGTGTTGAAGATGAAGACACATCCGGTGGCTGCTCATCATCAAGTGATGTGAAAACAAACATCTACGAGGTAAACCAAATATTAATGTCAAACAAAAAAGTCAAGCATAGTACTTAGATAAAATATTTTGTGTTCCTTTGGAAAGCGTTAAAGGGGTTCTACGTCACAAAACATTTTACATACAAAGTTATATTACTTTGCATTACGCTAACATGTTTGAAAGACTTATGTAATTAGAAAAGAAAATTCTTAGTGAGTTCACGCCATCTGGTAAAACGTCACTGTATCATCACTCACTAACCAAAAAACGTATTTTTAATATTATTGACAAGATACAGTAATTTACTCTTTTGCTTATTTAGTGAAGTGTGTGCCATGAATGTTCTGGTTATTTTTTTCAAACTTCACGCAATATTATCTAAACTTGTTTCAAACAACGTATCATTATAACGGCTGTGCCCAACAGTCATGCGGAAGTTTCAGTTTACAGTTTTATACAGCGTTGCTGCTAATGCAGGCTCTGTGTGCAATAAGGCAGTATGTAGGTGATACAAAATTTTGAGTATTCTTGTGCTTAAAGTCTCATCTTCTTATCAAGTAAAAGAATACCAGTTCATACTTGATATAACGGTTTCGAGCATATAATAATATTCATCAAATAATTAACATAATATTAAATAATTTGCTTATAATAACATTTTAGCAAGACACCAGGAAAGCAATTTAAAAAGTTATGGATAATGCGGAACACGGATCAGCTACCCTGGAGCCCTGGATTTTATCCAACTCTTGACAAGCTTTCTACACACTCATTACTATACGTCAAATATGTATTGAACGTTATCTCTACACACCTTTTCATATTCTACATGCTCACTACTTTTCTTTAAAAAATACGTTGACGGCAATAATCGATAATTTTACGCACCTTCCCGTTTGAAATGGTGTTTGTAGCTGCATCGACCACAGTCTTACCATTCAGCTCCTGCTCATTCAAGTCAAAGCTGCCTGAGTCTCGTTTATTTTGCTCCTGCAGGGTGACAAATGTAAAAGTACTGAATATTACTTTCTTGAAAATCAGTGAATCAAAATCAAATGAGCAAATCTGGCAAAAGTTGCATTTGCATGAATTGAAGATATGCAACGATGATGTGCATGAATTGAAGATATGCAACAATTATGTGTATGAACTGAAGATATGCAACAATTATGTGCATGAATTGAAGATATGCAACAATGATGTACATGAATTGAAGATATGCAACAATGATGTGCATGAACTGAAGACATGCAACAATGACGTACATGAATTGAAGATATGCAAACAATGATGTACATGAATTAAAGATATGCAACAATGATGCACCTCTACAGTACAAGCTATATATTCAGCAGAAGCACTTACTTTTTTCACGTTTCGTTGAGATTATAAACTATTGTTATACAAATAAAAATTTTGCTTTATAATAATTATTACATCTGGCACATACTGTACAGACATTAATTACTTCACATTTCCTTCATACAGATGCTAAAAGCCACATTTGCGTAGCTGGTAAACACTTTACAATTTTGATACTGTAATTTTGTAATTCACACATATTCTACACACACTGTTTTTGTAGAAACAAGACAAATAAATGAATGAAACTGCTCAAACACTCATTCAGTCACCCTTTCATTTTTTACAAGTTCCTGTTACACAACAATGCTCTATACCAAAAAACAAAGAGAGTTTTGGAGCTAATTTTAAAGTTTCTAAGTATTTCAAAGAAAACTTTCAGTATTTCTTTCCAGCAATCTAACTGTTTCTTTTAAAAAAGGAATTTTGAAACAAATTCAAACTTACCACATCAGGGCTTAGCAGTGACTGTTGTTTCTGAAGTAGAAGCATCTCTTTTTCTATCTGGGCTATACGCTGCATGCGGAGTCGATGTCTTCGAGCCATCTGATCCTCCGTACCTAGTTTGTTGTGTAGGTGATCTTGTAGCTGCTTTACATCATGTTCCAATTGCCTTCTCTTCATGTCATTTTTAAAATTATACTAAAAGCAAGGGGACGTCATATGTAAAACTTTATGCAGACACATTTAGATATGGATATGCATTGACCATACGCTAATCAAAATACGTAATTTATCAAAAACACCGCAATTCACACAAATCATGAAATGTATGCAGCTATATAATAAAAATGTATTTAATAAACTCGAATTATATAAAATATATTAACTAGCATCTCTAAAGCAGTAAGAACAACAGATTACTTGTACTTAATGAATTTTGTTTTGCCAGACCTAGGATACAACAAAGAAAAGACAAAATCACACAAAAAATTACAAAAGAAAATAAATAAATCCATAAACAATACAAAATTTCGTTATGGAGAAAATATAAAGAGCGTATCCAAGCATATGGGGATAGAAAACATACATCTCCAAATATGCAGAGTCTATGGATCTAGGCAATAACTAACACCAGACAATCCAAGATAAGATCATGCAAGGCAGACCAAAACAAAACAAAGCAACAGCAAGGCAACAGACGTAATACAAGGAAAGAAACGGCAAACGGGACAAGATTAGACAAGATTAAACAGCTCACCAGGGAGATAAATTTTATCAGTTAACATAAGCGACATTTGTACATTTTTAAAATATGTAGGTAAAAATATGATTAGTGTTAACACAACCAGATATTTAATGAAGTGGCAAACGGTACATTCAAGAGATGTAGAAACGAAAAATACTTAAGCTAGCATTTCAATAATGTGCAAACACTGGGGATATGAAGCTCAGAATAAGTTCTGTGGTGTGAGTTCCTGCTTTGCAATTTGTATGTAAGTAGGTGATGTAATTCTAGGCCAATTACTCTAGCGTAATATATTTGGTTACCTATGTTCGTTAATGCAAGAAATTTATGTTAATGGTTTACATATATTGTCATAACTAGTACATCCTACATTTTCTGCAAACATTATAAACACAGCAGCTGCTACCATCTGATGAAAAATCATTTGCATTCAGTTACAGCTATAAAATGCAGCTGTGCAACGTAGAACAGGCTGAGGTAACCCAATAAATGTTGTGCGCCTTAGATTCAGTAAGAAAGCCATTCGAGTATATGGTATACTTCAGGGCTGGTGTAGAAGTTCTAAAAATTTTTGTTGCTATAGATATACCAGAAATAAAGACTTGGGTGAATTAAAAACTGAACTTAATTAATTTCATTAACACTCAGAAGCTACACACTCAAAAATATGGGCTTCTCTAATTACTACGCAAAAATTTGTATGTATATTTTTTTGGAAATGTGCCAAACACATAAATTTTACATATTTGCAAATCTTGTCATGCCCTACAAATCGAATTATAGTTTTGCTTATAATGATAGCAGCTATCTGTATATGGTAGTTTAAATTATAGGCAAAAATTCAAGTGTGCAAAAATGGTCCATACCTAAACAAAATACACAGTACCTAGATTTGAAGTTTCAGCTAATTTCTATGCTAGATTGAAACAACTAATACAATACCTATTTATAAAAAAATAAAAATGTAGTATGCATTAACACCAATTTGGTTCTACCAGCTATACTTATCTAGACTAAATGAGAAATGACATTTCAAAAAAATTACGCTTTAGTCTCTACTCATATTCTTGTAACATAGGAAATCATCTTCACTAGTTGTGGTGATTAGACAAGCTCTGTCACCTGATTTTACAATTTATCCACGTTACGTATTTGTTTACATATGTCGTCTCATAGGTTTTGTAACAAAACAGAAAGGACAGCAAATACCGAGAAGATAGCTTTTATGTGTTAAATTGTGGATCCAGGGCAAAACTGCATAACTGATTCACTCGTCACAACTATCTATCCATGTGGTGTATAAAAACAATCATGGATCTTAACTGTTTGAAGGAGTTGTGAGGCATGTGGATTACAGAAAATGTAAACAGATTTAGTGGTAAAACATCCACAAAGCATTTTGTAGCTTACCTTGAGATTGTCAGCTCGTTCAAGTGTTTCTATTTCTTTAGAGATTCTATCTAATTGATTGTAGATCATCTTCCTCTCTTGGTCTTCTTGTTCTATTGTTGCCACAATGTCCGACCTGTGAAATAGAATTACAATACGTAAGAACTAGCCTCAAATAGCCTTGGCTAGCTTAAACATCAACTAGCTGTCAATAACCATCTGACTCTGAGCAATTTATCAACTGGGTCATCTTATGAAAAATGTCTACTAGTATACCAAGGCAAATACAAGAGAATCAACATATTTACCGATCATTTCGGCTATCATAACCATTTTCAATACCATAAATCAAGCCAAGAAAGGAATAATTAGTACACTGATGGCACTAAAAGATAAAAGCACAAAATGTCATTACAAATCAACTTATTAGAATTTGAATTGTCAAAATAAACGCGATGTAACTAGACAAAATTGCAAAAAAGTGTAAAAAAATGTAAAAAAGTAAAAATGTAAAAATTTTTTAACACAACTTAGACTAATTGATTACTGTTTTATGATCTTTTCTGAATCTCATAGATATAAGGTAAAACTCTTTTACATTTTTTACACTTTTCTGCAAATTTCTTCTAGTTATATCACATTTACTTTGACAATTTAAATTCTCATCTGTTGATTTGTAATGACATTTTGGGTCTTTATATTTTAGTACCATCAGTGTACTAATTATTCCTTTTTTGGCTTGCTTTATTGTATAGAAAATGGCTATGATAGTCGAAACGATCAATAAATATGTTGATTCCTAGAGGTTGGCTCTTTCTATGTATTTTATGCAAATACAAGAGACATTAGTAATGACTTTTATGAGTATAAATTTGTTTTGGGTTCTGTTTAATTGCTGACTTTCCTAATATTGCGGGGTGTGATATTAGCCTTTATCAGCCTTTTGTAAGTCTTTAGAAGCTGAATGCAGAATGCAGCTTTCCACTAAATTCCATAGCCTATTTTCAATCACATTGTGTATGTACGAACCAGTTTTATTTGAAAATGATTCAATGAAGCAATTTCTTATTATGAAAACAGACTTCACAACATCAATCTACGTCAGAGCTGCAGGATTAACAGCCAACTACATGAGATCACAAACTACAAGTGATTTTCAGCTCTGCCAATTCCAAAACAAGGAGATGATGTTCCAAAATAAGGAGATGAAAAGAACCAAAACAACCTTTTACTGCAAAAATTAAAGAGTGAAGCTAGAGCTCTCTTTCCCTCTCTCTTTCTGATATCAATCTCTTTAGTTTGGTCTAACTGCTAGTGAAACAAGTTTACATTAGACAAAATCTTGCAATGTCTGTTGAACCACATGAGCAATACCAAAAACTATGGCAAACTGTACAAACGTGAATGCATTCTAAAAATGTAACAGTGTCTGAGATTTTTTAGCTTTATCTACATTTGACACTTCTATTGTAAGACAGAAGCCACTAAATTTGAATGCAGAGGTGATCATCGCACTCCAGAATTAGCGCCTCCCCACTGGATAATAAACAGAGGCGTATATTTACAGTCAGTAACATGCAGTAGAAACCACAGTCTAATTTGTTGTCTAAATGAAAGTGGATCCGATTGCAGACTCAGCTTGTGGTAAGATGATTGATCTGATGTATATGTGACTTTTTCCACAAAAAAGCACCAAGGCACGTGACAAGCTCCAGACCACAAGATGAGCTCCAGACCTCCTGGCACGCCGCTGAAGATAAATCGAGCTGTGCCAAAACGGTACAGTACTTGCTCAGGCTTACACAACCTTTCCTAGCAGCTCAGACTGGGAATTAAATGGACGAGTGACCACCAAGAGAACTGCTGTGCATGCTTTTTAGGTGCCGTATTGCTCTGGCTCAATAAGGGAGGATGTACACACCTCCAAAAGTGACCAAGACACTTCTGCCAGTACGTATCAGTTTTCATGCAGAAGATTACTTTTCATGGCAAACATGTTCTGGTCTTGCTATAATTATTAACATCTCATTAAGGCAAGTAGCGCTTGTAGTTGAGTGTTGTCAGGTACTAGCTTTCAGTGTGTCAGACTGCATTAAAAAACAACACAGGCAGCCACAGTTTAGTTTACATTTAGCAAACCTTGTTTAACTTACATGAATGGCTTAAATAAACAGCCAGATGGAAGATCTATAGTTGATGAGTATTTATGGCTGAATAGTGAGTGATATAACATGCATTTCGTCTCAGTAATCATAATCATTAGAGCAAAAATACGATCAATCTGTCAATTTATACTGCAATGCTGCAACAGCTGCTGACCATAAATCATTCATGTACAATTGGACCCAATTATTACAGGAAATGTATCCCATTAAAACTGACCCTTTCCTAAAGAACATTTAGCCCTTGATCAATGTTCAGGTTAATGAGGTATAGTAAATGACTTCTCTGTGTTGGTCATGTAGAGGAATTATGCAGAAGGTGTATTTCATTCCAGATACAACCGTTCATTCAGACTAGGGAGTTTTCTGTGATGAGTTTTTCTCTCTGACAAGAAAACTCTCTAGTGTGAACTGCTTTGTGAGTTACCGTCGGCAAGAAATTTTTAACGTTCCAACAGTTGCTGCGAGTTTATTTACTTTCTAGTGCGAGCGCTTCGGCGAGTTACTGTCGACACTTCTCACAGTGAACAGACACGAGTGTCAACTCGCGCTTACCGCCAGAGAGTAACTGACAGTAAGTTTTGCTCTTTAGTCTGAACACGCTTGCGAGTTACTTGGCGAAAAAACTCACTAGTGTGAATGTACCGTACGAATATAATTAGTTAGGAGGTGCCGTAGCTCGTAGGACTATTTACCTATTAGGCTTGCCTGTAGGTATTTGCAAGTCTCCACATCATGTACTGTAACACTATCAATGTGAAACTTTGTGAGATCAATTCTGTTTAACATATTTTAGTTACTCAGTTGCTTGAGATGTGCATAGACTTTTAAATGTTGACACATTTATGCAAAGAGTAGAAAAAGGCTTTGGAGTCTGAGTCACAGAGTTTCCAGTAAGAACCAATTCTTAAATCAACTTCAACAGCTATGAAAAAATACAGCTTTATTAAAACGAGAAAAACGTTTCATAAGAAAAACGTGAAAACTGTTGCCATTGCTAGTGAAACGTGTTTTGACAGTAAAAGAGTCCATGTCAGATTAAAACTAATTATTGAAACTAGACATATACTTAATTTTATCTTAATGTTACTCAACCTGCAAAAATAACAGTATTTTTAATACAGTTGTCTTCGTAGTACCCCTATAAGTAAAAATTTCTTATATTTTGTTCATGGCACATGCAAAAATGCTCTTAATTATTTTAAAAATACTAAATTACGCCTAGTTCTAGCCGTGATGCAATAAAACACTGACCAGGTGGTCGACATGTGTATAAATAAAAACACGTTAAATTTAGAGATCAAAGGAAGCGACAGTGGGGTAAAACAAGCTGGCTGCTGCTCCTGCTGACATGACCCTGAGGCCCAGGCAATGAAGCTAAATATTGGGCAAAACTTTTTCAATTGGTTGTTTCTGCTTTACCAAGGTTGATGACAAGATCTTAGGAGTGGCATTGCGTGTTATTGTTGGAATTGACTTTTACTGATGCTGTTGTCATCATTATCACCATATCCATCATTGTCTCTCACACTTGATTTTATTTCTGCTCTCGCTGTCATTACCCTGCAGTTCTGGCAGTATAGCTAAATACTGAGTGAAGAACTTTTTGCTTTCCAAAGTTCATGAAAAGATCTTGGGAGTGGCTTTGTCTGTAATTGTTGAAACTAATACTGCTGGTGTTGCTGTCATCATTATCGTCATAACCATCATTGTTTCTTTTCTCATTGCTCTTGCTTGTTGTTATTTTCTTTGTTTATTGGAGCTGATATGTTGTCATCGTTATCGTCATAACCATCATTGTTTCTTTTCTCATCAATACATTGGTCTTACACATGAGCTGCCACCATCACAGGCCAACATTAGTGTTACCCTCGTCAATAAATTTGGTACATCGATTTTATAATAGATGGAAATGAATAATGATCATTATGACAACAGTGTTATAAGGTTATTGATTTCTCTGTTTTTTTTTCTCTTTGGTATTTCCTGCTTCTTGTTTTGTACAAACTATCGGCACTAGGACATCGACTTAGTAACTGCTTGTACTTCATGACCTCATGAAATGTCACCTAGTTAAAAAAACTTCCCAATTCAGTAAAAAAAAGTATTATGAAAAAGGTGACACTCTCACTAACGTACTGGCAGTCACTCAGTAAGCTCTCTGACTAGCTCGTGCTCAGTCTCTGGCAAAGCAGACTCTTGAACTGCTTTTAAGTTTGGTAAACTTGGCTCATTGGAAAAATCATGTCTCATCACATACCTTTCATCATTGTAATATGTTTGGAACATTGAGGATTGAAAAGCGAGTCATCTAAAATAAACAGACGTCAAAAACTAAATCTGCAGTACAGTGCTTTTTTCTTCTTATCAACGCAATGTACTACCAAAAGATCGTCAAAGAGAACAGTTACCAAAGACTACAATAACAACAGTGGTGGCGGTAAAATATACCCCTAGGCACGCCAAAGACTGCCCTAGCCGAGCAAAGAACATTTATCTGGGACTAACACAGCCATGTGGGAAACCAGTGAGGTCACTATTCTGTGTATATAGTAAGCCAGATTCAGACAGGGGGCTACTCTTGGACAGGAGCCAAACTGCCTGACTGTGTTTTAATGATAAACAGAACCCGCGAGATAAGTCCAGACAGAAACACATATTGACGTCCATCTAAATAAAGACATCGCCAAAACCAACTATCCTTTAGCTTTCCCATAGGCATTGAGGAAAAAAAGCTGATTACTACGGTGCGTAAAAAGAAAAACTGTTTTGCCTAGGTGGGTAATAAAATTTACCTACTTCTTGTGGCGGATTCTTTACCTACTTCTTGTGGTGGATTCACAAGCCATTTGCAAAGCGCAACGCCCCCTGACAAGATCAGCCCTGTCAGTATCTGTTCTGAATTACGTGCACATGTTTACACCCGGATGAAGGAATGAATCTTCGCTGTGATGAGTCAGCTATGGTCGCTGCTGCATCTACAGACAACCTGATCAATATTAGAGGCGAATTCCATCGATGTTTCAATGATTAGGGCGAGGAGGAGGAAGAGAGAATTCAATGACAATTGATCCACATCACAGTCACAGTGCCAAGTGTGTCAACTATTTCAAAATAATAATAATTTCGCTTAGGACGTAGTCCCGGGTAATTAAGTAACAGAATGTTTATTTCTAAGGTGATCCCGATTATTATTACCCGCATGTTACTTCGATAAAACAGTGTGCTTGGTCTAACAACCAGCGGTATCATTTTTCAACACTTTTGTACGACTCTGTCGGGAGTTGAACCCGCGACTCCCAGGTGGAAAGCGAGCACGCTACCAACGAACTATGAGCGAGTGATCACAGAATATTACAATTTCAACAAACTGCAACTTTAAAGGGGAAGCTTTACTACAGATCTACTCCTGAATGCGATAATTCAGTTTGGTCTTGCCTAGATTCTATTTTAGTGAGATGCCAACTAGAATAGTGGAATGGTCAGTAATTTCTTGACATTCTCACATTGTCCATCTGATGCTATGACCATTTGTCAGAAACCTTAGACATGGAAACCTTTGAAAACATGATGTCTTCAACTAATATTTAAAGCTACACAAAAATCTCCACTCTGTACAAAAACACAAGACATTATGCAAAACTGATAGTATTTATAGTTCATGATAATTTTGCCACAGTGCAGGTTGATGGCTAAGTTCAAGAACGGTTTCCAAAGGTTAGGCATCAATAGCCCTGAATGGGAGGAAACTAATTACTAACTTAACCAAGTAATTTTAACTACACGTACTTAGCTGCAAAACAATATGTTTACTAGATAAGGACATTAGGGCTAGCAAAATACTCATATTACTTCCAGTAAGCACGCTAAAATGTACTCAGACTGTTATTCCCTCATGTTTACTTAAGTTGACAATTACTTCACTAAATATGGAATTGAAGTTTAGATATTGATTCTGAAATTCCCCACATTGTCTAAGAAGCTTGATTCATTAAGCACAGTCATCATTCTGCTTAACCTTGCAAAAAAGTCTGAAAAATATCAAGTTGACACAAGTTTTCAAATTACACATACTAAGCAGCTTACAACATTTAACCTATAGGGAAATCGAGTTAGCATATAAAATACCTACCTCTCTCTGTCCATTTCCTGTATTTTATTGTAAAGTTCCCGTCCCGTACTCAAGCGTTTCTTTGGAGTTCCCTCAGGTGAGGTACAAGTACTGTGCAGGGACTTGAGACTACCTGGTGACCCGGTCAGGTCCATACTATTAGGCCGAATGTGAACACTTCGGATCACATCTGTTACTGGTCCATCTAGAGAAACAAAACACGTTAGAAATTTGAAGTTTATTCATTAGTTAAACATACAGATAAGTACGAAGAATTTAGTTCTGATTAACAAATGTTAAACTATTTTTTGTATGTTTCTTATATTATTTTTTTAGATTTATTTATAAAATCGTTTCACACACAACAGATGACTGCAAGAATTCTCATAAATGTACAATGTGCACTATAGCCCTCCACAAGCCAGGGTTGCCACAAGTAAAACTTAAAAAGTAGATTAATTTTAAATTTTCAATTCACATTCATTTCAAACTTTTTGCCTTTTATACTTCCCCCAATGTCACACGTCCAAGCCATTGTTTTAAACCATTTCCCCTTGAAACAATTAAAAAGGCATTAGTTTTCCACATAAATCATAATAATCCTCATCTCAATCATAAATTTATGCCCCCTGTTGACAGTTTAACAACGAATTATAGTAATGAGTTGCATTTGCTTGCCACAATCACAATTAATAATAATCTCTCGTGCCTTAAATCGACAGTTTGAGTCAGACAGAAAATGAAATATGTTAAAGAATGGCAATAACTTCACCTTTTAATTTCCTTTTTTGCTGAGAGAAACAACAAGACATTCTAACTGCAAACAAACAGCTTAACTTTCACAGAGCAGAAGTTGTCTATTCGTAAATTTATGCAAACAACCACTTTATACAAAGCCATCTTTGGCAAAAGATAATCTGAGTCACTCATAACAGCTCATAAAAGTCTATAATTTCTCAACAAAGTAATTATAAGACAGCTGCAAAGTTCTGACACAAGGATGAAGCAATAAAAGTGATCCAAACAACCTCACGAAACACCAGCACAACTGCATCTGCCTTCTGCTGAGCAGGTTAACCCTATCTCTTTTCACATTCTTATGCTTTATGAAAACAAGGAAGCAGAAAATCAAGCATGAAGCCACACTGCTGCTCTTAAAAATAAAACTTGACATCAGCAACGGGTCAGAAAAGGAAGCCATGCTAGAGTTATCCCACCAGACATAACCAGTAGAAACCTGTCTGATCTTTAGTTCTTCATTCTCCTTGGTGAAGATTGGGAGTAAAAATCACTGACTGCGGAATTGTGAAGGTCATCATCAAATGCTGAAGTTTGTCCTTGTAAATGCTAAAGTTACTGCTAATGTTAATATGTGCAAATGCTAAAGTTACTGCTAATGTTAATATGTGCAAATGCTAGATGATCTAGTTAGGAATACATTAAAGGCAATGAAACTTTTTACATTTAATATAAATTTATGTTAAAGAAAATTAACATTTAATGTGCATATCTTAGGCTCATGCTTTACACCAGAAATCATTTTCCAAAGTTAAGCATCTTGAGTTCCATTTAGTACTTAGATGGGCAAGGACACGAATACACTTGGAACTTTGTGGTATCAAGGCAGGAAGTATACCTGAGTATGGAGTACCTATATAAATTTTGACTATATAAGCTTTGATAGCTCTTTCAATCTTCTAAGCGCACCTTAACTCTTTTGTGGAGATTAGGAACTAACTAAGATTTTTACAAACAAAAGGAATCTCTCTTCTCGCTCACACTCTTAAATGGCGTGAATAATGGTAAAACAAACTTGCCACAATTTCATCATTTTCTGCTGCCTTGGTTTTATTCTGCGACAATCTTTGCTCATAAGAAGAAGAACAGCAACTCGCTTTTGACGTTAATTCAAAGCGACTGTTTGAAAGTTTTACAAAACAAACATGCCTGTATGACGTTTTGATGGGCAATTTTGAAATTACATTCAGCTTTTACGGGCAGATGAAGCCGTAAAGAGCGTCTTCTCGCTCAGCGGGAGAACTCGCCTCCAGTGTGAAATGAGAAGAGTTGGGTTTCTCTAAAAGCCTCAAATCTCCTAGAGGAAATGTCAAAACGTGTGTTTGTCTGAAAACTGAAGAACATGCACTTGTAGTTCTCATTTCCTCGGGGAGTTGCTGCGTAGAAAAGGGGGAAGACCGTGGGGACAGACGCTGCAATTTAGAGAGATAATTTGATTACTTGGTTTTTTGAAATAAAATCAGCAGGAAAATTGTTGACTTCAAACTCGTGGAGATCGCTGAGTAGCTACTACTGTAGTTTGTGGCTTTAACGGTTCCAGAGATAAAAAACTGATAAAAAATAACCAGACCTATAAAGTACAGGAATGGGTGCCTGTATCAATAAACTCACATTGCTCTGCATAACACTGTATCTAAAGGGCTGAACAGAACTGCAAAAATACAGTGCATCAAGCAGTTCATTCATAATGCAGTGTGTTTATAGATTACGAATATATAATAAAGAAATACAAAAATACCAGCAAATTCGATTTACAGCCTTTGATTTATATCTACTGGGTTGCCACGGCTTAGTAGAATCAAGACTTGCACTTACAGCATATAAAATACAGTTAAGAGAAAAAATGTCATCACTTATGAGAACACGGTACCGCCTGCTGATGCCAGGACCATTCAGTAAAAACTTATAAAAACTTCACAATAAAGGCTTCAAGTGAAGGTGAGACGTAAGTTCGTAAACTTCTTGTTTAACTCTCATTAGTGACAATACAAAATGCAGGTAAAATATGAAGGAGCAGCAGATCAACAACACAGGTTCTCGATCCCTCACCTACCACTTGAGGACTTGTGAACTTGGTGAAAAATGAAACTCAAGATGTAGTAGTGCACATAATGGCAACCTAGTTCAGCAGCCATAAGGCTATCAAGTGTGGAATTTACACCTAGCACGCACGCCATTTAGTGGAGTCTATTACAGTATAGTTACCTGGAACTGCTTGTAGGTTGTTTGGGAAATGACTTAACACAAAAACCAAGCACGTGCGAAGACATGACAGTACATTAACGACAGTATTTGACAAAATTTATACAATACACAATTTCAATGAACCTCTGATCCATTCTAGGCGTAGGCATATTCCCAGGCTTCCAGTGGTGCCCCCTAGGTAGTTGCACGCCCACTGTAAGAGCAGGCAGCTGATGCTGTATAGATTTCTACTTCACTCTGCATACTCAAGGGTTTCATTTGGCCAGCGCATACGTATCACGGACTTTGTGCAACCTCTCACGTAATGCACAAGCAGGCTAGAATACTAAGCAGGACTTGCTACATTTTATATTCATCACATTTATTACTGACACAGTGTGTCAATGTGCTGGTATATTTAAAAATCAGTATTTAAACGCTTTCACTGATAACGTTTTTTGTAAAACGTGAAATACCTATAAATGCAGTAATTAACGGTTTTCCTAAATTCACACCACCATGAACTTGATTTACTATAACGTAATTATAGTTCACAGTTACTGATCAGGTGGCAGCACTAGTTCTTTTAACCAATCATGGCTTCAAATAATAGAACAGTTATAGTGTTTTGCATTATCAATCACACGCTCTGTCAGCTCCCAAATAAAGTTTGTCAAAGGTAGTGCACAATATACTG
The DNA here is from genome assembly GCA_030141605.1 of Tubiluchus corallicola. Taxonomy (NCBI): domain Eukaryota; kingdom Metazoa; phylum Priapulida; class Priapulimorpha; order Priapulimorphida; family Tubiluchidae; genus Tubiluchus; species Tubiluchus corallicola. The sequence goes on along the minus strand of JAQGDQ010000110.1, from coordinate 100,081 downwards.
TACAAGCAAATGCAGGGCGTGTGTATGATTCTGAGGGTAGTTAAAATTTGAAAAACCAAGAATGGCTTTCAGTTGCCATCAATTTGGTAAGCGTTAAACAAAAAACACTATAAAAGACCGTTAGCATTGCTTACTTTCACGAGTTTTTAATGAACCCTTGCTTTTAAATCTTGATGTAGTTACCTCTAACTGGACACGCCCTTATTTACATAGGGAATCTTCTGTCGCGTAATATCCACTTAGTAATTAAATATTTAACGGGTAAATATCGATGTTAGCTATGTGACTCATACCCTCCTCAATAACCTGAAGTTGATTGGATGGGGCGGGGACGCTGAACCTTATTCTGTCCAGGTACTTTATGATGGCAAAGGGCTTCACTGAATCGAATGTATACATAGAGATGAATCAGTCGAAACCGAATGCAGGCAATTAAATGCTATGTGATCATTGCTACAACAATCTTGGACGTGAATTTAGTTGAACAATTGCTGCTTCACACCTATTTTAAAATAATGGATGCGTCCCCATGATACAATGAATGCATGATCAAAAACAATGAAAATCATTGCACTGTTACGTAACGCAGCACACGCACATGCAGGCAGCATTGTATCATGTGCGTGTTAGACTGATCAAAGTGATACCGCCAGCGAGTAAAATGAGTTATCCCTGAATAAACGAATGCACGCAGGGAAGCCATATTTCAATTATTAATGACGCAAAAGACAGCGCCGAATAACCGGATCCAAAAATAAGGTTTCATTTTCCAGCATTCTGTGCCGAAAAAACACGGAAGCAATAGTATAATAGTGTATGGCTACTTGCACTGTGCATTAACTATCCGTAGTATCTTGTAAAAATTAACATCATACAAATTAAGAAACAAACGACGCACCTGTGTTCTGAATCAATGCGGTTGCCAGCGCCCAAGTCACGTGATAGTAGTAACTGCCGTAGGTGGTGGTGGTGGTGGTGGTGGTGGTGGTGGTGGTGGTGGTGGTGGTGGTGGTGGTGGTGGTCGTGGTCGTGGTTATGATGGTGATGACGATGATGATTATGATGGTGGTGGTGGTGGTAGTGATGGAGTCGTGGTGGTGGCGGTGGAGTTGTTGTTGTTGGTGGTGATGATGATGATGATGATGATGATGATGATGATGATGATGATGATGATGATGATAACGACGACGATGATAACGACGATGATATCAACGACAACAAAGATTTCTTGTACAGTTTGGTCTCGGCATACTGGTATCAATTAATGTGTAATTTATTAAGGGGAATATATCTACTGCTGCTGCTGCTGCTGTTGCTACTGTTGCTACTATTACTACTACTACTACTACTACCACTACCATTACCATTACCACTACCACTACCACTACCACTACCACTACCACTACCACTACCACTACCACTACCACTATCACTACTACTACTACTACTACTACTACTACTACTACTACTACTACTACTACTACTACTACTACTACTACTACTACTACTAGTAGTAGTAGTAGTAGTAGTAGTACAACGACTACTACTACTACCACTACAACCACTATTACCACCACATCACCACCACTACCAACACCAACACTAACACCAACATCACAAATACTAACCCCACCACCACCACCACCGCCACCAAGACCACCACTGCTACTACTACTACTACATGTCACAACGGTTTTTATTAATTTAACATTTAAACACCTCGAGAATTTTATAAACTCATTTTCCCTTTTTGTATTTTTAATATAATATTTACAAGCCCACTGTTTAATATAAAAATAAAAACAGGCTTCATGCAATGTTTATCACAGACGAATTAAATCACGAAGTCAAAGATGCATGAAGCCGTGGAGATTGGTCTGTTCGGACAAAATTACTTTGGCTAAACGCGAGCGCAGTCAATTAGACTTCATTCAGTGCTTCGCAGCACGCAGGTTGGCAAACACTCGTAGGAACATAATATAATGTTACAATTGCCATTGATTGTGAGATATGCTGAATAATCGTCAACTAATGACAATACTAAATATAGGCTGGACGCGCGAACATACATCCTGGCTGTCATAATGAAACAGCAGGATACACAAAGAAGACTTTCGCGTGTATTTCAGAAATTCCTCTGGCTGTTGTTCGACCGTTCTCTGAGAGCGTTTTTGCACTTTCACTGGGTTTCCTTAGAAACCAACACAGCGCGTTTAGACTGAGCACTCGCGGGGACCTCCTCTCCAGTTCTTAAAGGCTTCCACTGGTCGTCTTTTCTTATCATTAGAAGCACGTAAATTTTCGTGACCTTGAACCACCACTGATGGCCGTCCATTAATCGATCAAATTATTTACTCACATTTTGGCGTGCAATTTTTAAGTTGCTTAGGTGAGTTCCTCTGATAGTGGTGGTGGTGGTGGTGGTGGTGGTGGTGGTGGTGGTGGTGATGATGATGATGGTGGTGGTGGAAGTGGTGGAGTGGTAGTGTTGATGGTGAAGTTGGTGATGATTATGATGATGATGATGATGATGATGATGATGATGATGATGATGATGATGATGATGATGATGATAATGATGATAATGGTGGTGGTGACAGTGGTGGAGTGGTAGTGTTGACGGTGAAGTTGGTGGTGATGATGATGATGATGATAGTAGTAGTGGTGCCGGAGGTGGTGGTGATGGTAGTGGTAGTGGTGATGATGGTGGTGGTGATCCTGGCCGTGGTTATGATGGTGATGATCATGATGATGATGATGCTTATGATGATGACGACGACGACAACAAAGATTTCTTGTACAGTTTGGTCTCGGTAAACTGGGATTAATTAGTGTATAACGTATATGACAACAACAGACCTCGCTCAGTATCAAGAATAACCCTGTAAGAAAGACGATGAATTAGCAAAGTTGTCTTCAGCAAGGGTAAATTACCCTCACAATTAAATAAATAGGTAAGGTCAGCACAGAAAATATAACCGCCTAGAGCCAGCTTTGTAGGTGGCCATGCATCCAGTTACTGACCAAATTTGGCATCTCTTAACATTGAACGGTAAGCGAATACTCCAATTTTTATTTCTATATGTATTATCTATATTATAACTTTCGAAACAGTTACAACTGCAATAACAGCATCACCATTGATTCTTCAAAGATTTCTCGTGCTTATACATTTTGAAAGACGTTGATTTGGCCATCCATCCAGTTACTGACCAAATTTGGCATCTCTTAACATTGAACGGTAAGCGAATGCTCTAATTTTTATTTCTATAGGTATTATCTAAATTATAACTTTTGAAACAGTTACAACTGCAATAACAGCATCACCATTGATTCTTCAAAGATTTCTTGTGCTTATACATTTTGAAAAACGTTGATTTGGCCGTCCATCCAGTTACTGACTAAATTTGGCATCTCTTAACATTGACCGGTAAGGTCACTACTCTAATTTTTATTTCTATATGTATTATCTAAATTATAACTTTTGAAACAGTTACAACTGCAATAACAGCATCACCATTGATTCTTCAAAGATTTCTCGTGCTTATACATTTTGAAAGACGTTGATTTGGCCATCCATCCAGTTACTGACCAAATTTGGCATCTCTTAACATTGAACGGTAAGTGAATGCTCTAATTTTTATTTCTATAGGTATTATCTAAATTATAACTTTCGAAACAGTTACAACTGCAATAACAGCATCACCATTGATTCTTCAAAGATTTCTCGTGCTTATACATTTTGAAAGACGTTGATTTGGCCATCCATCCAGTTACTGACCAAATTTGGCATCTCTTAACATTGAACGGTAAGCGAATGCTCTAATTTTTATTTGTGTAGGTATTATCTAAATTATAACTTTCGAAACAGTTACAACTGCAATAACAGCATCACCATTGATTCTTCAAAGATTTCTCGTGCTTATACATTTTGAAAGACGTTGATTTGGCCATCCATCCAGTTACTGACCAAATTTGGCATCTCTAAACATTGACCGGTAAGCGAATACTCCAATTTTGATTTCTATAGATATTATCTATATTATAACTTTCGAAACAGTTACAACTGCAATAACAACATCACCATTGATTCCTCAAAGATTTCTCGTGCTTATACATTTTGAAAGACGTTGATTTGGCCATCCATCCAGTTACTGACCAAATTTGGCATCTCTTAACATTGAACGGTAATGTCACTACTCTAATTTTTATTTCTATAGGTATTATCTAAATTATAACTTTTGAAACAGTTAGAACTGCAATAACAACATCACCATTGATTCCTCAAAGATTTCTCGTGCTTATACATTTTGAAAGACGTTGATTTGGCCATCCATCCAGTTACTGACCAAATTTGGCATCTCTTAACATTGAACGGTAAGCGAATGCTCTAATTTTTATTTGTGTAGGTATTATCTAAATTATAACTTTCGAAACAGTTACAACTGCAATAACAGCATCACCATTGATTCTTCAAAGATTTCTCGTGCTTATACATTTTGAAAGACGTTGATTTGGCCATCCATCCAGTTACTGACCAAATTTGGCATCTCTTAACATTGAACGGTAAGCGAATGCTCTAATTTTTATTTCTATAGGTATTATCTAAATTATAACTTTCGAAACAGTTACAACTGCAATAACAGCATCACCATTGATTCCTCAAAGATTTCTCGTGCTTATACATTTTGAAAGACGTTGATTTGGCCATCCATCCAGTTACTGACCAAATTTGGCATCTCTTAACATTGAACGGTAAGCGAATGCTCTAATTTTTATTTCTATATGTATTATCTATATTATAACTTTTGAAACAGTTACAACTGCAATAACAGCATCACCATTGATTCTTCAAAGATTTCTCGTGCTTATACATTTTGAAAGACGTTGATTTGGCCATCCATCCAGTTACTGACCAAATTTGGCATCTCTTAACATTGAACGGTAAGCGAATGCTCTAATTTTTATTTCTATAGGTATTATCTAAATTATAACTTTCGAAACAGTTACAACTGCAATAACAACATCACCATTGATTTCTCAAAGATTTCTCGTGCTTATACATTTTGAAAGACGTTGATTTGGCCATCCATCCAGTTACTGACCAAATTTGGCATCTCTTAACATTGAACGGTAAGCGAATGCTCTAATTTTTATTTCTATAGGTATTATCTAAATTATAACTTTCGAAACAGTTACAACTGCAATAACAACATCACCATTGATTCCTCAAAGATTTCTCGTGCTTATACATTTTGAAAGACGTTGATTTGGCCATCCATCCAGTTACTGACCAAATTTGGCATCTCTTAACATTGAACGGTAAGCGAATGCTCTAATTTTTATTTGTATAGGTATTATCTAAATTATAACTTTCGAAACAGTTACAACTGCAATAACAGCATCACCATTGATTCTTCAAAGATTTCTCGTGCTTATACATTTTGAAAGACGTTGATTTGGCCATCCATCCAGTTACTGACCAAATTTGGCATCTCTTAACATTGACCGGTAAGCGAATACTCTAATTTTTATTTCTATAGGTATTATCTAAATTATAACTTTTGAAACAGTTACAACTGCAATAACAACATCACCATTGAATCGACAAAGATTTCTTGTGCTCATACATTTTGAAAGACGTTGATTATTTACCTTTGGGCAAATAGTAATACAATCTGACTTACCCAGTGGGAGAATAAAGAAAAATGGGAACCAGCACAGAATAAACACGCCTACAACGATTCCCAAAGTTTTTGCAGCTTTTTTCTCTTTGCTGAATTTTGCCAATTTGCACGCCAGTGACGCTTTCCTAGAGTGTCCGTTTGCTTCGCGTTCCGTTTCCGGATCCCGATTTCTTCGTTTTCCGGTGTGCACGCGTAAAATCAGTTTTTGTTCACCTGCTGAGCTGGAAGCCATCTTGACCCCTCTGGACAAAAATTTACTCTGTCTCGCCGCCTCTTTATATATTCGATAATAAAGGAGAAGAATGATGACTAGCGGAATGTAAAACGAACCGGAAACGGAAAACAGCACGTAATCCAGTTTCTCCACAGGACCACATATAGACGGATCCACATTGGGCTCATTCCATCCCATCAGTGGCCCTATGGAAATCGCGAACGACAATATCCACACTAAAGCACAAATACAAATTGCCTTGCGTTCTGTCATTATCATAGAATAAGATAAAGGTCTAGTCACACCTATGTACCTGTCAACGGATATGACGCACAAAGACATAATTGACGACGTACAACACAGGACATCTATGGCAGCCCAGATGTCGCAAAACCATAGACCAAACACCCACCTGTCAATCACTTCCAGACTTGCACTAAATGGCAACACTGTTGTACCCAGTAAAAGATCAGCAATTGCTAAGTTCACTATGAAGTAATTAGTGGTGCTGCGTAAATTATAATTCGTTCCCACGGCGAATAAAACCAGCACATTACCAAAGATGGTTGCTACATTAATCAAAGCTAACATCAATGCCACGAACACCGCTTTGGCTACGTCAACATCTTCTGTGGTCGCGTAGGCATCTGTACTGTTATTAATCATGTTCATAAACGATTCATTACCATTCATGCTGCCTCTCTTTACACTTACAGATTTTTACGTGCCAAACTCTTTGTTAGCATCTCATCGCGAAGCTCGTCGATTCATTAACAGTAATAGAAATTCAATGGCTTCATTTACGTCTCTATGAAGCCATGCGCGTACTTTGCTGGACTGCATCTGCAAAGCAGGTCTTGTAAGTCGATTTCTTTCTAGCGAAAACTTTCAAAACTAGCCAAAGGGCTGCGACTGAAACCAGCGGACAGCCGCGCTGCTCCTTGCATCCTGACAAGACGTGTTTCAGTTTCAGAAAAGAGTAAAAAACTTTGCCGCTTTGCTCCTACGCTGGTAATCTGCCCTCCTCCTTAGTGGCTGTTTTGTAAAGCAATTGCGCGTCTGCCAAACGACAAGCGTGCTGTTTTGCGTCATTGGGACCGGGGAGAACAGGTCAATACGTTTCTGTCAACGTCAACGATTCCGGCTGCAAATTATTGGCTGCTCACGATCGCCAAGGAAAATTGTTTCAACAAATCAAAATTCAAGCGCCGCGAGGAAGACGCAGAAAGAACTAGCGCTATCAGGACGGCAAATACGATTAGATTCGAATTTGTGAAAACTGCAACCTGACGACGGCAGATGGAAGAAGCTTTGAATCAATAATGCGAGAGCTGATGATGACAAAGTGCATGGATGGGTGAAAAAAGCAACGCGTGTGGCGTTTGTTTGCGTCCAAACCAGAGAATATCGTTCAAAAGCAAGAGCAAATAAAACCTAGACAAGCAAAAGCAAAACGAATCATCTCTGACCGTTTTAAATTGTGAATTATGTGTACATTATGGCAATATTACTCTTTACACAGATGCCCTTGTTGTGTGTATTAGCTGTTTGATGAGTGTACAACTACATTACTTGTTAGTTTGTTACTGCAAAATTAATAAAAACAAGAGGAAAGTAACTTTTTACGAATATCGAGGCAGCAGACTCGGTCTGAATATATTTTGCTATTGTGAAGAAGTAAAATTACTCAAAGCTCAGTGGTACAGTGACACATTTTGATTGAACTCTAAACACGGAACATGAAGGTCATTTGTCCCCAATCTACATTTGGGGAGCAATGAGCTTTAACAACTGTCAGGGCTCCTTTTCAAGCAGCGAAAGGGGGCAAATCTACCAAGGTCCGAAAGATCTTGCCGCCCTCGCAAAGATATAATCTTACATTTTAGACATTTCGGAATACGTAATACATGAAGCACTTTTTTACAAAATACTCTTTTCTATTTTTGAGCCACTGAATAGAGAAATTGGGTTTTTTTCTATTGCAACTTAACAGTGCTGCCTGGGCAAAAACATTCACTCATTAAACTTGCTTCTTCGGGCACCTCTGAACAAGATACGCTGGAGGATAGTATCAATTACCAAAGTACATCTGCCTCGGACGCTGAAAACAAATTACATGAAGAACGAATGGGTGGAATGAACAATGAAACTTAGAATTTAAACATTTAGAACTATTTTTAATTTGATGTACTGTGTGAACTTGCAACTGCAAACGTTTGGTGTGGCACCAGGGACTGATATTTCTGTCCCGCCCATCTGTATTGTAAATTTATGGTCTTTTATGTAATAGAGGATTAAACGATTATTTGTGATGTATTAAAAACACCGTTAACCTAGTTTCTACGTGGTCATTATTAATCATATGTATTTGCATAGCGCTTATATTATGCGCAACTGCTTGTTGTGTAATACCTTGCACCTGTTCGTTATGTGGCACTTACACGTATTTTTGCCACTAATAAATATCTGATATATAAAAGCTGCGCTCAGTAACTGCCTGCGGTGTGTTATAAAATTTGCCCTTTACATGCATTTGAAGCCATACACATTTTCTGAGGAGAATAAGATTTTTTTCTAAAATGTGACGCCCTCAAACTTTGTCGCCCTAGGCTATAGCCTAGTTAACCTATTGGTTAATACGCCCCCGTGTGGCACCAAGGAAATTTAGGAAACTAGAAAAACCTCTTTGATTCATTTCATTCATTCAATTCACCTTGTTTCATTCAAACCTCTTTAATGCGAATTAGGTGTGAATCTCCAAAGAAATAACAAGTTATGAAAGCTACATTAAACACGGAATATTTTTATAACCAGGTTTGAACAAGGATGTGGGTTCGACTATAGCCCCAAAAACCTATTTTTGGGGGTTAATCTCTTGCGAGTAACTCTATAAAGCCGTCCATCATCATCATCATCGCTCGCTGTGTCGTCGTCATCATCATCATGAATTTTGCCATCGATGTTCGACGGAACTAATAAGCATAAACTAGGAAAATTGCTAGATTGCCTACTAGCACTCAAACTTTGGCTAAAAAATAAAATTCTCGAATGAGCTAAAGCAATTTCACCGGTAAAGAAGTGGAGCCATCTGTTGCGTGAAATTTAAATAATGTGCCGGAAACGTCGGGCATAGCTCTCTTTCGACAGTGGCTCCATCTACTGTAAAGTTGGGTAAACACTTGATGACACGTTAGCAAGACAATTGGAATTTATTGAATGAATGAAGCCAAAACCGTAAATGCAGGTGAGTTTTAAATTATCAAGTTATCATTTCTCCTGGTATTTGATCATCTGCTGCTTTGAAAGATACCTGCGCTATATTATGACTCATAAACGTTTCCAGTGTCCTGTGCTGATTATTCCGTTTCAGTCATAATAACTTAAATCTTATTTTCTGCATATAAAACCACTATGTTTTAAAAAATCATAATTGAAAAATTAATCCATGTTTCGGACGTGGGATCGCTATCGCCTCATGAGCGCAAGAATCAGTTGTATCAAGGTGGCGCCATCTGGCGCACGTTAACCTAACTATCAACAGTGGCATAAGTTTTCAGCAATTCTAAACGCACGTAATGACAACATCTGCTTGAAAATATCTATACATGTGCAGATGTGTAACAACAGAATTAATAAAATGTTAAACTAAATTTGGTTGATAAAAGTAAAAAGATGTTATAACAGTAACTTTCTCATTTAACACTTCAAAGTCTTAATTAACTAATAAATTCTATAGTAACAATCGAAAGACTTCAGGTACAGTATGATCAGTTCCATTGTTTTGCTCAGGTACAGTATGATCAGTTCCATTGTTTTGCTCAGGTACAGTATGATCAGTTCCATTGTTTTGCTCAGGTACAGTATGATCAGTTTCATTGTTTTGTGACTCAAGTGTAAAATGACAAATGTAGAATTTAGACAAAACTCCCATTTCCTTATTTGGCTTCGTCTGTCTGTTCTTTTGTTCGATTTTTAGTTGCACGGTTTAGTATTTAGTTTTGCGTTACGTTTTCATATTTTTGTCTTAAATTAGAGAAAAAATGTAACATAAAAACAAAGTTGCTCTTACAAGGTAGTGGTAGCTGATTGCATTTTCTTGATAAAGTAACTGTAATGTTCAAACCAAAGTTGCGTTCCCATATTTATGTTAGTTTATTCTGCAAAAAAATACAAATTTTCTGTAGTCTACAATTACTACCTCTACAAAACTACTGAAATAAGTGCTAAGAAAATAAGTGCTACAGATTACTATGTTACACTAAAAAAGCTAAAATGCATACATACATTGTTGGTCCAATATTGAGTCGAGAAAAAGCCAGAATGTCAGTAAAAGGTAGCAGTATAATTATAAGTCAAATTTGAAATGTAACAGAGACGTGTGTACATAACAAGTTCCACCTGTACAATGTCATAGTAGAAAAAGTAGTCTAGCTTGTTGGACTACAGTCTAATATATTGCGGCTTCTAATGCATATATTACCTTGGGAAAAAGTAGTCTAGCTTGTTGAGCTACAGTCTAATATATTGTGGCTACTAATGCATATACTACCTTGAGAAGGGGTAATGGACCAAAACATTTGTACCTGGAACAGTAATTTCAGTAACTGTTGGTGCGACAAACACGCGGAGGAGGGGGGATGCAGGTCGCCTTGAAAAAAGCCTCAAAGTTTAAACTGATACCCTTTACAATCAAAGAACATCTCATTTTATCAAAAACCTGGCACTTTCAAGATTTTTGTGTTTTTAAAAACAACATTCTGAAATAACTCTTGACCCGGTGCCATTGTCGGCTAGAAATTTAAGTGTTTCTCTCTTTCACGTGCTTACACATGTGACACAGTGGGGGCGCTGCACACACACACATCTTTGCTCCACATTGAGGAGATTGTAATGATATCAGTAACTACAGCGGACAACATACTCAACGATATGCAACTGAAACGAAGACAGGATAATTTTTCATATACTACCCCATTTTCATGTACGATAGAAAGTATACATTTTAACACGGTTAATACTGCAAAATCGGTTCTGATAATTAAATAATAGATTAAAATCCTAATTAACGGCGGGCGAGCCCAACTATTGATGACATCACAAACTAACATCATTTTCAACAGCACAAATATTCCACAGGCGTGTTGCACGTGTTTGTGAAAGCTAAGATTGAAGTACACTGCTACTGTAAGATATTCTGTGTGTTGTACTAAAACTCGACAAGTTTTAAGATAAAAATTCAAATTTCAAATTTACCGCTGTGCTCACGCGTGAGTTGATGAACGTGTGTAGTTCGTCAGAAACAAACACATATGAACTGACAGGTACAGCGCTTGTTTTTTGTGCAACGGCTTTCCGAAATGCAAGCGCTAGGACCCGTTTAACTAGCGAATGGCGAAATGCATTTAACAGCGAAGAACTAGTGGCTCGAACGCGAAATTGTATTTGTGTGGTAATAATTCTTTTTCGTAAATCATTTTTGTAAGAAATAGTACATTTCCTATATATTTTACAAATAGTACATATTTACAAAATGGGTTGTTCTGACCTACTGTTTAACATTGGGTCCGGTTTTGCTTTTAATCAACTTTCCAAAAAAATGGAAAAATTGAATGAAGTCTCGCCGTAGACAACAAATTTTAAAGATGTAATTTTTCTTAACTCCAAACCGCGCATTATTTTATTTCTTAATTTTCTCCGAAGCAAAATTTCGAAATCTTAAATAAGACCTTTTTAGCACAGTTTTGTAGACAGTTGCTCTGCGTATGTTGACTGATAAGGGAGTAATTGGCCGCGCTCGATGCCCAATAGTCAACTGTCAAAGTTTATGGTCCTGTAAAGAACAGTGTATTAGGCTGAGTAGGTCGCTAATAATCCCGGGCCACCCATGCCGTTCGCACAAACAACACCAACTCGTAATGTTGCATCAGCTTCACTTATTGAATTATATGACTCTGGTCGTTTTGACCTAAATCAACACTTTTTCAACTTCAACATTGCATCATTGTCAAGGGGTATACACAACTGGCTAATTTGTTTATTTCCATGGTCCGTGGGTGGCTAGTTTGTGTATAATTAAACACTCAATAGGAAGAACATTAAATTGACAGTCGCCGGTAGCTAGACATACATTCCCTTAGCATTGAGAAATAATGACAATTCTGAAAACTAAGTAACTTATTAATTTAGTAACATAATTTATTTACAATTATAAGATGGTTGGAAACATGTGCATGTCACGTTTATATTTAATATATTATATATATAATATAAACGTGACATGCACATGTTTCCAACCATCTTATAATTGTAAATAAATTATGTTACTAAATTAATAAGTTACTTAGTTTTCAGAATTGTCATTATTTCTCAATGCTAAGGGAATGTAGCATAGGGCCTAGCTACCGGCGACTGTCAATTTTATGTTTTTACCATTGATATATGTATATATATATATATATATATATATATATAAAATAATTTTTATTTGCCATTAAAATACATTGAGAATCACTGATAAAAACTTTACAGAGATAATCAATCAGTGTTAGTTAATAAAAACTTACACTGCTAAAGGCAAATGCGTCAGTGCAATCTAAACTACTGTGCAGTAATGGAAAGTAACGACGAATAAAATCAAACATATTTACAACTATGCACAAAAAATGAAAAAAACTATGATTTAATTAATATGGTCGTGGATATATGAATTCTGAATTAGTGTGTATGTTGTCGTACTGGTGTGATGGTATTTCATATTTGGTTAATATTAGTGATTTTAATTTTGTTTTAAATGCTGATAGGGACTTGATTTGTTTAACCTGTAATGGTAGAGAATTCCAAAGTAGAATTGCTTGTTTGATTACAGAGTTCGTTCCATAGTGGCTATTTGTCCTAATTTGTTTTAGATTGCTTGTTCTGGAATTAACGATAGGATTTGGAAAAAAGGTAAATCTGTTGTTCTGGAACGGTTTGCTGATGTTGTTTATGTATTTAAACATAAAAAGTTCATGTAATATGATCATGTAAAGAATATATAAATATTATTTAAACATCACTGTAGTCATGTACGTATTAACGAATCGGCTAAGTAGGCTATAGCTTGGCGCGCTAAAGTTTGAGGGGCGTCACATTTTGGAAAAAATTCTTATTCTCCTCGAAAAATGTGTATACGTTCATATTTATGTAAAGTCAGCATTTTACACGCCACAGGTAGTTACTGAGTTTGCTTTTATATAAGTGCCACATAACCAGCAGGTACAAGATATTACACAACAAGCACTTGCGCAGCCTGCTTGAATATAAGCACTACGCGTATACATGTAATTGATAATGACCACATGGAAACTAGGTTAATAGTCTTTCTAATACACCACAAGTAATTATTTGATCTGTTCATTACAAAAGTAACACAAAAATTTACAATAAAGATGGATAAGACAGAACGTCTATCAGCCTAGGGCGGGGTAAAGTGTTGATACACTCCTGACTGTAGTCAATGGAAGCAATGTCACTTTGTAAGGTTTCTCGTGGCATAACGATTAATCATTTGAATTAAATTAAAAGAAACATTATTTAGATCATTTAAAGGTGATTATTCACTTTGATGTGCTTTTGTAAATATTCTACTATAAATCTGTATTCTTAACTCTAATTTCATTTACCTGCAGTATTAAGCTAGAACTTTTTGTATTCGTCTCTTCAATGACAAAAATTCGTGTGTTTTGTAACGTTTTGTCCACTTAACTGTCTTGCTTTTAACTTGTATTTTATGCAGTTTGAGTCAAAAATAAAGAGGCGGGTTAATAAAGTCATAAATTTCCCGCTTGCAACAACAAAAATTTCTTCTTAGTCTAACTCGAATTAAACATTTCCGGTTTGATTTTGATTTCATCATTGCTGATTGTTTGTTGCATTTTAGCTCTTCCTGTCTGAGCGTCAACAATATAAATTCTCTTGTGCATCAAACAGTGAAATTACACAAACGTGTTTATGGATAACATCTGTGCTAGTTCTTTGTAAGCAGTCGGTTCCTTAATATCATCTAATCAAGAAACGTCTCCGTGGTACAACAGTCGGGTCAAGAGGAAGCACGTCATGAGACATGTATCGGAAATAATTTGACCTCGCAGCAATACTGACCAATGGTCAAATAAACATTGAAGACTTGAGAAAGCACCGAGTTTACAGACCGTGTTGGTTAGCGGGTTTAATTATAAAAATATTGTAGATTTACACGATTTTGAACCGGAATGCGGTGGACGCAGTAACAGTAACAAACAAATTTTTCACAAAGTTATCGCAATAAGAAAACCAAGCTTGGTTAGGTAGGTAGTTAGGTAGGTAAGTAGGTACGTAGGTAGGTAGGTAGGTAGGTAGGCAGCAGTTAGGTAGATAGGTAGGTAGGTAGGTAGGTAGGTAGGTAGGTAGGTAGGTAGGTAGGTAGGTAGGTAGGTAGGTAGGTAGGTAAGTAGGTAGGTGGGTAAGGTAGGTAGGTAGGTAGGTAGGTAGGTAGGTAGGTACGTAAGTAGGTAGGTAGGTAGGTAGGTAGGTAGGTAGGTAGGTAGGTAGGTAGGTAGGTAGGTAGGTAAGTAGGTAGGTAGGTACGTAGGTAGGTAGGTAGGTAGGTAGGTAGGTAGGTAGGTAGGTAGGTAGGTAGGTAGGTAGGTAGGTAGGTAGGTAGGTAAGGTAGGTAGGTAGGTAGGTAGGTAGGAAGGTATACAGGTAGTTAAGTAAGTAGGTAGGTAAGGTACTCAGGTAGGTAGTAGGCAGGCAAGCAGGCAGGCAGGTAAATAGGTAGGTATGTAGGTAGGTCGGTAGACACGCAGGTAAGTAGGTAGGTGTGTATGTATGTATGTAGGTAGGTAGGTAGGTAGGTAGGTAGGTAGGTAGGTAGGTAGGTAGGTAGGTAGGTAGGTAGGTAGGTAGGCAGGCAGGAAGGCAGGCAGGCAGGCAGGCAGGTAAGTAGGTAGGTAGGTAGGTAGGTAGGTAGGTAGGTAGGTAGGTAGGTAGGTAGGTAGGTAGGTAGGTAGGTAGGTAGGTAGGTAGGTAGGTAGGTAGGTAGGTGGGTAAGGTAGGTAGGTAGGTAGGTAGTTAAGTAGGTAGGTAGGTAAGGTACTCAGATAGGTAGTAGGCAGGGAAGCAGGCAGGCAGGCAGGCAGGCAGGTAGGTAGGTAGGTAGGTAAGGTACTCAGATATGTAGGTAGATAAGTAGCTAAATGACATTTAGTACAGTCGCTTGTAAGTTGTATAAGTTGAATTTATTACCTCATACGAAGGGAAACGAATTTTTCACTAACAGTCTAAAATTCCGATACTAATATATTCTTTTTCAAGATGGAGCTTGTGGAAGTACATCATGTCACAAAATGGCAAGCTCGTGTCACGTGTTTATAGACTGCTTATTCTGCAAATCGAATTTAGGAAAAACTGTTATTTATCACAACAGCCAAACGCCAACACCACGCTTGTTCATGCAAAGTTTCACCCCTCCTGTGCGAGCACTTGCCCACCACATGTGCACTCCTCCTTAATCGTTTGTTTATTCTACATGTTTATTCTATGGAGATAAGTAATTAATTAATGTTGGTAACGACAGTCTCATCTCGATATGGCTTCCAGTAATTGAAACTCTGTTTATGATAGCTGCAGCAGCACAGAAATCTTGATGTGTTTGCGAAGTGCCATGAATTGGTGTGGACTGTCTGGCCACCTATACCTGGCTGACACATGTTGAGGAAAAAAAGAAAGTCTGGCACTCCGTGATTTTAAAAATTTGAAAAGGGGGAAAGGGCAAAATATGCATGACGTAATTAAAGTTGACAACTCAGTCGCCGAGAAAAACTCCACTTCGTCTGATTGCCTGACCTACTGTCGTCAGGGCCTATTTCAGCCTAAGCGAGGCCCGGGGAAGTGGGGCGCGTGAGGCCACCATGGTTGACGCCCAGAAAATTTTTGAACTGCTAGAACGCCGGAGATTCATTTTCGAAGAGAAAATATGGAGTTATACAGTTGTTAAAGGAAAGAACAATTGAAAGAAAAACTGCTTTATTCTCAAGACCAGTCATTAATACTTGTCAATACTGGCAAACGGCGCGCGTGCGGCAAGAGAGAGGCGGCAGTATGTTTACATAAAGCAAAAAATGTTACCTTGGCGCGAGACCCCCCCCTGGAGGGTGAGGCCCCGGGGAAGTATCCCCACCCCCCCACCCCCTGAAATAGGCCCTGACTGTCGTACTTGCATAGCTCTTGCTTGGCTGAAAATCTACCACCTACATACTAGCTACTTGCTGCCTGCTTAGAACCAGCGAATAACACAGCACATTTCCTAATGTATTCGTGCTATAATATTTTCTGAAATTATTTCCGAACAAACAAACAAATGAAAGACGAGTACCCATACTGCACACTTACTGCTGCATCCCATAAATTGAGCTTGTGGTGACGTCAATGCAGACAACTTCTCCCCGAAAATTTCTGACCTCGTTTTCGAATCTCAAGTCCTTCCGGCACTTCCTCTAACTAAACAAACTCATCCCTTGCAACTCATTCGTGGACAGTAAATCTTTACTAATACTGATAAATACGTCAACCCCTTTACCCCGAGGATAATCTTAAACTTAAACAATTTGTGAGCTAGTATCAACTTATCATAAATCTTTCATCTTGTCGTATTTGTCGTAACTCAAAGCGCAACGCGCTCTATAGCCAAGAGTAAGAATGATACACGCGACGAAGGACATGGAAGAATCTCAGTATTATACGCACTGAAGAAAATATAGTGAGAAAATACAGGAGAAAATTAAATGGTTATTACTTTGTTTAGGCAGGATATGATCCAGGATAAGGTGCTCATAACCTCAGCACCCCGTTCCCAGTATCCATGTTAAGATTCATTATGTGAGAAAATGGTCATTATGTAACAATGAAACATCATATAACAAAAAACAGCATTATGAAACACGTCACAAAATTCGTCACTATGTAACAAACTTCACTCTAATATATAACAATTATTATGTAGCATTTTTTGCATCATTACGTAACAATAATGAAACAAAAAAGCGTACAATATTAAAACTTAAGATAGGTCGTGGTCCTTGTTTGGTCCACTCATAATCTGGGTTTGCTCTAATTATTACGCTGGATCAGTTTTCTCTGTTCTAGATGAAGGTCTGACCCCGACTCGGTGGTCTGGTCTTTCGCTGATCTAAAAAAGTCTGGCCTATCAGAAGGTAGGTTTAGTCTGACTGGTGTATCCTTTATGTTCGGGTGCTGGCATACCAGGGTTCGGGACACCATTAACGTTGGCCAAATTGATCTAATCCAATGAATCACTGACCTAATTCCAATTTACGATACTCTCTCTTGCCTTGATGATATTGCAGAATGTTTCCAACATACACCAAAATCATACATAAAAACTTAACGCGTAACGCTGAGACCATAACAGCCTTATAGGAAAATGTAATGTCTTTTTTCCACACTATTTACTATTTACATGCACAATGCTAAAAGTTGTTATTCCACCATTATCATACGATTATTAAAATGAAAATACACACATCTTTCACATCTTATGTATTTACTATTCAGCCGAGTGGCCGAAGACAAAGGGGGCCAAGAACACTGACCCGATGACCAGTGAGTTAGCAAACGCAAACCCGATTCCATTTCTAAGCCAATTCAAATTGCCATCAAATATCTGTAACAGCACTACTTTGTGGTATAGTGTAAAGAAACAATGCATTTTCGTGATTTTTCGTGTGATACCCAATGTTGTTAAAGGAAAAGTCAAGTCTTTTAGGAGGTTCGGCTTATTTCAATGTTCGTGAAAAATGTTAGAAGTATTTAGTAATAAAACTGCAATAAGCGCCTCGTGTAATTAGTAAAATCACTTTGAATTCGCGATCACTTATGCTTGGACGCTCCCATTTTCAATGCGCTTTCTTCTTCCAATGACGTCATTCGTCGTGAAGGACAGTAACGCACTGTCAATCTTCGGCAAAAGCATAATAAGTTTTTTTATAAATAAATATGGCTAATTTTGTAATATTTTTGCGTAAACATTACGTAAGCTGCAGAAGTTTGAATTAGTTTAAGCAGCGCGCGCTTACGAAAACCCACGACGCGATTACGAAAAGTCAGGAAGCCTTCCAGTTACGTCATAATTTTCAAGTGAATGGCGGCAACCACCACACCTGAAAATTTCTATTCAGAGGTTGTACATTTTAAATTTATGTTTTATAGGCAGTTTTTTTTTGCAAATTTCTTTGTTATATTTTTCTAAGTTTAAGTGACAACAGTAAAATAAACCCAACATACTAAGTGACTTGTTCTTTAATGATGAAAACTAGACTTAAGGGTCAATTTCATTCATTTTATTTATTTATTTAACTGTTAATTTATTTATATAGTATTTTTGTTTCTAAGAAGTATTTATTAAAATATAACTGGACCGTCCATCTGTGCTTAAAACACACAGTGCCTTTCAATTCTACTCCGTAATAAGCTGCGATGGACAATCTAAAATAATTTAACCAGAGCAGCTTCTCTCAAATCGTTCCTAATCGCATCATCTTCATCTCGTTGCTTTAACAACAGCCCAGCATCCTTCGATGACAATTATTGACGCTTTTAGCCCAACATCCGTTACTCAACGGGCTCGCGAGCACGACTCAGCGATCCTAATAAGCGCTGCTATTACCATAATTAGTTGCACTAAAATGGACAATATCTGTCCGTCCAATATCCCAGCACAATTAACGCCCGTTGAAACAATCCCAGCAAAATGCATTGTCAACTTTTCTGCCTGAATTCAACTCTCACTGATTAAAGATGTCGTATGTCTATACTACTCTATCTTTGGTTAAATACGCGTGGCAGATCGCTAATCCCATAGCGGCAATTGATTATACTTGTCTTTTATGGGCGAAAATGAATTAATCTTCGGAATTAAATTATCGCCGGGGCTTGAAGCCAGGTACATTAGCGACTTTGTTAGGGGATAATTGGTTTTGTGCCTTACACAGGTATATTCATGTGGGATTAATCCTGCAGGTAAAATGAAGAAACAGGTGGACGAAGTTCTGTAACAGAGGAGATTATTAAGAATTCTTAAGTTCACCACATACTGGTTCAAGGATTATCAAGTTTTCAACGAATAAATTCTTAAAATGGTTTGATTGCTTGATTACGTTTGTGAATAATTAAAAATAATACTAACGTTCAAATAAGTTATAATATTATTTTTAAAATCTGTCACACTCAGCGTTAAGATCTTGCATTTAGCATTGCCATTAATGTTTATTATGTTTATTAATGTTCCTACACCTACTGCAGCAGTCATACCACAATCCTGGTACAGATTATGCAAAACAAGGCATCATTGATAAATCTTCTTTCCATTGTTCTTCCCATTCGCATCATTCTTCCTATCATTTCCACTAACACATCCCTCTACACTTCCTGTGTGATCTAACCTTTCTCCCAGTTCTTTTTAATGCTTACTCATCCATTCTTTTTTTCTGGTTCACATGACAGTTGGCTTATATAAGCCTTTGCTTCTCTAGCCTCACTGCAGTACAATTATTCTTTTATGATAATGATAGTGTATGAAACATAACAATTTGACACAGTATGAAGTAATAATTTTGATGTCACTGTGTGCTTAATGTCATTATATTGTACTGAATGTGATGATAATAAACTAAACTAAAACTAAATTATAATATCACTACATGCACCACCGCCTTCATCATCATCATTGTCCTGAACAAGAATCATTATGATCATTGTTATCACGTTCATTATCATCGTCACCACCAACAACATCATTAATAGCCAGGGTTTCTTTTGGTAGCTCGCCCCACACTTTGTATATCGTATTTTTGGCTGTAGCTAAGCAAAATAGAGACGTTGTTTTGTCTTATCTCCTTATTATTAGCAGCATCAATTGCACACTGCAGCATATTTAACAGTAACAGAGCTCTTTGCAAAGATTTCTTAAGAGATACGTATCTTGCAAACAGCCGTTGCTTGAGGAGGGCTGATACAGCATCCCTTGAAAAACCAAAACTTTTAAATGAAATCCAAACCCATCACTTTTATCTTTATTTTTCAGGTCAACTTTGATTGAATCGATGTTTCCACGACATTCCAAGGTTCCGAATTAGGAATGATGGAAGTCTGAAGAAAGCCTAGCTCTCGAGTTTCAACAACAGAAACTCACATCTGAAGCCATGCAGATTTTCTATCCTTCTTCCATTACACACCTCCGGCTATACGCATGAACGACCTTATCTGTTCTTGTGGCATAGGAAGGCCAATACAAAGAAGACGCAACAGATGTGTGCCAGGTCGAACGTCTACTCTACTGAAACATTTTGTACACGCAAGAGCTGAGACCCCGATGGCAATATCACGGAAGATGAATTGGATCATCTCTTAGGGGAGTGTACACGAATTTAAGTGGACATAGAATCGAGAGCAGTCGGAGTGGAATAAATATCCTCCAGACCGATAAACACTCTGTCAATTTGCAGTGCAAGATGCATAACAAATGACAAAGCTCGGTATACACAGGCAATCTAGCATGTGCCGAAACTGTTTACTCTTGCAAGCATTAGCAATGGCTGTAAAAGCCCGTCTTCATTTGTATATACTTCAACAACGGACTGAACATGTTGATACAAACTAGGCGTAAGTGTCATTGGGGAGTTTTTGAAATTCAATAAACGTCTTTGCTATTTGTGACGTCATTTTCAATTCAGTTGCCCAATTCCCTCCAAACTCTTTTCACGCTGTTGCGATATTCAAGTGCGAATTACTTAAAAATGTCTCCGTTGCATGTTCAGGGTCAGCCACGTGGGGTCAGCCCTTTACATAGGCTTCAGCTAAAGCAACCACTTTGCTCCTTGCTACATTACTGCAAGTATGCTCTTCGTCTGTCATACTCAACAACTTGCAAAAAGCGTGAAGACGATAAGAAACCGAAAGCTTGTCACGCTGTATCATTTGCTCAGCTTTCAGAAAAACTATATCGTTAGAGTTCATTTTTATTAAATCCGTATGTCAGTGAGCACGTAAAGAATAGAATCCTTTCATTTATACACTTTGATATTGTTGTATTTTCCAACTATCTTCTTGGATTCATAAAAGTTCCGTTTTATAGAAATTCGGTTGACGTCAATAAACAGCATGACTTCATGGACGCTCGACATTAGTGTCTGCAGTTTCTGTCTTATTCTTTTCTTTTTCTACTTTATCATCTTCATACTTGCCATAATTTTATCATCAATACAAGTTTCATCAATGCTAGCGCAATTTGCTCTAGCAAGAAGATGGGTTGGTAAAGCTTAAAAGCTTAAAATAGGAATGAAGTTTCCGTTTTGTTTATTGAAAAGTTGTGTTTGCTAAATGACCTATTTATCATAAAGATAATAGCGTTGGCAATTATGTTAATTGTTTATTTTGGGCTGTTTAAAACGTCTACTTTAAACATGCACATTTAACAAACTTACCATTGTTATTCATATTAACCTACATGCTGCAACACGCGCCCAGTACGGAGATTTAGAACATGCCAAGTTGCCAGCGTATCAGAAAGTGTTACAAACTGCTATACGTGTCATAATGTAACTGTAACGACAATTGAAGCACCAGAAGATGGCTACATAAATAAACAAAACTTATATGACAGTAGTTACAGGAAAACCGAGATACTAATTTACATACCTATAGCGCGTTGGAATTAGTTAGATCTGCCATGTGTCATAGAATACACGTAATTTAAATTTTTGGCTTTCAAAATTGTGATAAGATGAGATGAGATGAGATGGGATGGGATGAGATGGGATGAGATGAGATGAAATGAGATGGGATGGGATGGGATGGGATGGGATGGGATGGGATGGGATGGGATGAGATGAGATGAGATGAGATGAGATGAGATGAGATGAGATGAGATGGGATGGGATGGGATGGGATGGGATGGGATGGGATGGGATGGGATGGGATGGGATGGGATGGGAGGAGGGGAGAGGAGAGGAGAGGAGAGGAGATGAGATGAGATGTGATGGGATGGGATGTGATGGGATGGGATGGGTTGGGATGGGAGGGGAGGGGAGGGGAGGGGAGGTGAGGGGAGGCGAGGAGAGGAGATAAAACAAGATAAGAATGTTAATCTCACAATGCATAAAAACAATATTATACATACAAAAATGGTTTTACTTTAAATATGAATTAGAAAACATTATGAGGAGGACGAAGCAGCAGGCTATCTAGTTCGTGCCCCAGAGCAATTATTACTCAGTAATTTATGCAGTTTGAACAATTCATTACATACTAGATTTGAACGAGTATCTCACACTAAGCAAAACAATTGTTTAAAGAAATAATGAGCATCAAATAATTATGTTTAAACAAATATAGCAAATAACAGTTATACATAGATATTTAGTCATTTTATACTAGATCACGAATATTTTGATGATGGATTCTATTTTATATTTCACGCCGAGGTGAAACGAAACGAAACGAAATTAATTGATTAAACAGAGTGATAAAAACAAGTACCATATATAAGAGAAAGCAAAAGAGGCAGTGAAGAAATGGATGCATTGTATAAGAATGGAGGAGTTTAATGACATCTAATGAAGTAGAGCACAGAGAGCAAAACAATATTAATACTCATAAATCAAAAAGAATCAAATTAAATCTAATCTAATCAAATCAAATCAATTCAAACCAAACCAAACTTAATCAAACCAAACCAAACCAAACCAAACCAAACCAAGCCAAGTCAAGTCAAGTCAAGTCAAGTCAAGTCAAGTCAAATCAAATCAAATCAAATCAAATCAAATTAAACCAAACCAAACCGAATCAAACCTAATCAAATCAAATTAAATAAAATCAAAACGCAAATCTAAAACAAACTAAATTTAAATTTAATCAAATTTATCCACACTTTTAATGCTGTAAATCTGTGGACTGTAACACCTTTCAATATTGAAGATTTAAACCAATATCAGTTTAAAAAAGTTATAAAATATAATCCATTATCAAAATATTCGTGATCTAGTATATAATTACTAAATATCTATGTATAACTGTTATTTGTTATATTTATTTAAACATAATTATTTGATGCTCATTAATTCTTTAAACAATTGTTTTGCTTAGTGTAAGATATTCGTTCAATTCTAGTATATAATGAATTGACCAAACTGCATAAATTACTGAGTAATAATTGCTCTGGGGCTAGATAGCCTGCTCCTTGGTTCACCTCATTATGTTAATTAATTCATATTTAAAGTAAAACCATTTTTGTATGTATATTATGGTTTTTATGCATTGTGAAATTAACATTCTTATCTTATTTTATCTCTTCTCCTCTCCTCTTCTCTTCTCTCTTGTCTCTGTTGTCTCTTTTAAATTTGTCTTGTTTTATTTACTTTACCAAAAGACTCTATTCTGTTCTGCTCTGATCCATTATGTCACGCCACATCTCGTTGTAGCCTTTGCCCTGTTTGATTCATTACATTATTTTTTCATTTCTATTAATTGGCTGGTTTGACTTGTTTTCGTTCTTATTAACGTACCGGATTCGGTTTTGTCAAGGATTCGCACTTTACCAGTACAGACTCGAGTCCATTTAGTAGAGCAATCAGCGTTCTTGTTCTGTATTTTCCATTATTTAAAAATAAGCAAATAATGTCACAAACAACGTGGGTTCTATCTTTTGCGATTTTAATGCAAAATGTTCGGACGGTGTGATGAGTAAATTTCATATTAACGTCCCATAGGAATGGCATAAATCGCTTTAACTAGTTTCAATGCCCTGTTACTGCTGTTGTTGGCATCCTTCTGTCTCGGAAGACAATGGAGTGTACGCGCCAAGAGAGTCATTAATCAACATTGATGGAGCTGCAGCATCAACTGTGGCTGAGCAGTCCGATCCTTGGCCTCTCCAGACGGTGACTCTCCAGAACGCACGCCTGGACAAGGTGTATGGAGATCCTGAATTGCCCAGACAAGAGGAACCCCCTCTCTTCCTCTCTGGTGTAGTCCAAAGGAAAGCGCAGCGATACGTTTGGCACCAGGTTGGCTGCAGGAGCTGCCGGAGTCAGTGAGCATGCTGCACTGATCCACCTGCTTGTGCAGCTCCTCCGCCTAGTGTCGAGATGCAGTGTGGGCATCCCGCAAGCCTACAGCACCTGGTATTCCTAGGCGGTCACCCATCCAACTACTAACCAGACTCTACGTTGCTTAACTACGGTGATCAGACGAGAATTGGTGTTTTCAACGTCATATGGCCGTAATCACAACTATAGTCTGTGACTGTAGGTTACAATTAATCATTATTTCAGATAAATCTCGTTTTGTTTGACAACGAACTCAGTGAAATCCATGTTGAGATATTAAGAGATTACGGGATATTTTTGCACATGATACTTTCTCACAGCTGTCTGAGAACATGCTGGGAACTAAAGATTTGTTCCAAGAATGTGCTGGTAATTTACCCACTTACGAATAAGTAATGTAGAAGTTATGATTTGAAGTCAGTGAGGGGGTTATTGGAACAGCTATAAAAGTGAGATTTTTAGCCAAGTGAGAATCAAACAAGCAAACATGCATGCTTTTACAAAAAAGTGGTAATATTGAAGCTAAATTCCTAATCTCAAGCACACATTTTATGTTATTTAGTACGATTCGCCTACTTTGATAAACTTACGTGTTTTGTACTTAAGAAATTTCTCTTACAGAATATAACTTCATGTGGAATGTATTATTTACAAAAAAGTTATAAGGTCAATAAACGATGTATATATATATATATAGTGTTCCATTGCTACTTTGCGGTTCGTTTATCGCGGATTCTTTGTTTCGCGGGTTTTTGCACATGCGTAGTACGTATTGTACAGTAATGTATAGATTTGATGAATTTTGCATAAAAAATCACAAAATGTATAAAAATATTTAAAAATATTAATTCTAACATTAAAACAATATTATAAATCATAAAAAATTACCATTTACAGTAAATAGTGTATTTATTCGGCGGATGAATACACACCAAAAATGAAATGTAGTACTTGCGCCCGCTTGAGATGCTACTTGCCGACGTGAGATTGTACACAACACACGATTGGTTGATTGTGAACATTTTTATGAACATTTAAGTAAAGTTTTTTAAAAGGTACATGTACAGTATGGGAAAAGTTATTAAGGGAATGGGAAAGGGTTATGTATAAGAGTGTGGGGAGGGTTTATAAAGACTTAAAATAATGTATAACTACTAAAATAAGTATAGCGTCCCTACTTCGCGGAAATTCACTTATCGCGGGTGGGCCTGGAACGGAAGTGAGGGAACACTGTATATTAAATGACTTACCTTAGTTTCTGCAGTCAGTTCAGAGTCAACAATTGTAGCCTGGTTTACAATGCAAATAATACAAGAGTATAAACAGAAATCAAACAGTTTGTTGAATTATTTTAGCACTTGACATTTTAAAATTCTTTGATAAACCTAGTATATATAATCTGGGTTTTTTTTTATTAAGTTGTGAAAATGTTAAAGGAAAACCAGACAACCGTTTACACTCAATCTCATTTTCATTTACTGTCAAAGATATACATTTTCTAGCCTATAAAAGTTAACAATTGTTCCTTATATTTGAATAATTAGCTTAGACAGTTAATTACCGGCAACCGAACACAGCTATTGCTTACATCAGAAACTAACCACAGCTTGTGCAATGGTAGGCATCTTCCCTTGCGCGTCGAGTACATTTGCATAAGTGTTACAGTACTGCTTAAACGTGTGATGTCACGAAAATGGACTATACGTCATATGACGTCAGAAAGTAGTCATCTGTAGCAAAAAGGTTAATGTAGTCATTGCTTGGCAGCCTTCCAATATTTGCAGTTTATTTGTGTAGGTTTTACCGTACGGGTATGATCAATTGGAAGCCAATAAAAAAGTGAACTTGGAACTAACATTGTTACAAGCTGTTAGACAGATGACCACGTCTACTGATGCCTGCACGCCAAGCAAAATCGAACAGTATGTAAAAGCTGGAGACGTACATGGTAAACAATACGATTGGTTTGTACTTATTTAAGGGACAAGAAAAGGGGTACCTGAAGTAGGTTTTGGAAAAAGCATCTTGAAAAATTATTAAAAAATTATATTACTTTCCAGCATATTTATGCGTATATCGTACTCGCATAGCAAGGATTTTTTGTTTGTTTTTATTTTAAACTTCCTGCGTTACTGTTCCGACCGCGTCATTACATGACGTCATACATGCACAACGTAAATCAGGGGAAGAAAAGGAAATGTTAAATTACGTCCCTTAGAACTTTCCATGCAATGTTATATTACTTAGCATTTTGCTTACCTACTTGAAAGACTTATGTAACTAGAAAAGGAAATTATTAATTATTTGAAATGTTTTCAGCAATTGGTAAAGTGTCGTTGACTCACCTTCCAGGGTGCGCCACTCACTAACCAAAAACGTTAATTTTTAGCTTATTGACAAGCTACAGTAATTTTAAATTTTATTTAGTTAGTGGCTTGTGCCCTACGAATACTCTGATTATTTTTTCAAAATTTACACAATGTTATCTAAACTTGTTTCAAATGACTTATTGCCAAAATGACTGCGTCTAACTATATACCAATCTTGCATTCAAAGGAATTTTTGTTTGTTTTAGTTTTAAATCTCCCGCGACACCATTACATGACTATATGTTCAAACAAATAGCATGATTGGATAGCCAAGATTCTCCTAAATAGAACAGTAACTAATTTGTAATCATTTAGTCATGTCTGTGCTCATACAGTAGCAGAAAACTCGTAGGTCTTATTTTGAATGGTGTGGTCCTGAAGGAATTAACCAAATTTTCTTAACAATAGTTTGTGTGGGAGTAATTCCGGGCCATGGAATGGTTCTAAAATATGGCTGCTCGTATTGTCCCTTATTAATATTATTATAACCAGTTTTATTATTATTAAGTGACAACTACTATATTAACAGGCTTATCAAGTTTTCACGATGCCCTAGGCTGATAGGTCTGTCCTACCCAACTATATTGTGAATTTATGATTGGTTATATACTGAGCAAATTGAACAATTACTTGTGGTGTATTAGTAAAGCTATTAACATTGTTTCTACATAGACACTTTTAATTACACACACCTTTAATTACCTGTGTATGAACTGCATTTATATCAGGAGGCTCGGCAACTACTTGTTGTGTGTTACTTTGTATTTGTTCGTTATATGCTCTTATGTAGCAAATGGTGCTGTGTTATACAACGCTTGTCTTGCGTTAATATGAACGGATACACATTTTCGGAGGGCAACAAGATTCCTTTTTAAAATTGGGTGGCTGAAATGTGACACTTCAAACTTTGGTGCCCTATTCTATAGCCTAGCTAGCCTATTGGTTAACACGCCTCTAGCAAATCATTTCTGTTTGTCTCTCCTGAATGACTAATGGCGTGTTCACAGCATTTTGTTTGTAAAATTGATGTGTTTATTCTTAGGTTTATCTCAGATAGTTAATGTGGCTTCGAGTGCGCTGAACGAGATGAAAGATGAGGATGCTACTCCTAAAGAGGCTGCAGAGAATCAACAACATTTATATGATCTCAAATCTGAAGTAAAGAAAATTTAGTTTTTTATTGTCGTGTTAAAGGGAAAGGTTGATTTTTCATATCAGTTTTTGAAGTACAGCATGATGAGTAGATTTTAATCAGGGATGAGAATTTCCCGCGGATAGTTTTTGGAAGACCAGTAGTTCCATTTTTGTAAATCGCGTAAATTCGTTGAAAAATTTTTTACGGACCCAGTACATTATTTCACAAGCTGACCGCTAGTTGGCAGGCCGTCACTTTGTTTACATCATGTACATCAGTGTAACCACGTGTATATCTCTATGTATAGAAATATAGAATCAATTGCGTGCAGTTATTTGAGTCAATTGCAGACAGTTTTTATATACTTTTGCATAGGAGCGGCCAGTACTTAGGCGTTTTTGAGACAATTAGGTATCATGTTTCCTTGATAGTTGGGTATTTTAAATTATGCATGAAACAAGGTAATTGATATTTTAAGTTCACTTAGAGGCTCTCTATGGTCACAAAATTGTAATTTGTTGCTGCCTACGGCCTGTTTCAGAGTTTTTTTGCAATTTGTAATTCTCATCCCTGTTTAATACCTGTAAAATACGCCAAAGCGTTTTTACTAATTAAATAGTAGCTTAAATACAAGTAGCTTTTATATACAAGTAAGTGGTGCATTGACAGATAATTACATAATTCATATTCGTAACTATCTAAAAAATTTTCACTCTTTAAGGCTCACTCAAAGTCGTAATTACATATTATGTTTTCCTTTCTCAACTTTCAGGTTTATTGCTGTTATACCATTGCTATTATTACATCATTTACTTAATCTTTATTTACATTAAGTTATCTACAGAAGCATGCATAATTATAATCATTTTTTCATTTAAGTGAGGTGAGTGTGTTAATATCCATATGGTCGTACACTCACCTCGCACTACTCAAATTATTACATCAGTTACTTCATCCTTATTCACATTAAGTTATCTACAGAAGCATGCATAACTATAATCATTTTTTCATTTAAGTAAGGTGAGTGTGTTAATGACCGTATGGTCGTACACTCACTTCGCACTACTCAAATTATTTTATTTAAAGTTTATTAATGTGTCTGATATTGTATTTTTTGATGTGTGAAATAAATTCATAGTTATAACTTAATTAATAGCGGGTGTGTATAACCAGGGGTGATACATCACAACTGAACATTATTTTCAGCAGCACGAGAATTGCACAAGCAGGTTGAAGCAAAAATTTAAATACGTTGCTACTGTACAACACTCAGTGTGATATACACAAACTTTTTAACTTTAAGGCAAATTTTAAGTTTAAAACTCTAATCTCACTTTTTAAAGCTGTGCTCACGCGTGAGCTCTCGAAAGTGCGCACTATATCACAAATGAACACTTTTGATCTGTGATGTACAGCGCCTGTTTTTTTACACGGCGAAATGCGTGTAACAGCAAAGAACCGGCTGCACGAACGTGAAAATTGCGTTTCTGTGGTAATTATTTCATGTAAATCATGTTAGTATGTTCCCAGCGAATGTTCTACAGGATACATTGTTTTGAGCTATAGTTTAACCCTTTCACTACATAGTTGTTTTTAACAGGGTGGTGTTGGCTTTTGCACATTTGCCAATAACTTCTTGTGGTGTGTTACTAAACCAGAATCTTGCAAATAAACAAATAGCCATTTGTTATTGAATGTTCAATATTAGTTTTATTCGTACACATGCACGCAGATATGAGCAAACACACACACACACACACATGCACACAATCATAAATAAGCATGTACTTATATTTAGAAACCAGTTTTCACAAAAAAACAATACTAATCCATAATATACAATCATTTTATAAGAATGCAGAGTAATCAAACTAAACATACGTTTCACCAATGATCTACAAGTGATTTTGCATGGGAACGTACCATACAGTACAGTTTTGTGGAATGCACCTGGCTTCAGATTCTGATTGGCTGGTTAGAGTTACTTGTTGCAAAGCAACCTCAATCCCACGGCTGTTAAACTTTTCTACAATGTTTTACATGGCCGTAGCAGTGAAATAAACAGACCAGGGTGACTGCGCTTGGTGCTGAGCTTGGGCGACAGTCTACCGCTTTCCATCCCTTACAAGAAAAAAGTAGTCAGCAGTGTGCTGCCCTCTGTAGTGAAAGGGTTAAGATTGGATCAGGTTTTCCTGTAAGAAATGCTTCTCTTGCTACTTTGATAAATAATGCTACCATCCTTTCTCTCTTTAAAGAGGACGCTTTTGTGGGAGAAGCTTTACTATATCTGAACTATATTACGCACTTGTAATAACTATGTAGTTTGCTTAATTCGGTGCATTTATTTAAATTTCTTTTGACTTTATGATTTTGAGTACTTAATCTTTAACTGGGCGAAGCGATACTGCCAACTGCTACTATAACTAACGTCACGAGTATCTCTATTCAGAAATTTGTAGGCCAGTGTAGCAGCAGTATTATCGTTGGGAGAAAAATTCTGATTCATTTAATTTTAGTACTAATATATTGTAATATTGTTAAGTAATATTATTAGTTATTACCTCGTTACTGTTAGCGAGTATTAGTGTTCTATTTCGTTTGATTGATTGATTTGTGTAGGTAAGAGCTTCCTTGGTGAATTCTATTGTGCAGATACCATTGATTAACATTGGTATTGTGAAACAGACATCTGATATGTTAAACCAGGCTACAATTGTTGACTCTGAACTGACTGCAGAAACTAAGGTAAGTCATTTAATATACAGTGTTCCCTCACTTCCGTTCCAGGCCCACCCGCAATAAGTGAATTTCCGCGAGCTAGGGACGCTATACTGATTTTAGTAGTTGTACATTATTTTAAGTCTTTATAAACCCTCCCCACACTCTTATACATAACCCTTTCCCATTCCCTTAATAACTTTTCCCATACTGTACATGTACCTTTAAAAAAACTTTACTTAAATTTTCATAAAAATGTTCACAATCAACCAATCGTGTGTTGTGTACAATCTCACGTCGACGAGTAGCATCTCCAGCGGGCGCAAGTACTACATTTCATTTTTGGTGTGTATTCATCTACCGAATAAATACACTATTTGCTGTAAATGGAAATTTTTTATGATTTATAATATTGTTTTCATGTTAGAATTAATATATTTTATATATTTTTATACATTTTGTGATTTTTTATGCAAAATTCATCAAATCTATACATTACTGTACGATACGTACTACGCATGTGCAAAAACCCGCGAAACAACGAGTCTGTGATAAACGAACCGCGAAGTAGCGAGGGAACACTATATATATACATCGTTTATTGACCTTATAACTTTTTTGTAAATAATACATTCCACATGAAGTTATATTCTGTAAGAGAAATTTCTTAAGTACAAAACACGTAAGTTTATCAAAGTAGGCGAATCGTACTAAATAACATAAAATGTGTGCTTGTATAGCAAAATCGTCTATAATTAAGCAGTTAAAGTTTTTCTAGTTATTCAGTTATCCTGAATCTCCATTTCATGAGGATCATTTTGACACCAAGTTCATTGCTCTATGTTATTTCTAAGCTGAGATAATCCACGTTGAAGTTGAGGTGCAGGCTATACACTGAAAAACATAACCTTGAGAAAACCACTGTTAAAGTCAGCCATTGTTTTTGTCGCATTTCTACAAAACACTTAGCAACCGGACAAATGTTGGTTGCTACGGACTTTGCAAGAATACGTTGAAGTTGTGTTTATATCCAGTAGATGGCTCTTCCACAATTATTTGTTTATTATTCCTGTTTATTATTATTATTATTATTATTATTTTCAGTCGAGGTTCAATTGATTGTTAATAATCTTTCAGATAGTTGCTATGGATAAGTTTAACAATGTTGCCAGTTTCATGAAGGATGCGGCAAATGTTGATATTTGTGACTCAGCCGATACTACTCAGTACGTATTCTGTTTCCTTCCATCTTTCTTCTCTTGTTTGTTTTTGCCGTTGTAATTTCTCTTGCCACACCCTTCCTACTCAGTACGTATTCTGTTTCCTTCCGTTTTTCTTCTCTTGTTTGTTTTTGCCGTTGTAATTTCTCTTGCCACACCCTTCCTACTCAGTACGTATTCTGTTTCCTTCCGTTTTTCTTCTCTTGTTTGTTTTTGCCGTTGTAATTTCTCTTGCCACACCCTTCCTACTCAGTACGTATTCTGTTTCCTTCCGTTTTTCTTCTCTTGTTTGTTTTTGCCGTTGTAATTTCTCTTGCCACACCCTTCCTACTCAGTACGTATTCTGTTTCCTTCCGTTTTTCTTCTCTTGTTTGTTTTTGCCGTTGTAATTTCTCTTGCCACACCCTTCCTACTCAGTACGTATTCTGTTTCCTTCCGTTTTTCTTCTCTTGTTTGTTTTTGCCGTTGTAATTTCTCTTGCCACACCCTTCCTACTCAGTACGTATTCTGTTTCCTTCCATCTTTCTTCTCTTGTTTGTTTTTGCCGTTGTAATTTCTCTTGCCACACCCTTCCTACTCAGTACGTATTCTGTTTCCTTCCATCTTTCTTCTCTTGTTTGTTTTTGCCGTTGTAATTTCTCTTGCCACACCCTTCCTACTCAGTACGTATTCTGTTTCCTTCCATCTTTCTTCTCTTGTTTGTTTTTGCCGTTGTAATTTCTCTTGCCACACCCTTCCTACTCAGTACGTATTCTGTTTCCTTCCGTTTTTCTTCTCTTGTTTGTTTTTGCCGTTGTAATTTCTCTTGCCACACCCTTCCTACTCAGTACG
>JAQGDQ010000110.1:55267-65267 GCA_030141605.1 Tubiluchus corallicola | reverse complement strand
ATTTTTTGTTTTATTAGTGTGACAATTTTTTAGTAAAAAATGTGTAATTTCTGTTTGAAACGAAACGTGCTGCGTGGGTTTTTGGGAAAAATCCGAAATTTTCTGACAGCGATTCCAAGTGTCATTGCATCTTCACTGTGTGAAATGGGCCTTACTACTACATGAACGTCGACTAGTACCGGTACTAATATCTCTATCACTTGTCAGTTATGAAATGTAAAAGCAAGGTATATCCTTACTTACTGTTTTCTGCAAACAGGCACATCTTGAGCGGCATTTCAAGTGTACTGGGTGGTTCAATAAATTCACTTGCACAATCGCTCGCAGACATTGAAGGTGGAAACGAATCTTCTGTCACTGACAACTCGACCGTTCAACCAAAGAGGCAACAGGCAAGTGTCTTACGCAACAAATGAAACGGATTTTCTCTAATAGAGTAAATGCTCAC
This sequence comes from Tubiluchus corallicola, assembly GCA_030141605.1. NCBI lineage: Eukaryota > Metazoa > Priapulida > Priapulimorpha > Priapulimorphida > Tubiluchidae > Tubiluchus > Tubiluchus corallicola. The sequence continues at coordinate 64,819 of JAQGDQ010000110.1, read as the reverse complement.
TTAACTATGCCAATGTGTTTCAGCAAAACGCGTCGTTATACGAGAAACAATGGCTTCCTTACAAAAAACAATGTAAAAGCAATCCATTGCATTCCCCGCGTAAAGATCAAAAATGCTAGAGCTGCAGGCCAAAAATTAATAATGCTTGACTCATAAATCAAACACTTTCGGACGTTTAGTTCTGATGATTTTTACCTAAAATCTGAAGAGAAGTAATTTACTGTGAATATTCATGTTTTAAAAGTTTTGCGTACATTAGCACTGCTGAGAAATATTTCTAGTGTGGAAACCTCGTGTGAATACGAAGCCAGCAATAATTAACCCAGCTATGTAACACGATTGATTCTCATTAGAGCAATTCCATCTCTGTGTGGAAACCTATTAGTAATTAATTATTTTTAAAGATAGTTTAACTAGTAGTATCCTGTTTTTGTTTGCTGACGTGTTTTTGCAGCAGGGCAGCTTGAATTTAATTAATACTCGTTTTATCGTCGCCGGGTATTTTTAGACTAAAGAAATCTCGCAGAAATCACTCGACATTATCCAGACCGTATCGGAGACAATGAGCAAGTACAAAGTCCAGGGGGAGGAACCGACGACGTTCGTGACGGATCTGCTTACAGTTCAGGTACAGCGTCAACAGGCAACTCATCTCAGAGGTAAGGATAATCGAGAGCCTGATAGTGTCGTAATGTGAAGTGTGATGATGTTAGCACGATTCCCACGGCCAGAAAAAATCCTGGAAAATACAGGCTATCCCGGAAAGTCATGGAAAAGTCAGGAAACAAGTAATTTGATACAAAGTCGGGGAAAATGATGAAAATGGGGAGAAAGGTCAGGGGAATTGGAAACGGTTGCAAAAATAATCACCGTGAACCCATATTTTCCAAACATATTTTTCAGAGATTCGTGTTCAAATGAAATTTTACTATGACAGGCTCCCCCAGTTTCGACTTCTATTACAAATATAATGATTGGATTAAGAAAGTTTATTTAATGTGATTAGTGTAATTATATTAGCGCTGCTGCAACTGTGCCGACACATTATATATCAGTATGTTTATTAGACTTGCGATTAACTGTTGATTTTTCGTAGGTTCTGATATAAAAATGGAGGGCGTCGGTCGCTTTAAATTGCCGTCGTCGTTGTCGCAAGTGAATGATACTGATGAAGAGAAAGTCTTTGACGTGCAGGTGAATTTTAGCAAAGTTCTTCTAGATGAAAAGCTTTGAAAATTTGATAAAGAAGACGAAGCCAGTTAAAATCTTAACGAAATTTTACTTTTTGCCATTGTAAATTTGGTAACTTTTCTTTATGATTAATTTGTTACGTAATTATTTACCCGTTGAAATTTCAGGCTCAAGATTGATGAAAAATATAATAATTAGTAACTACAATCACTCTAGAGCAGTGGTTGCCAACCTTTTGTTGATCCTTTCCCTCCATCATATCGCGACCCCACGAAGAACATAATCATTATTATTTATTATGCTGTTAAACATCTTTATCGCTCGCATTTATTAATTTTAACTTACTAGTCAACAAACAACGAGTGATTGTTTCATCAATTCATTAATGTGAAGGTTGCACGTGTTTCTCAGCGACCAGTAATGCAACAGCAATAGGTATCCAAGGTAAAATGAATAACAACACGCTTTTGGGCGGTGTACATTGTACAGAACAACGCGCATTTTCATTTTTCCGGAAAATCAAGCACTGATACACCTCATTTAGAGCGGGAAAAACCCTGTTTCACTTTCCAGAAAAAAATGATCCAACGAGAGACTGAGGAAACAAGACCTACTTACATACTTTTTGCGAAAACGGCATTTTTAAAAAAATAGTTTTTGGACTATCCCGCGACTCCATTTAAACTGCTTTGGGGCCTCAAGGTTGAGAAGCCATGCTCTAGTGTGTATAATGTTATATTGCAAATTCTTAACTTTAGACTGCCTTGGTCATTAGAGAATATGGTGACCTAGTGGTAAAAGCATCTGCCTTGTAAGTAAAAGGTACCTAGTTCAAACCTGCTAATTGTCGGTTTGTGTCCTCATCAACATCGAGTCTTTAAAGTAGTAGTAGTAGTAGTTATTCGTTGTTCTCGGTAAAGACACTTTAGTATGAATAAAGATAGGAGTTTGCTTTCAGATGTACTTTATGAAGGAAAACCCCTACTTGTGGGACAACTCGTCAAGTTTGATTAACACTCCCATAACGAGCATAGCAATTAGCGAACCAGAGAACCAATCAGTTTCTAATATTGAAGAGCTAAAAGAGCCACTGCAATATTTTATGGATATGGAAGGTAATTGACAATGGCTGTTTATTGCTGTGATTTTAGTGAAATGTTACTTGTTACTACTGTAGTATCAGTAACTAATAGTAATAAGAATGTTACTACTGTAGTTCGCTTTTTTAGTTCGATATGTCTAGAAGTAAGGTTTCTTTATAAAGAAATGTAGCCATTTCACAGTTTCGTTGTGTGCACGCACAGTTGTTGTAGGTCAAAGGTTAAAGCACAAGAAAACCCTTCATAAACATAAACATTCGTTTTGGAGTTTTATATCACTTACATACTGCCTTTTTGCATACAGGATTTCATTCGGCATTCACGCTGTATAAAACATGTAAATTTAAACTCCCGCGATGGCCGTTAGATGCAGCCATTTTTACGACATGTCATTTGAAACAAGTTCAGATAACATGGTGTAAAGTTTGAAAAAATAATTAGAGCATTCGTAGCGCACAAGTCACTAACTAAATAAAATTTAAAATTACTGTATCTTGTAAATCAAATTAAAAATACGTTTTTTGGTTAGTGAGTGGTGCACCCTGGAGGGTGAGTCAGCGACATTTTACCAATTGGTGAAAACATTTTAAATAATTAATAATTTTCTTTTCTAGTTACATAAATCTCTCCAGCAGGTAAGCAAAAATCTAGGTAATATAGATTTGCACGGAAAGTCTTTTGAGATATAATTTAACATTGCTTTCTCTTCCCTTGATTTACGTTTGGTGCATGACGTCATGTAATGGCGACTTCGGAACAATATTGCGGGAGATTTAAAATGAAAACAAACTAAAATTCCTTTCAGTGCAAGTACGATATGTGCATAAAATTACTATAAAGTAATATAATTTTTAAGGCGATTTTTCTGAAACCTACTTCAGGTGGCCCTTTTCTTGTCCTTTTAAGTTTATCATAGCAACACGTCTTAACTACAACCGTCACATGACATGTGCGAAGCAAAGAATTGGTTCAGTAACTTCAGTTGTTTTACGTGGAATTTACTTAATGTGTAGAGTTATTTACTAGCAGTGCCCAAGTACTACATTTCCTTTTTGGTGTGTATTCATCCGCCGAATAAATACGCTATTTACTGTAAATGGTAATTTTTTATGATTTATAATATTCTTTGAAAACCCACGAAACAGCGAGTCCGCAATAAACGAACCACGAAGTAGCGAGGAACACTATAAACACAGATTATTGTAAATTGTGCCAATCGTTACCAAGAAGCAGAAATTTGTTCTATTTTTAGATGCAGAAGTTCAACCCTCCAGTTCACATGTTACTATAACACCCGGCCAGCCTAGAAACATGGACATTTCTGTTCATAACTTTGTTGTAGAACCTTACAGTGACGTGGTCATATCATTCCTTGATTTACCTGCCAAAATATCTGTAAAGGTAAAGTGTATGAAGTAATTAATATTTACTAGTATTGTTAAAGGTATATAATTGATCCAAATTTTGATCATGTATTGAAAAATAACGGAACTGTAAGCAACAAACACTTACTGTATATTGTTAAACAGAAACTCGAAAATATATATCTCAAAAAATGGAAGGAAGAAGTTAAGAGAACTAATACTAATACTAATAACAACGATGGAAACAAATTAAGACCTACTGCAAAATTAAAGAATGCTAAGAATTTAGAAAATTATTTACAACTTAATAATGTAACTCGCAATGTTAAAATTGCTTTCACGAAACTACGTATTAGTTCTCACTCGCAATAGAAACCGGTAGACATCATAAACCTAACAAAATCCCAGCTAATGAAACATACTGTACACAATGTGACTCAAACAAACGAGAAATAGAAGACGGAACACTTATGTTGTCACACTGGAGTAGATATGAACGACTAACAAACACCTTTTATACAGAAATTACCGTATTTTCCCGTGTATAAGAGACCCTTTTTTGCTCAGAATTTTCACTTTAAAAATAGGGGGTCTCTTATACATGGGAGTAAGTCTTTTCAATAAGGTGCATAAATTGTGACACTAATGATTTTAAATAAGTGCTCTACAACTGTTTTGCGTGTCGCGTTCGACTATGAAGCGGTTGTAAGCAATACAAGCATCGTGACACAGGCATTATCTCCTCGTTTTCTCTTTTCCTGTTACAGGTTTGCAGGTACGCACTTTAATATATACCAGTACTCTTTTTCTACAACACATTAACTGGTTTTATTTTGTTTTCAGTACCGCACTGAGTTGAAAAAAGTTGTACTCTACCCTCTAAAAATGTCCGTCTGAAAAAACTTTTTTCCAGAATTTTTGCCTAAAAATTGAAGGGGTCTCTTATACACAAGGGTCTCTTATACACGGGAAAATACGGTAGCTCTATATACCCAAACTTTACTTACTTATTAGATGATGTCAAAGTAAAATGATTATTAGGCTAAAATGATTCACAAATTCTTCAAAGTGCTTCTAATTTTGTTTTAAAATGTATCACTTCCCGAGTATAATTATTAAAAAATAGTAAATAAACGAACTATATATATAACTAACATCATTTATGTAAACTAAATACTACATGTGTATGCAGCTATCTTGAATTTGTGTTTATGTACAAACCAGTTGGAAAATAAACAAACTTTGATTTCAACTGATATGACCTATTCCACGATCCAGTTTTAAACATTCACAAACATTCACTTAAAAAAATTTTCCTCCCTACCTACAGACATCTTTTGAGGTAAGACAGAAACAATGTTTATGTGGCCGGCCTTAGGAGCTGGAGAAGTAGAAACTACCTCAGGTGAAAAGCAGTTCACCCAGCTTTTATTCTAAAATTTCTGAATGAACTTGAACTCACAGATGGCGTCGGAGCTGTAGTCTCATCGGTTATATTATATATATATGTACAAATTTAAGATAGTTGCATACACATATAGTTTTTCGCTGGTATATATATATATATAACCGACGAGGCTACAGCTCCGACGCCATCTGTGAGTTCAACTTCATTCAGAAATTTTATATATATATATATATATATATATATATACCAGCAAAAAAAAATTATATGTGTATGCAACTATCTTAAATTTGTGTTTATGTACATTCATGCTGTACCCATTGGGTTTATACATCAAGGTTTGATGTCGTGTCTTTGGTTTAAATTGTTGAGTTTGACTTGTGTAACTGTGTTCTTGATAATGTGGTATAAGTTTTTTGTAGTGCTGTATATATGTGTAATTGTATTTTTATAATCGCTGTGTGTACTGTGTTATTTGCAATTGTGATTACCCTATAAAATATAAAAAAAAATATATAAAAAATAATGTCGTATTAATTGTTTTATTACATCCAGCCTCATCTCAGTTATATTGACTCAAAAGGTAAGTTCAAAGGTAAGTCACTAATGACTTGATAACATGAAGCCAGTTCAATAAGAAAATTCCATCAGTGATTCTAAAGCCTTTATAGGTTGTTCTAAAGGAAGATGGCCGACCTCTTATCAAGGATTTTAAAGGAGGAAGCTCCGTGAAAGTAAATCAAATTCCTCTTCGTCATGATGAGAGCGCACTACCCGCGAAACACAGCGACTACTTTTTAAGAGTTCACAATGAAAATAACAGCTCTAAAGAGTATTATCTGGGGATCATATATGATTCTTATCAAACACCACGCTGTGACAATGCATTGCGCATGTGCAGAGGAAAAGTTGAGAAATGTATAGATACAGCAGTCAGCCAGTGCGAAGATGATTTGTGCGTACTTAATGTCAAGTCATGTAGTATAGACGGGTGCTTACGAATGCAAGGATGTTATGACCAGTGGTTAGAAACATGTAGGAACCTGTCTATAGAATGTGCCAAGGAGGAAAAGCTATGTCTCCTCACTGCAGAGCAAGTTTGTGTAGAAAATTACAATATTTGTGTTGCGCAGTGCGATACTGATTTAGATGCTATACTGTTATATGATTTATGTGAGTCGGAGTGTAAAAGTGAATGGATCAACTGCAGCGCTACCTGCAATTCAACATGTGAAACAACTTCCAAGTGCATCAACAGTTTAGATTCGGACTGTGAGAATTCGTTACTTTGGGAATCCAGGCGGGAAAAATGCAAAGCCGTGTATCATGGTTGCCGGGGAAGTTCTACTCAACATTGTAATGTTGAACTGTTGGCGTGCAATAAATCCTGTTACGAATGTCGGCCATTTTGCAGCTTAAAGATGGTCGATATTTGCAGCAAAAACTGTGAGGAGCAGTACGCATCTTGTAACGTGCCTGTTCATGAATCATGCCGCGCTTTCGTTGAGTCGACGGAGCCCGATTGTGTTGAAGTATTGTGGCAAGATGAGTCCGACATATTTGCAAAAATGGGCAACTTGACTGCACAAGAAGCAAGTAACTTGACGTCAGCAGGTAAAAATCAGTTCATTTGTTTTTAGTATATAATTAGCAATAAGTACTCAAATATTGTTTCCAAGTTTCGCATATTAGTTACATTTCTCCATTTATAATTATTGTATTAATGTGGATACTATAGGTATTAGATTTCTAATGCATTTAGAATATTTGCAAATGAACCTCAACATTGTAATTGTGAATGCATTTGAAAACAGTTTCTTATAAAAACACGTGGTCCTGAGACTGGCCAAAGTTAGGACAACAAATGGCCTCTCTCTCTGTCGACCTAATTTTAACAACTGATTTGTGATCCAAACTGGAGTCGCCATCTATGAACTGGTAGCATATTTATTTATTTTACAGATGTCACATACAATATTGACATTTACACTGCAGATGAAATGTTTAGTAATACTCAAGCAGGTGTTTTTGTGCAGCTTCACGGAAGCCTTGGAAACTCTACAGAGCAAAAGTTGGACAGTACCATCAACTCTTTTGCACGATCACAGTAAGATTTCAAGTTTCAATGATTCTGTGCTTTATTTAGAAGCGAAGTTCGTTGGTTATTAGAGCTAAATGCTTATAATATGTGTGCTTGTATAGCAAGATCGTCCATAAGTCGGCAATTAAGCTTTTCTCATATCCTCATGAGGATCATTTTGATACCAAGCTCATCGCTCTATGTTATTTCTAATCTGAGATAATCCACGTTGAAGTTGAGGTGCAGGCTGCTCATTGAAAAACATAACCTTGAGAAAATCACTGTTAAAATTAGCCATTGTTTTTTGTCGCGTTTCTACATAACACTTAGCAACCGTACAAATATTGGTTTGTACGAACTTTGCAACAATACATTGAAGTTATGTTTAAATCCAGTAGATGGCTCTTCCTGACGAAGATCTGGCCTTGGCAATACAAAAAACCTAAAGCAAAATTACTGCTTCTGCAAGCTACTATCACAGTTTGAAAATAGGAGTTTTTTGCAATTGCAGTACTAATTTCTAGCCAAAAAGTGGGTATGGGTTACAAAATAGTATTTTTTGAACATTTTCTGGATAATTTGATGCTAGAATGTGAAATTTTAATATATTTAGTGTTTCTTTTTATAAGAAAGAAAAAATTGACATCTGACCAAATTTTCGCTACTTTCTACTTTGAGGTATAATAACATACATGTAACTACGACGACATGTGGTCGGTTTTGGTTTGCAAGCACACAAATACCCTTTCTGGAACTTACCTGTGCCTGTGTTTAGTAGTCTTAAGATTTATTAGCTAATTTTAGTAATTAAAATGTGTGAGACTTACAAGATTCGTCATACAGCAACATTTGATAGCGAATCGTTGTTTTACATACAGTCAACCTTGGATATCAAGGGACTCCTCCGGACCGGAAAAAACCGCCCCTTATAGCCGAAGTTGAGTCCGACCGAGGGTGTATCTAAACCTGTACTTTTACCCATATTTCTATGGATTATTGCTAGACATTCAGTGCAAACGGTATGTAGGAAGCTCCTTCAGTGATGTGAGATGTATGTGACTGCAGAAACCAAGCTGTTCGAAGGCCGAGTTTGCGAAAAATTGAAGTTAAAAATCGATCAATTTTGCTTTGATCTTAGGGTCCCTTATATGCGAGGCAATTTACCTGGGTTTCTATTACGCAGGACCTGAAGACATCGTCCCGTATAACCGAAAGTCCCTTATATCCGAGTACCTTATATACGAAGATTTTTACATAGGAAAAACGTTACGAAAAATCGGGACCGGTGTTGATGGTCCCATGTGAGTGTCTCTTATAAGCGAGTACCTTATATACGAAGATTTTTACATGGAAAAACGTTACGAAAAATTGGGAACGGTGTTGATGGTCCCTTATAAGCGAATACCTTATACCCGAGGTTGACAGTACGTGTTAAGTCACTAGTATCGTGTTTCGTTTTGTACGTGGTGGTTTTTGTGTTTTTGCTTTCTGCTGATTCACCGAAAAATGTTACGATTCATTTTCGTTGAATCTCATAGGATTGATACGTTTGTGTTGAAACTTAAATCGGTTGGCCTTGTGAAATACTTGACTATTTGGCACAACAATAAGGGCGTTGGTGCAGGGTGGATGTTGGAAAAGGTGTGTTCTCTTTCAACTTTTCTTTATTTGTTTTTATTCCGTCTTTTGCTTGCACAAGAAAACCCTCCACTTACATAAAGCTTAAGAAATTCGCCTTGAAATTTTATATCGCTGACACACTGCCTTTTTACATACAGATCTTCAATTGGCAGCAACGCTGTATAAAACATGTAAATTTAAACTCCCGTGATGACCATTAGATTCAGCCATTTTCACGGCAGGTCATTTGAAACAAGTTTAGATAACATTTTGTAAAGTTTGAAAAAATAATCAGAGCATTCGTAGCGCACATGTCACTAACTAAATAAAATTCAAAATTACTGCATCTTGTCAATAAGATTAAAAATAAGTTTTTGGTTAGTGAGTGGTGCACCCTGGAGGGTGAGTCAGCGACGTTTTACCAATTGGTGAAAATGTTTAAATGATTAATTACATTTCTAGTTTTTAATGATTATTTTAAGTATTTTTGTTCTAGTTACGTAAGTGTTTCCAGCAGGTAAGCGAAATGCTAAGTAATATAGATTTGCACGGAAAGTTTTTTAGGACATTATTTAACATTTCCTTTCCTTCCCTCGATTTGGTACATGACGTCATGTAATGGCGACTTCGGAACAGTATTGCAGGAGATTTAAAATGAAAACGAACTAAAATTCCTTTCAGTGTGAGTAAGATATACGGATAAAATTGCTATAAAGTAATATAATTTTTAAGATGATTTTTCTGAAACCTACTTCAGGCACCCCTTTTCTTGTCTTTTAAACATTCACTTGT
>JAQGDQ010000110.1:30000-54712 GCA_030141605.1 Tubiluchus corallicola | reverse complement strand
ACAAGTGAATGTTTAAAAGACAAGAAAAGGGGTGCCTGAAGTAGGTTTCAGAAAAATCATCTTAAAAATTATATTACTTTATAGCAATTTTATCCGTATATCTTACTCACACTGAAAGGAATTTTAGTTCGTTTTCATTTTAAATCTCCTGCAATACTGTTCCGAAGTCGCCATTACATGACGTCATGTACCAAATCGAGGGAAGGAAAGGAAATGTTAAATAATGTCCTAAAAAACTTTCCGTGCAAATCTATATTACTTAGCATTTCGCTTACCTGCTGGAAACACTTACGTAACTAGAACAAAAATACTTAAAATAATCATTAAAAACTAGAAATGTAATTAATCATTTAAACATTTTCACCAATTGGTAAAACGTCGCTGACTCACCCTCCAGGGTGCACCACTCACTAACCAAAAACTTATTTTTAATCTTATTGACAAGATGCAGTAATTTTGAATTTTATTTAGTTAGTGACATGTGCGCTACGAATGCTCTGATTATTTTTTCAAACTTTACAAAATGTTATCTAAACTTGTTTCAAATGACCTGCCGTGAAAATGGCTGAATCTAATGGTCATCACGGGAGTTTAAATTTACATGTTTTATACAGCGTTGCTGCCAATTGAAGATCTGTATGTAAAAAGGCAGTGTGTCAGCGATATAAAATTTCAAGGCGAATTTCTTAAGCTTTATGTAAGTGGAGGGTTTTCTTGTGCAAGCAAAAGACGGAATAAAAACAAATAAAGAAAAGTTGAAAGAGAACACACCTTTTCCAACATCCACCCTGCACCAACGCCCTTATTGTTGTGCCAAATAGTCAAGTATTTCACAAGGCCAACCGATTTAAGTTTCAACACAAACGTATCAATCCTATGAGATTCAACGAAAATGAATCGTAACATTTTTCGGTGAATCAGCAGAAAGCAAAAACACAAAAACCACCACGTACAAAACGAAACACGATACTAGTGACTTAACACGTACTGTCAACCTCGGGTATAAGGTATTCGCTTATAAGGGACCATCAACACCGTTCCCAATTTTTCGTAACGTTTTTCCATGTAAAAATCTTCGTATATAAGGTACTCGCTTATAAGAGACACTCACATGGGACCATCAACACCGGTCCCGATTTTTCGTAACGTTTTTCCTATGTAAAAATCTTCGTATATAAGGTACTCGGATATAAGGGACTTTCGGTTATACGGGACGATGTCTTCAGGTCCTGCGTAATAGAAACCCAGGTAAATTGCCTCGCATATAAGGGACCCTAAGATCAAAGCAAAATTGATCGATCGGTTTCTGCAGTCACATACATCTCACATCACTGAAGGAGCTTCCTACATACCGTTTGCACTGAATGTCTAGCAATAATCCATAGAAATATGGGTAAAAGTACAGGTTTAGATACACCCTCGGTCGGACTCAACTTCGGCTATAAGGGGCGGTTTTTTCCGGTCCGGAGGAGTCCCTTGATATCCAAGGTTGACTGTATGTAAAACAACGATTCGCTATCAAATGTTGCTGTATGACGAATCTTGTAAGTCTCACACATTTTAATTACTAAAATTAGCTAATAAATCTTAAGACTACTAAACACAGGCACAGGTAAGTTCCAGAAAGGGTATTTGTGTGCTTGCAAACCAAAACCGACCACATGTCGTCGTAGTTACATGTATGTTATTATACCTCAAAGTAGAAAGTAGCGAAAATTTGGTCAGATGTCAATTTTTTCTTTCTTATAAAAAGAAACACTAAATATATTAAAATTTCACATTCTAGCATCAAATTATCCAGAAAATGTTCAAAAAATACTATTTTGTAACCCATACCCACTTTTTGGCTAGAAATTAGTACTGCAATTGCAAAAAACTCCTATTTTCAAACTGTGATAGTAGCTTGCAGAAGCAGTAATTTTGCTTTAGGTTTTTTGTATTGCCAAGGCCAGATCTTCGTCAGGAAGAGCCATCTACTGGATTTAAACATAACTTCAATGTATTGTTGCAAAGTTCGTACAAACCAATATTTGTACGGTTGCTAAGTGTTATGTAGAAACGCGACAAAAAACAATGGCTAATTTTAACAGTGATTTTCTCAAGGTTATGTTTTTCAATGAGCAGCCTGCACCTCAACTTCAACGTGGATTATCTCAGATTAGAAATAACATAGAGCGATGAGCTTGGTATCAAAATGATCCTCATGAGGATATGAGAAAAGCTTAATTGCCGACTTATGGACGATCTTGCTATACAAGCACACATATTATAAGCATTTAGCTCTAATAACCAACGAACTTCGCTTCTAAATAAAGCACAGAATCATTGAAACTTGAAATCTTACTGTGATCGTGCAAAAGAGTTGATGGTACTGTCCAACTTTTGCTCTGTAGAGTTTCCAAGGCTTCCGTGAAGCTGCACAAAAACACCTGCTTGAGTATTACTAAACATTTCATCTGCAGTGTAAATGTCAATATTGTATGTGACATCTGTAAAATAAATAAATATGCTACCAGTTCATAGATGGCGACTCCAGTTTGGATCACAAATCAGTTGTTAAAATTAGGTCGACAGAGAGAGAGGCCATTTGTTGTCCTAACTTTGGCCAGTCTCAGGACCACGTGTTTTTATAAGAAACTGTTTTCAAATGCATTCACAATTACAATGTTGAGGTTCATTTGCAAATATTCTAAATGCATTAGAAATCTAATACCTATAGTATCCACATTAATACAATAATTATAAATGGAGAAATGTAACTAATATGCGAAACTTGGAAACAATATTTGAGTACTTATTGCTAATTATATACTAAAAACAAATGAACTGATTTTTACCTGCTGACGTCAAGTTACTTGCTTCTTGTGCAGTCAAGTTGCCCATTTTTGCAAATATGTCGGACTCATCTTGCCACAATACTTCAACACAATCGGGCTCCGTCGACTCAACGAAAGCGCGGCATGATTCATGAACAGGCACGTTACAAGATGCGTACTGCTCCTCACAGTTTTTGCTGCAAATATCGACCATCTTTAAGCTGCAAAATGGCCGACATTCGTAACAGGATTTATTGCACGCCAACAGTTCAACATTACAATGTTGAGTAGAACTTCCCCGGCAACCATGATACACGGCTTTGCATTTTTCCCGCCTGGATTCCCAAAGTAACGAATTCTCACAGTCCGAATCTAAACTGTTGATGCACTTGGAAGTTGTTTCACATGTTGAATTGCAGGTAGCGCTGCAGTTGATCCATTCACTTTTACACTCCGACTCACATAAATCATATAACAGTATAGCATCTAAATCAGTATCGCACTGCGCAACACAAATATTGTAATTTTCTACACAAACTTGCTCTGCAGTGAGGAGACATAGCTTTTCCTCCTTGGCACATTCTATAGACAGGTTCCTACATGTTTCTAACCACTGGTCATAACATCCTTGCATTCGTAAGCACCCGTCTATACTACATGACTTGACATTAAGTACGCACAAATCATCTTCGCACTGGCTGACTGCTGTATCTATACATTTCTCAACTTTTCCTCTGCACATGCGCAATGCATTGTCACAGCGTGGTGTTTGATAAGAATCATATATGATCCCCAGATAATACTCTTTAGAGCTGTTATTTTCATTGTGAACTCTTAAAAAGTAGTCGCTGTGTTTCGCGGGTAGTGCGCTCTCATCATGACGAAGAGGAATTTGATTTACTTTCACGGAGCTTCCTCCTTTAAAATCCTTGATAAGAGGTCGGCCATCTTCCTTTAGAACAACCTATAAAGGCTTTAGAATCACTGATGGAATTTTCTTATTGAACTGGCTTCATGTTATCAAGTCATTAGTGACTTACCTTTGAACTTACCTTTTGAGTCAATATAACTGAGATGAGGCTGGATGTAATAAAACAATTAATACGACATTATTTTTTATATATTTTTTTTTATATTTTATAGGGTAATCACAATTGCAAATAACACAGTACACACAGCGATTATAAAAATACAATTACACATATATACAGCACTACAAAAAACTTATACCACATTATCAAGAACACAGTTACACAAGTCAAACTCAACAATTTAAACCAAAGACACGACATCAAACCTTGATGTATAAACCCAATGGGTACAGCATGAATGTACATAAACACAAATTTAAGATAGTTGCATACACATATAATTTTTTTTTGCTGGTATATATATATATATATATATATATATATAAAATTTCTGAATGAAGTTGAACTCACAGATGGCGTCGGAGCTGTAGTCGGTTATATATAATATATATATATATATATAATTTTTCGCTGGTCATATATATATATGCAAGCGAAAAACTATATGTGTATGCAACTATCTTAAATTTGTACATATATATATAATATAACCGATGAGACTACAGCTCCGACGCCATCTGTGAGTTCAAGTTCATTCAGAAATTTTAGAATAAAAGCTGGGTGAACTGCTTTTCACCTGAGGTAGTTTCTACTTCTCCAGCTCCTAAGGCCGGCCACATAAACATTGTTTCTGTCTTACCTCAAAAGATGTCTGTAGGTAGGGAGGAAAATTTTTTTAAGTGAATGTTTGTGAATGTTTAAAACTGGATCGTGGAATAGGTCATATCAGTTGAAATCAAAGTTTGTTTATTTTCCAACTGGTTTGTACATAAACACAAATTCAAGATAGCTGCATACACATGTAGTATTTAGTTTACATAAATGATGTTAGTTATATATATAGTTCGTTTATTTACTATTTTTTAATAATTATACTCGGGAAGTGATACATTTTAAAACAAAATTAGAAGCACTTTGAAGAATTTGTGAATCATTTTAGCCTAATAATCATTTTACTTTGACATCATCTAATAAGTAAGTAAAGTTTGGGTATATAGAGCTACCGTATTTTCCCGTGTATAAGAGACCCTTGTGTATAAGAGACCCCTTCAATTTTTAGGCAAAAATTCTGGAAAAAAGTTTTTTCAGACGGACATTTTTAGAGGGTAGAGTACAACTTTTTTCAACTCAGTGCGGTACTGAAAACAAAATAAAACCAGTTAATGTGTTGTAGAAAAAGAGTACTGGTATATATTAAAGTGCGTACCTGCAAACCTGTAACAGGAAAAGAGAAAACGAGGAGATAATGCCTGTGTCACGATGCTTGTATTGCTTACAACCGCTTCATAGTCGAACGCGACACGCAAAACAGTTGTAGAGCACTTATTTAAAATCATTAGTGTCACAATTTATGCACCTTATTGAAAAGACTTACTCCCATGTATAAGAGACCCCCTATTTTTAAAGTGAAAATTCTGAGCAAAAAAGGGTCTCTTATACACGGGAAAATACGGTAATTTCTGTATAAAAGGTGTTTGTTAGTCGTTCATATCTACTCCAGTGTGACAACATAAGTGTTCCGTCTTCTATTTCTCGTTTGTTTGAGTCACATTGTGTACAGTATGTTTCATTAGCTGGGATTTTGTTAGGTTTATGATGTCTACCGGTTTCTATTGCGAGTGAGAACTAATACGTAGTTTCGTGAAAGCAATTTTAACATTGCGAGTTACATTATTAAGTTGTAAATAATTTTCTAAATTCTTAGCATTCTTTAATTTTGCAGTAGGTCTTAATTTGTTTCCATCGTTGTTATTAGTATTAGTATTAGTTCTCTTAACTTCTTCCTTCCATTTTTTGAGATATATATTTTCGAGTTTCTGTTTAACAATATACAGTAAGTGTTTGTTGCTTACAGTTCCGTTATTTTTCAATACATGATCAAAATTTGGATCAATTATATACCTTTAACAATACTAGTAAATATTAATTACTTCATACACTTTACCTTTACAGATATTTTGGCAGGTAAATCAAGGAATGATATGACCACGTCACTGTAAGGTTCTACAACAAAGTTATGAACAGAAATGTCCATGTTTCTAGGCTGGCCGGGTGTTATAGTAACATGTGAACTGGAGGGTTGAACTTCTGCATCTAAAAATAGAACAAATTTCTGCTTCTTGGTAACGATTGGCACAATTTACAATAATCTGTGTTTATAGTGTTCCTCGCTACTTCGTGGTTCGTTTATTGCGGACTCGCTGTTTCGTGGGTTTTCAAAGAATATTATAAATCATAAAAAATTACCATTTACAGTAAATAGCGTATTTATTCGGCGGATGAATACACACCAAAAAGGAAATGTAGTACTTGGGCACTGCTAGTAAATAACTCTACACATTAAGTAAATTCCACGTAAAACAACTGAAGTTACTGAACCAATTCTTTGCTTCGCACATGTCATGTGACGGTTGTAGTTAAGACGTGTTGCTATGATAAACTTAAAAGGACAAGAAAAGGGCCACCTGAAGTAGGTTTCAGAAAAATCGCCTTAAAAATTATATTACTTTATAGTAATTTTATGCACATATCGTACTTGCACTGAAAGGAATTTTAGTTTGTTTTCATTTTAAATCTCCCGCAATATTGTTCCGAAGTCGCCATTACATGACGTCATGCACCAAACGTAAATCAAGGGAAGAGAAAGCAATGTTAAATTATATCTCAAAAGACTTTCCGTGCAAATCTATATTACCTAGATTTTTGCTTACCTGCTGGAGAGATTTATGTAACTAGAAAAGAAAATTATTAATTATTTAAAATGTTTTCACCAATTGGTAAAATGTCGCTGACTCACCCTCCAGGGTGCACCACTCACTAACCAAAAAACGTATTTTTAATTTGATTTACAAGATACAGTAATTTTAAATTTTATTTAGTTAGTGACTTGTGCGCTACGAATGCTCTAATTATTTTTTCAAACTTTACACCATGTTATCTGAACTTGTTTCAAATGACATGTCGTAAAAATGGCTGCATCTAACGGCCATCGCGGGAGTTTAAATTTACATGTTTTATACAGCGTGAATGCCGAATGAAATCCTGTATGCAAAAAGGCAGTATGTAAGTGATATAAAACTCCAAAACGAATGTTTATGTTTATGAAGGGTTTTCTTGTGCTTTAACCTTTGACCTACAACAACTGTGCGTGCACACAACGAAACTGTGAAATGGCTACATTTCTTTATAAAGAAACCTTACTTCTAGACATATCGAACTAAAAAAGCGAACTACAGTAGTAACATTCTTATTACTATTAGTTACTGATACTACAGTAGTAACAAGTAACATTTCACTAAAATCACAGCAATAAACAGCCATTGTCAATTACCTTCCATATCCATAAAATATTGCAGTGGCTCTTTTAGCTCTTCAATATTAGAAACTGATTGGTTCTCTGGTTCGCTAATTGCTATGCTCGTTATGGGAGTGTTAATCAAACTTGACGAGTTGTCCCACAAGTAGGGGTTTTCCTTCATAAAGTACATCTGAAAGCAAACTCCTATCTTTATTCATACTAAAGTGTCTTTACCGAGAACAACGAATAACTACTACTACTACTACTTTAAAGACTCGATGTTGATGAGGACACAAACCGACAATTAGCAGGTTTGAACTAGGTACCTTTTACTTACAAGGCAGATGCTTTTACCACTAGGTCACCATATTCTCTAATGACCAAGGCAGTCTAAAGTTAAGAATTTGCAATATAACATTATACACACTAGAGCATGGCTTCTCAACCTTGAGGCCCCAAAGCAGTTTAAATGGAGTCGCGGGATAGTCCAAAAACTATTTTTTTAAAAATGCCGTTTTCGCAAAAAGTATGTAAGTAGGTCTTGTTTCCTCAGTCTCTCGTTGGATCATTTTTTTCTGGAAAGTGAAACAGGGTTTTTCCCGCTCTAAATGAGGTGTATCAGTGCTTGATTTTCCGGAAAAATGAAAATGCGCGTTGTTCTGTACAATGTACACCGCCCAAAAGCGTGTTGTTATTCATTTTACCTTGGATACCTATTGCTGTTGCATTACTGGTCGCTGAGAAACACGTGCAACCTTCACATTAATGAATTGATGAAACAATCACTCGTTGTTTGTTGACTAGTAAGTTAAAATTAATAAATGCGAGCGATAAAGATGTTTAACAGCATAATAAATAATAATGATTATGTTCTTCGTGGGGTCGCGATATGATGGAGGGAAAGGATCAACAAAAGGTTGGCAACCACTGCTCTAGAGTGATTGTAGTTACTAATTATTATATTTTTCATCAATCTTGAGCCTGAAATTTCAACGGGTAAATAATTACGTAACAAATTAATCATAAAGAAAAGTTACCAAATTTACAATGGCAAAAAGTAAAATTTCGTTAAGATTTTAACTGGCTTCGTCTTCTTTATCAAATTTTCAAAGCTTTTCATCTAGAAGAACTTTGCTAAAATTCACCTGCACGTCAAAGACTTTCTCTTCATCAGTATCATTCACTTGCGACAACGACGACGGCAATTTAAAGCGACCGACGCCCTCCATTTTTATATCAGAACCTACGAAAAATCAACAGTTAATCGCAAGTCTAATAAACATACTGATATATAATGTGTCGGCACAGTTGCAGCAGCGCTAATATAATTACACTAATCACATTAAATAAACTTTCTTAATCCAATCATTATATTTGTAATAGAAGTCGAAACTGGGGGAGCCTGTCATAGTAAAATTTCATTTGAACACGAATCTCTGAAAAATATGTTTGGAAAATATGGGTTCACGGTGATTATTTTTGCAACCGTTTCCAATTCCCCTGACCTTTCTCCCCATTTTCATCATTTTCCCCGACTTTGTATCAAATTACTTGTTTCCTGACTTTTCCATGACTTTCCGGGATAGCCTGTATTTTCCAGGATTTTTTCTGGCCGTGGGAATCGTGCTAACATCATCACACTTCACATTACGACACTATCAGGCTCTCGATTATCCTTACCTCTGAGATGAGTTGCCTGTTGACGCTGTACCTGAACTGTAAGCAGATCCGTCACGAACGTCGTCGGTTCCTCCCCCTGGACTTTGTACTTGCTCATTGTCTCCGATACGGTCTGGATAATGTCGAGTGATTTCTGCGAGATTTCTTTAGTCTAAAAATACCCGGCGACGATAAAACGAGTATTAATTAAATTCAAGCTGCCCTGCTGCAAAAACACGTCAGCAAACAAAAACAGGATACTACTAGTTAAACTATCTTTAAAAATAATTAATTACTAATAGGTTTCCACACAGAGATGGAATTGCTCTAATGAGAATCAATCGTGTTACATAGCTGGGTTAATTATTGCTGGCTTCGTATTCACACGAGGTTTCCACACTAGAAATATTTCTCAG
This sequence comes from Tubiluchus corallicola, assembly GCA_030141605.1. Lineage (NCBI taxonomy): Eukaryota > Metazoa > Priapulida > Priapulimorpha > Priapulimorphida > Tubiluchidae > Tubiluchus > Tubiluchus corallicola. The sequence continues at coordinate 45,432 of JAQGDQ010000110.1, read as the reverse complement.
CAGTGCTAATGTACGCAAAACTTTTAAAACATGAATATTCACAGTAAATTACTTCTCTTCAGATTTTAGGTAAAAATCATCAGAACTAAACGTCCGAAAGTGTTTGATTTATGAGTCAAGCATTATTAATTTTTGGCCTGCAGCTCTAGCATTTTTGATCTTTACGCGGGGAATGCAATGGATTGCTTTTACATTGTTTTTTGTAAGGAAGCCATTGTTTCTCGTATAACGACGCGTTTTGCTGAAACACATTGGCATAGTTAAGTGAGCATTTACTCTATTAGAGAAAATCCGTTTCATTTGTTGCGTAAGACACTTGCCTGTTGCCTCTTTGGTTGAACGGTCGAGTTGTCAGTGACAGAAGATTCGTTTCCACCTTCAATGTCTGCGAGCGATTGTGCAAGTGAATTTATTGAACCACCCAGTACACTTGAAATGCCGCTCAAGATGTGCCTGTTTGCAGAAAACAGTAAGTAAGGATATACCTTGCTTTTACATTTCATAACTGACAAGTGATAGAGATATTAGTACCGGTACTAGTCGACGTTCATGTAGTAGTAAGGCCCATTTCACACAGTGAAGATGCAATGACACTTGGAATCGCTGTCAGAAAATTTCGGATTTTTCCCAAAAACCCACGCAGCACGTTTCGTTTCAAACAGAAATTACACATTTTTTACTAAAAAATTGTCACACTAATAAAACAAAAAATTGATTACACGAGAAAACAGAATAATCACATAATTTTATGTTGAACTAATTCTGTGAGGAATCCTCCCGAAAACGGAATATGCAGTATTTCTACTAAGAGGCAATTTCCTCATGAGCAGAATGCACAGCCCCTCTAGCTAGCAGAAGAATTAATCATGAAGAAATCCCTCCTATGGAATCTGTGAAATGAGGCACTGTATTCTATTTTTGTGGGGAATCTCGCAAGACATTTTTGCCTGGAAGAATTTTGCCATGCATCCTCAGTGTGAAATGGGCTTAAGAACAACAATAGCCGTACTAAAAGCTTCAGTATCAGCAGCAGCAGCAGCAGCAACATTCGACAAATCTTTAATCAGACCTGCTTTCCTAACCAATAAGCACCTATGACACGTATACTTAGTTTTACCGCTGGCTGATCTTGCCCTAATGCTACCCACCCCCGTTTGCTGAAACTCTTCTGCAAGTTGCACATGTAAATTGTGAAAAACATGTGTGAACTATTCACACACCATGCTTTTGGTATGCTCACATAGGTTTAGTTTTTATGTTAGCTAGCTCTGCTTGGATGTATAAGTTAGTCGACTGTAGTGTTTGCACTAAAGTGTTTTGAAGTGTTTTGACTGCATTTTTCTAAGATTCAAGAATTATGCTGTAATTCCATGAGTTTGTTTCCATGAAAGGTTGTGTTGATTGAACAAGATTTGCACATGGTTTTGTAAGCAGTAGCATTACTATTAGTTTGGCATTATTATTATTATTATTATTATTTTTATTATTATTTTTATTCTTATTATAACCTTTTGTGTGTTAAATTTTTTGCTGAAAGTTAAACAACACTGTGACTATATCTATATTGGGTTGCGTGACCGCTTTTTGTAACTGATTTTTAACTGTTATACATGCTATCCAGTTTGTGTTTTTTTAGATTCACCTGTAGCTTGAAACAACATCTTGTCATTGAGTAAAAATAATACTGTTCAACTAAGAAAATTGTGAGCTGTTTTATTCACGAGTCTAAGCAAATGCACATCACTTAAGAAGGGTGTGGCAAGAGAAATTACAACGGCAAAAACAAACAAGAGAAGAAAAACGGAAGGAAACAGAATACGTACTGAGTAAGAAGGGTGTGGCAAGAGAAATTACAACGGCAAAAACAAACAAGAGAAGAAAAACGGAAGGAAACAGAATACGTACTGAGTAGGAAGGGTGTGGCAAGAGAAATTACAACGGCAAAAACAAACAAGAGAAGAAAAACGGAAGGAAACAGAATACGTACTGAGTAGGAAGGGTGTGGCAAGAGAAATTACAACGGCAAAAACAAACAAGAGAAGAAAGATGGAAGGAAACAGAATACGTACTGAGTAGGAAGGGTGTGGCAAGAGAAATTACAACGGCAAAAACAAACAAGAGAAGAAAAACGGAAGGAAACAGAATACGTACTGAGTAGGAAGGGTGTGGCAAGAGAAATTACAACGGCAAAAACAAACAAGAGAAGAAAGATGGAAGGAAACAGAATACGTACTGAGTAGGAAGGGTGTGGCAAGAGAAATTACAACGGCAAAAACAAACAAGAGAAGAAAGATGGAAGGAAACAGAATACGTACTGAGTAGGAAGGGTGTGGCAAGAGAAATTACAACGGCAAAAACAAACAAGAGAAGAAAGATGGAAGGAAACAGAATACGTACTGAGTAGGAAGGGTGTGGCAAGAGAAATTACAACGGCAAAAACAAACAAGAGAAGAAAGATGGAAGGAAACAGAATACGTACTGAGTAGGAAGGGTGTGGCAAGAGAAATTACAACGGCAAAAACAAACAAGAGAAGAAAAACGGAAGGAAACAGAATACGTACTGAGTAAGAAGGGTGTGGCAAGAGAAATTACAACGGCAAAAACAAACAAGAGAAGAAAAACGGAAGGAAACAGAATACGTACTGAGTAGGAAGGGTGTGGCAAGAGAAATTACAACGGCAAAAACAAACAAGAGAAGAAAAACGGAAGGAAACAGAATACGTACTGAGTAGGAAGGGTGTGGCAAGAGAAATTACAACGGCAAAAACAAACAAGAGAAGAAAGATGGAAGGAAACAGAATACGTACTGAGTAGGAAGGGTGTGGCAAGAGAAATTACAACGGCAAAAACAAACAAGAGAAGAAAAACGGAAGGAAACAGAATACGTACTGAGTAGGAAGGGTGTGGCAAGAGAAATTACAACGGCAAAAACAAACAAGAGAAGAAAAACGGAAGGAAACAGAATACGTACTGAGTAGGAAGGGTGTGGCAAGAGAAATTACAACGGCAAAAACAAACAAGAGAAGAAAGATGGAAGGAAACAGAATACGTACTGAGTAGGAAGGGTGTGGCAAGAGAAATTACAACGGCAAAAACAAACAAGAGAAGAAAGATGGAAGGAAACAGAATACGTACTGAGTAGGAAGGGTGTGGCAAGAGAAATTACAACGGCAAAAACAAACAAGAGAAGAAAGATGGAAGGAAACAGAATACGTACTGAGTAGGAAGGGTGTGGCAAGAGAAATTACAACGGCAAAAACAAACAAGAGAAGAAAAACGGAAGGAAACAGAATACGTACTGAGTAGGAAGGGTGTGGCAAGAGAAATTACAACGGCAAAAACAAACAAGAGAAGAAAGATGGAAGGAAACAGAATACGTACTGAGTAGGAAGGGTGTGGCAAGAGAAATTACAACGGCAAAAACAAACAAGAGAAGAAAGATGGAAGGAAACAGAATACGTACTGAGTAGGAAGGGTGTGGCAAGAGAAATTACAACGGCAAAAACAAACAAGAGAAGAAAGATGGAAGGAAACAGAATACGTACTGAGTAGGAAGGGTGTGGCAAGAGAAATTACAACGGCAAAAACAAACAAGAGAAGAAAAACGGAAGGAAACAGAATACGTACTGAGTAGGAAGGGTGTGGCAAGAGAAATTACAACGGCAAAAACAAACAAGAGAAGAAAAACGGAAGGAAACAGAATACGTACTGAGTAGGAAGGGTGTGGCAAGAGAAATTACAACGGCAAAAACAAACAAGAGAAGAAAAACGGAAGGAAACAGAATACGTACTGAGTAGGAAGGGTGTGGCAAGAGAAATTACAACGGCAAAAACAAACAAGAGAAGAAAAACGGAAGGAAACAGAATACGTACTGAGTAGGAAGGGTGTGGCAAGAGAAATTACAACGGCAAAAACAAACAAGAGAAGAAAAACGGAAGGAAACAGAATACGTACTGAGTAGGAAGGGTGTGGCAAGAGAAATTACAACGGCAAAAACAAACAAGAGAAGAAAGATGGAAGGAAACAGAATACGTACTGAGTAGTATCGGCTGAGTCACAAATATCAACATTTGCCGCATCCTTCATGAAACTGGCAACATTGTTAAACTTATCCATAGCAACTATCTGAAAGATTATTAACAATCAATTGAACCTCGACTGAAAATAATAATAATAATAATAATAATAAACAGGAATAATAAACAAATAATTGTGGAAGAGCCATCTACTGGATATAAACACAACTTCAACGTATTCTTGCAAAGTCCGTAGCAACCAACATTTGTCCGGTTGCTAAGTGTTTTGTAGAAATGCGACAAAAACAATGGCTGACTTTAACAGTGGTTTTCTCAAGGTTATGTTTTTCAGTGTATAGCCTGCACCTCAACTTCAACGTGGATTATCTCAGCTTAGAAATAACATAGAGCAATGAACTTGGTGTCAAAATGATCCTCATGAAATGGAGATTCAGGATAACTGAATAACTAGAAAAACTTTAACTGCTTAATTATAGACGATTTTGCTATACAAGCACACATTTTATGTTATTTAGTACGATTCGCCTACTTTGATAAACTTACGTGTTTTGTACTTAAGAAATTTCTCTTACAGAATATAACTTCATGTGGAATGTATTATTTACAAAAAAGTTATAAGGTCAATAAACGATGTATATATATAGTGTTCCCTCGCTACTTCGCGGTTCGTTTATCACAGACTCGTTGTTTCGCGGGTTTTTGCACATGCGTAGTACGTATCGTACAGTAATGTATAGATTTGATGAATTTTGCATAAAAAATCACAAAATGTATAAAAATATATAAAATATATTAATTCTAACATGAAAACAATATTATAAATCATAAAAAATTTCCATTTACAGCAAATAGTGTATTTATTCGGTAGATGAATACACACCAAAAATGAAATGTAGTACTTGCGCCCGCTGGAGATGCTACTCGTCGACGTGAGATTGTACACAACACACGATTGGTTGATTGTGAACATTTTTATGAAAATTTAAGTAAAGTTTTTTTAAAGGTACATGTACAGTATGGGAAAAGTTATTAAGGGAATGGGAAAGGGTTATGTATAAGAGTGTGGGGAGGGTTTATAAAGACTTAAAATAATGTACAACTACTAAAATCAGTATAGCGTCCCTAGCTCGCGGAAATTCACTTATTGCGGGTGGGCCTGGAACGGAAGTGAGGGAACACTGTATATTAAATGACTTACCTTAGTTTCTGCAGTCAGTTCAGAGTCAACAATTGTAGCCTGGTTTAACATATCAGATGTCTGTTTCACAATACCAATGTTAATCAATGGTATCTGCACAATAGAATTCACCAAGGAAGCTCTTACCTACACAAATCAATCAATCAAACGAAATAGAACACTAATACTCGCTAACAGTAACGAGGTAATAACTAATAATATTACTTAACAATATTACAATATATTAGTACTAAAATTAAATGAATCAGAATTTTTCTCCCAACGATAATACTGCTGCTACACTGGCCTACAAATTTCTGAATAGAGATACTCGTGACGTTAGTTATAGTAGCAGTTGGCAGTATCGCTTCGCCCAGTTAAAGATTAAGTACTCAAAATCATAAAGTCAAAAGAAATTTAAATAAATGCACCGAATTAAGCAAACTACATAGTTATTACAAGTGCGTAATATAGTTCAGATATAGTAAAGCTTCTCCCACAAAAGCGTCCTCTTTAAAGAGAGAAAGGATGGTAGCATTATTTATCAAAGTAGCAAGAGAAGCATTTCTTACAGGAAAACCTGATCCAATCTTAACCCTTTCACTACAGAGGGCAGCACACTGCTGACTACTTTTTTCTTGTAAGGGATGGAAAGCGGTAGACTGTCGCCCAAGCTCAGCACCAAGCGCAGTCACCCTGGTCTGTTTATTTCACTGCTACGGCCATGTAAAACATTGTAGAAAAGTTTAACAGCCGTGGGATTGAGGTTGCTTTGCAACAAGTAACTCTAACCAGCCAATCAGAATCTGAAGCCAGGTGCATTCCACAAAACTGTACTGTATGGTACGTTCCCATGCAAAATCACTTGTAGATCATTGGTGAAACGTATGTTTAGTTTGATTACTCTGCATTCTTATAAAATGATTGTATATTATGGATTAGTATTGTTTTTTTGTGAAAACTGGTTTCTAAATATAAGTACATGCTTATTTATGATTGTGTGCATGTGTGTGTGTGTGTGTGTTTGCTCATATCTGCGTGCATGTGTACGAATAAAACTAATATTGAACATTCAATAACAAATGGCTATTTGTTTATTTGCAAGATTCTGGTTTAGTAACACACCACAAGAAGTTATTGGCAAATGTGCAAAAGCCAACACCACCCTGTTAAAAACAACTATGTAGTGAAAGGGTTAAACTATAGCTCAAAACAATGTATCCTGTAGAACATTCGCTGGGAACATACTAACATGATTTACATGAAATAATTACCACAGAAACGCAATTTTCACGTTCGTGCAGCCGGTTCTTTGCTGTTACACGCATTTCGCCGTGTAAAAAAACAGGCGCTGTACATCACAGATCAAAAGTGTTCATTTGTGATATAGTGCGCACTTTCGAGAGCTCACGCGTGAGCACAGCTTTAAAAAGTGAGATTAGAGTTTTAAACTTAAAATTTGCCTTAAAGTTAAAAAGTTTGTGTATATCACACTGAGTGTTGTACAGTAGCAACGTATTTAAATTTTTGCTTCAACCTGCTTGTGCAATTCTCGTGCTGCTGAAAATAATGTTCAGTTGTGATGTATCACCCCTGGTTATACACACCCGCTATTAATTAAGTTATAACTATGAATTTATTTCACACATCAAAAAATACAATATCAGACACATTAATAAACTTTAAATAAAATAATTTGAGTAGTGCGAAGTGAGTGTACGACCATACGGTCATTAACACACTCACCTTACTTAAATGAAAAAATGATTATAGTTATGCATGCTTCTGTAGATAACTTAATGTGAATAAGGATGAAGTAACTGATGTAATAATTTGAGTAGTGCGAGGTGAGTGTACGACCATATGGATATTAACACACTCACCTCACTTAAATGAAAAAATGATTATAATTATGCATGCTTCTGTAGATAACTTAATGTAAATAAAGATTAAGTAAATGATGTAATAATAGCAATGGTATAACAGCAATAAACCTGAAAGTTGAGAAAGGAAAACATAATATGTAATTACGACTTTGAGTGAGCCTTAAAGAGTGAAAATTTTTTAGATAGTTACGAATATGAATTATGTAATTATCTGTCAATGCACCACTTACTTGTATATAAAAGCTACTTGTATTTAAGCTACTATTTAATTAGTAAAAACGCTTTGGCGTATTTTACAGGTATTAAACAGGGATGAGAATTACAAATTGCAAAAAAACTCTGAAACAGGCCGTAGGCAGCAACAAATTACAATTTTGTGACCATAGAGAGCCTCTAAGTGAACTTAAAATATCAATTACCTTGTTTCATGCATAATTTAAAATACCCAACTATCAAGGAAACATGATACCTAATTGTCTCAAAAACGCCTAAGTACTGGCCGCTCCTATGCAAAAGTATATAAAAACTGTCTGCAATTGACTCAAATAACTGCACGCAATTGATTCTATATTTCTATACATAGAGATATACACGTGGTTACACTGATGTACATGATGTAAACAAAGTGACGGCCTGCCAACTAGCGGTCAGCTTGTGAAATAATGTACTGGGTCCGTAAAAAATTTTTCAACGAATTTACGCGATTTACAAAAATGGAACTACTGGTCTTCCAAAAACTATCCGCGGGAAATTCTCATCCCTGATTAAAATCTACTCATCATGCTGTACTTCAAAAACTGATATGAAAAATCAACCTTTCCCTTTAACACGACAATAAAAAACTAAATTTTCTTTACTTCAGATTTGAGATCATATAAATGTTGTTGATTCTCTGCAGCCTCTTTAGGAGTAGCATCCTCATCTTTCATCTCGTTCAGCGCACTCGAAGCCACATTAACTATCTGAGATAAACCTAAGAATAAACACATCAATTTTACAAACAAAATGCTGTGAACACGCCATTAGTCATTCAGGAGAGACAAACAGAAATGATTTGCTAGAGGCGTGTTAACCAATAGGCTAGCTAGGCTATAGAATAGGGCACCAAAGTTTGAAGTGTCACATTTCAGCCACCCAATTTTAAAAAGGAATCTTGTTGCCCTCCGAAAATGTGTATCCGTTCATATTAACGCAAGACAAGCGTTGTATAACACAGCACCATTTGCTACATAAGAGCATATAACGAACAAATACAAAGTAACACACAACAAGTAGTTGCCGAGCCTCCTGATATAAATGCAGTTCATACACAGGTAATTAAAGGTGTGTGTAATTAAAAGTGTCTATGTAGAAACAATGTTAATAGCTTTACTAATACACCACAAGTAATTGTTCAATTTGCTCAGTATATAACCAATCATAAATTCACAATATAGTTGGGTAGGACAGACCTATCAGCCTAGGGCATCGTGAAAACTTGATAAGCCTGTTAATATAGTAGTTGTCACTTAATAATAATAAAACTGGTTATAATAATATTAATAAGGGACAATACGAGCAGCCATATTTTAGAACCATTCCATGGCCCGGAATTACTCCCACACAAACTATTGTTAAGAAAATTTGGTTAATTCCTTCAGGACCACACCATTCAAAATAAGACCTACGAGTTTTCTGCTACTGTATGAGCACAGACATGACTAAATGATTACAAATTAGTTACTGTTCTATTTAGGAGAATCTTGGCTATCCAATCATGCTATTTGTTTGAACATATAGTCATGTAATGGTGTCGCGGGAGATTTAAAACTAAAACAAACAAAAATTCCTTTGAATGCAAGATTGGTATATAGTTAGACGCAGTCATTTTGGCAATAAGTCATTTGAAACAAGTTTAGATAACATTGTGTAAATTTTGAAAAAATAATCAGAGTATTCGTAGGGCACAAGCCACTAACTAAATAAAATTTAAAATTACTGTAGCTTGTCAATAAGCTAAAAATTAACGTTTTTGGTTAGTGAGTGGCGCACCCTGGAAGGTGAGTCAACGACACTTTACCAATTGCTGAAAACATTTCAAATAATTAATAATTTCCTTTTCTAGTTACATAAGTCTTTCAAGTAGGTAAGCAAAATGCTAAGTAATATAACATTGCATGGAAAGTTCTAAGGGACGTAATTTAACATTTCCTTTTCTTCCCCTGATTTACGTTGTGCATGTATGACGTCATGTAATGACGCGGTCGGAACAGTAACGCAGGAAGTTTAAAATAAAAACAAACAAAAAATCCTTGCTATGCGAGTACGATATACGCATAAATATGCTGGAAAGTAATATAATTTTTTAATAATTTTTCAAGATGCTTTTTCCAAAACCTACTTCAGGTACCCCTTTTCTTGTCCCTTAAATAAGTACAAACCAATCGTATTGTTTACCATGTACGTCTCCAGCTTTTACATACTGTTCGATTTTGCTTGGCGTGCAGGCATCAGTAGACGTGGTCATCTGTCTAACAGCTTGTAACAATGTTAGTTCCAAGTTCACTTTTTTATTGGCTTCCAATTGATCATACCCGTACGGTAAAACCTACACAAATAAACTGCAAATATTGGAAGGCTGCCAAGCAATGACTACATTAACCTTTTTGCTACAGATGACTACTTTCTGACGTCATATGACGTATAGTCCATTTTCGTGACATCACACGTTTAAGCAGTACTGTAACACTTATGCAAATGTACTCGACGCGCAAGGGAAGATGCCTACCATTGCACAAGCTGTGGTTAGTTTCTGATGTAAGCAATAGCTGTGTTCGGTTGCCGGTAATTAACTGTCTAAGCTAATTATTCAAATATAAGGAACAATTGTTAACTTTTATAGGCTAGAAAATGTATATCTTTGACAGTAAATGAAAATGAGATTGAGTGTAAACGGTTGTCTGGTTTTCCTTTAACATTTTCACAACTTAATAAAAAAAAACCCAGATTATATATACTAGGTTTATCAAAGAATTTTAAAATGTCAAGTGCTAAAATAATTCAACAAACTGTTTGATTTCTGTTTATACTCTTGTATTATTTGCATTGTAAACCAGGCTACAATTGTTGACTCTGAACTGACTGCAGAAACTAAGGTAAGTCATTTAATATACAGTGTTCCCTCACTTCCGTTCCAGGCCCACCCGCGATAAGTGAATTTCCGCGAAGTAGGGACGCTATACTTATTTTAGTAGTTATACATTATTTTAAGTCTTTATAAACCCTCCCCACACTCTTATACATAACCCTTTCCCATTCCCTTAATAACTTTTCCCATACTGTACATGTACCTTTTAAAAAACTTTACTTAAATGTTCATAAAAATGTTCACAATCAACCAATCGTGTGTTGTGTACAATCTCACGTCGGCAAGTAGCATCTCAAGCGGGCGCAAGTACTACATTTCATTTTTGGTGTGTATTCATCCGCCGAATAAATACACTATTTACTGTAAATGGTAATTTTTTATGATTTATAATATTGTTTTAATGTTAGAATTAATATTTTTAAATATTTTTATACATTTTGTGATTTTTTATGCAAAATTCATCAAATCTATACATTACTGTACAATACGTACTACGCATGTGCAAAAACCCGCGAAACAAAGAATCCGCGATAAACGAACCGCAAAGTAGCAATGGAACACTATATATATATATATACATCGTTTATTGACCTTATAACTTTTTTGTAAATAATACATTCCACATGAAGTTATATTCTGTAAGAGAAATTTCTTAAGTACAAAACACGTAAGTTTATCAAAGTAGGCGAATCGTACTAAATAACATAAAATGTGTGCTTGAGATTAGGAATTTAGCTTCAATATTACCACTTTTTTGTAAAAGCATGCATGTTTGCTTGTTTGATTCTCACTTGGCTAAAAATCTCACTTTTATAGCTGTTCCAATAACCCCCTCACTGACTTCAAATCATAACTTCTACATTACTTATTCGTAAGTGGGTAAATTACCAGCACATTCTTGGAACAAATCTTTAGTTCCCAGCATGTTCTCAGACAGCTGTGAGAAAGTATCATGTGCAAAAATATCCCGTAATCTCTTAATATCTCAACATGGATTTCACTGAGTTCGTTGTCAAACAAAACGAGATTTATCTGAAATAATGATTAATTGTAACCTACAGTCACAGACTATAGTTGTGATTACGGCCATATGACGTTGAAAACACCAATTCTCGTCTGATCACCGTAGTTAAGCAACGTAGAGTCTGGTTAGTAGTTGGATGGGTGACCGCCTAGGAATACCAGGTGCTGTAGGCTTGCGGGATGCCCACACTGCATCTCGACACTAGGCGGAGGAGCTGCACAAGCAGGTGGATCAGTGCAGCATGCTCACTGACTCCGGCAGCTCCTGCAGCCAACCTGGTGCCAAACGTATCGCTGCGCTTTCCTTTGGACTACACCAGAGAGGAAGAGAGGGGGTTCCTCTTGTCTGGGCAATTCAGGATCTCCATACACCTTGTCCAGGCGTGCGTTCTGGAGAGTCACCGTCTGGAGAGGCCAAGGATCGGACTGCTCAGCCACAGTTGATGCTGCAGCTCCATCAATGTTGATTAATGACTCTCTTGGCGCGTACACTCCATTGTCTTCCGAGACAGAAGGATGCCAACAACAGCAGTAACAGGGCATTGAAACTAGTTAAAGCGATTTATGCCATTCCTATGGGACGTTAATATGAAATTTACTCATCACACCGTCCGAACATTTTGCATTAAAATCGCAAAAGATAGAACCCACGTTGTTTGTGACATTATTTGCTTATTTTTAAATAATGGAAAATACAGAACAAGAACGCTGATTGCTCTACTAAATGGACTCGAGTCTGTACTGGTAAAGTGCGAATCCTTGACAAAACCGAATCCGGTACGTTAATAAGAACGAAAACAAGTCAAACCAGCCAATTAATAGAAATGAAAAAATAATGTAATGAATCAAACAGGGCAAAGGCTACAACGAGATGTGGCGTGACATAATGGATCAGAGCAGAACAGAATAGAGTCTTTTGGTAAAGTAAATAAAACAAGACAAATTTAAAAGAGACAACAGAGACAAGAGAGAAGAGAAGAGGAGAGGAGAAGAGATAAAATAAGATAAGAATGTTAATTTCACAATGCATAAAAACCATAATATACATACAAAAATGGTTTTACTTTAAATATGAATTAATTAACATAATGAGGTGAACCAAGGAGCAGGCTATCTAGCCCCAGAGCAATTATTACTCAGTAATTTATGCAGTTTGGTCAATTCATTATATACTAGAATTGAACGAATATCTTACACTAAGCAAAACAATTGTTTAAAGAATTAATGAGCATCAAATAATTATGTTTAAATAAATATAACAAATAACAGTTATACATAGATATTTAGTAATTATATACTAGATCACGAATATTTTGATAATGGATTATATTTTATAACTTTTTTAAACTGATATTGGTTTAAATCTTCAATATTGAAAGGTGTTACAGTCCACAGATTTACAGCATTAAAAGTGTGGATAAATTTGATTAAATTTAAATTTAGTTTGTTTTAGATTTGCGTTTTGATTTTATTTAATTTGATTTGATTAGGTTTGATTCGGTTTGGTTTGGTTTAATTTGATTTGATTTGATTTGACTTGACTTGACTTGACTTGACTTGACTTGACTTGACTTGACTTGATTTGATTTGATTTGATTTGATTTGATTTGATTTGATTAAGTTTGGTTTGGTTTGAATTGATTTGATTTGATTAGATTAGATTTAATTTGATTCTTTTTGATTTATGAGTATTAATATTGTTTTGCTCTCTGTGCTCTACTTCATTAGATGTCATTAAACTCCTCCATTCTTATACAATGCATCCATTTCTTCACTGCCTCTTTTGCTTTCTCTTATATATGGTACTTGTTTTTATCACTCTGTTTAATCAATTAATTTCGTTTCGTTTCGTTTCACCTCGGCGTGAAATATAAAATAGAATCCATCATCAAAATATTCGTGATCTAGTATAAAATGACTAAATATCTATGTATAACTGTTATTTGCTATATTTGTTTAAACATAATTATTTGATGCTCATTATTTCTTTAAACAATTGTTTTGCTTAGTGTGAGATACTCGTTCAAATCTAGTATGTAATGAATTGTTCAAACTGCATAAATTACTGAGTAATAATTGCTCTGGGGCACGAACTAGATAGCCTGCTGCTTCGTCCTCCTCATAATGTTTTCTAATTCATATTTAAAGTAAAACCATTTTTGTATGTATAATATTGTTTTTATGCATTGTGAGATTAACATTCTTATCTTGTTTTATCTCCTCTCCTCGCCTCCCCTCACCTCCCCTCCCCTCCCCTCCCCTCCCATCCCAACCCATCCCATCCCATCACATCCCATCCCATCACATCTCATCTCATCTCCTCTCCTCTCCTCTCCTCTCCCCTCCTCCCATCCCATCCCATCCCATCCCATCCCATCCCATCCCATCCCATCCCATCCCATCCCATCCCATCTCATCTCATCTCATCTCCTCTCCTCTCCTCCCCTCCCCTCCCCTCCCCTCCCATCCCAACCCATCACATCCCATCACATCCCATCCCATCACATCTCTCTCTCTCCTCTCCTCTCTCTCTCCTCTCTCTCCCTCTCTCTCTCTCTCTCTCTCTCTCTCTCTCTCTCTCTCTCTCTCTCTCTCTCTCTCTCTCCCCCTCTCTTTCTCTCTCTCTCTCTCTCTCCCTCTCTCTCTCTCTCTCTCTCTCTCTCTCTCTCTCTCTCTCTCTCTCTCTCTCTCTCTCTCTCTCTCTCTCTCTCTCTCTCTCTCTCTCTCTCCATCCGTCCGTCCGTCCGTCCATCTATCTAACCTGTCTATCTCTCTGTATATTTATTTATTCATTTATTTATTTATTTGTTTATTTATTTGTTTATTTAGTAAAGAAATCACGTATCTTATATGTAACAAATCAAAGAAAGTACTTTCAAATGAATCGCGTGATCTTTCTGCAACAAGAGAGCATCTTTTAATTTTCGACCTGGCAATCGGTAACTGAAAGTTACAGATCTAGATTTTTGAAGCTGCTACAAAGTTTCCTTCTGCCAAAATATTTTCAGAAAATATAAACAATTTCTAAAGTAGAATTAATAAAACATGTATTTAAAGTTATCATAGTAATGCATGCGGTTTAGTTTACAGAAAATACAGCAGAACTCTATGAACCAGACACGACAAATGACGATGATGATCACTCAGAACACAATCATTTTAAGTAAATCTGCAATGCTTTCTTCGTTTGATTAATATGCAAAAATGCTTTACGATTCAGTAAGTTAACTTGCAAATTCAAACATCTTCGGTCATCCAATATTGCCGAATTGTAACTGTGGATTTCGATTTGAGTCTGTTGAACACTTTTTGTTGCACTGGCCATTGTATCAACTAGCTAGGGTTGTTACGTTTGATAAATTAAATGAAATACTTCTGCCTGAAAACCTTAATATAGGTGCCTTAAGAACTAATGATCTGTTGAAGTTGTTATTATTCGGAAAAGATGAATTTAACTATGTTGCTAACTGTAAAATATTCCAGTGCATACATGACTTTATATTACGTACTAAACGCTTCCATTAGTTTCTATCTGATATAAAATGCATAAGTCTTAAATATTCGTACATTAATATTTTCTAACCGTCATTTTCTACTAATGGCTAATGTAATCTTGTAGTAAAACTTGTCAGCTTGTGTAGTCACAGTCTATTCTTACTGTAAACGTTACTAATGTCTAATGTAATCTTGTAGTAAAACTTATCAGCTTGTGTAGTTATAGTCTATTCTTACTGTAAATGTTACTAATGTCTAATGTATTCTTGTAGTAAAACTTGTCAGCTTGTGTAGTTATAGTCTATTCTTACTTTAAATATTCTTGTAAATAGTGTATAAAGTCTGTTGTGGTGAGGATCCTAAATCATGTTGTTCAAACTGTCTGATCCAATCCTACAATAAATTATGTTTAAACTAAACATCTTTGAGACAAACGTTCACAATTGAAAATCTGTAAATAAAAGTAAAAAAACTAGAAAACCAAAAAAAACATTAAATAATTTAAATTATACAAAAGGAGTTTATTTTCAAAAATGCACATCATGATGTTGTTAATCAGTGCTGCTGCAGTAATGAGCTTTGAATAATTGCTAACCATCTGCAGGCTGCGTGTTTGATATTAATTATTCTAACCCAAGGGTCCAGACTGTTATATAAAGAGGAACAATTTTCCTGTTTACAGTTCC
>JAQGDQ010000110.1:0-25000 GCA_030141605.1 Tubiluchus corallicola | reverse complement strand
CTGGCTTACAGCGCTTGAGTTTGTTCACACGTCAAATATAATTAGTAAAAAATATTAGTTTTTCAAACAGACTGAAGTTTAGAAAACAGACTACGCCTGTAACCGCTGCCAAAGAGTATGTATCGAAATTTACTGAATAGTAGTAGTCTGTGATTGTGCAATTTTACTTTGTGTTTCACCTTGGCCTAATGACTACTACTGTAGTAGTTACTAGTAATCTGTGATTGTGCAATTTTACTTTGTGTTTCACCTTGGCCTAATGACTACTACTGTAGTAGTTACTAGTAATCTGTGATTGTACAATTTTACTTTGTGTTTCACCTTGGCCTAATGACTACTACTATAGTAGTTGAAAGACAGCAAAGAAGCCGAGAGATAGGAAACGTTAGAATAGCAACACAACGAAACCAAAATTTGGTTGCTTTTTTAGACAAAAAAGTTACTGATAAACAATCAGAAACTTTTCAATGAGAGCACGCAATCAAAATTTTTGCTGCCGGTCGATAACAACGCGTGTTGATAAATGTATTAACTTTGCTTTTCGTATTAAAGTTACGACTCTATGCGCGCGTAATGCGCGATGCGTAATGCGTATACAACAGTTTGTATGTAAACACGTAGAAGTGTTTCCATGTGTACGTAATGCGCAATCCGTAGTCCGTGATGCGTGATCCGTATTCACTCGAACGTGATGGCTATCGTCTGAATACGCATCACGCAGCAATACGCAGACGGGACATCGCCGCTGCGATGCCGTGGCCTTTGTTAATATGCATAGCGTTCACAGACACATGGAAACGGTAAATACGCATTACGCGCTTCGCATCACGCATTGCGGATTACGCGCTACGCATTACGCACTACGGATCACGCATTACGCATTGCGGATCACGCGCTACGCATTACGCATTACGGATCACGCATTACGCATTACGCATTGCGGATCACGCATTACGCATTACGCGCTATGCATTACACATTACGGATCACGCATTACGCATTACGCACTACGTATTACGCATTACGGATCACGCATTACGCATTACGCGCACATGGAGTCGTAGCTTTACTCTGCGCAAAAAAATTAATTCAATGTTCTCCAAGCATTATAAAAGAATGAAAAACAATTCTTCGACTATGTAACGAAAACGATAACGAAAATACGTCAGTGATATTAAATTTTCCTTTTGCTTGTATTTGACGAAATCTACAGGAAAGTCTGAAACGCTTCGTGAAAAATCTAATTGCCGACATGCTTGTGTTGTTGAATTGCATTAGTTTGAGATCACAGGAAATCAGTGTGCATACTAAGACCGTCTGGCTTCAAGATGTTATCAAAACATATTTAGTGATTGATGAAGCTAATGCAAGTCAAAGGGCCCATTTACTCGGGCGTCGACGGAGCTAATCTAGTGAGATAAAGTGTATACACTCCTCAAATGCTCAAAACTAGAATTCTGCTATCAACTTGACTTGTAAATGCACCGGAAATGAAGGGATTTCCTCAACTGATTTCAATTTATTTCCGCGTAACATTGTATCGCGTGTTGATCGAGTGATGCCTGCAAAACCAGCAAAACTGTTTTAAATGGTAAAAAGTTCTCAAAATTACTACGACTAATATCAAAATGATCTTAGGAGATGATCAACTTTTCACATCATGTCAGATTATATTTAGTTTAGTTTAAACATAATTTATTTAGGATTGGATCAGACAGTTTGAACAACGTGATTTAAGATCCTCATCACAACAGACTTTATACACTATTTACAAGAACATTTACAGTAAGAATAGACTATAACTACACAAGCTGACAAGTTTTACTACAAGACATTAGACATTAGTAACATTTACAGTAAGAATAGACTATAACTACGCAAGCTGACAAGTTTTACTACAAGATTACATTAGACATTAGTAACATTTACAGTAAGAATAGACTATAACTACACAAGCTGACAAGTTTTACTACAAGACATTAGACATTAGTAACATTTACAGTAAGAATAGACTATAACTACACAAGCTGACAAGTTTTACTACAAGACATTAGACATTAGTAACATTTACAGTAAGAATAGACTGTAACTACGCAAGCTGACAAGTTTTACTACAAGATTACATTAGATATTAGTAACATTTACAGTAAGAATAGACTATAACTGCACAAGTTGACAAGTTTTACTACAAGATTACATTAGACATTAGTAACATTTACAGTAAGAATAGACTATAACTACACAAGCTGACAAGTTTTACTACAAGACATTAGACATTAGTAACATTTACAGTAAGAATAGACTGTGACTAAACAAGCTGACAAGTTTTACTACAAGATTACATTAGACATTAGTAGAAAATGACGGTTAGAATATATTAATGTACGAATATTTAAGACTGATGCATTTCATATCAGATAGAAACTACTGGAAGCGTTTAGTACGCAATATAAAGTCATGTATACATTGGAATATTTTACAGTTAGCAACATAGTTAAATTCATCTTTTCCGAATAATAAAAACTTCAACAGATCATTAGTTCCTAAGGCAGCTATATTAAGGTTTTCGGGCAGAAGCATTTCATTTAGTTCATTAAACATAACTACCCTAGCTAGTTGATACAATGGACAGAGCAACAAAAAGTGTTCAACAGACTCAAATCGAAATCCACACTTACAATTCGGCAATATTGGATGGCCGTGATTATCTTTACAGCCTTTAGAGAAAAGGTCAAGTTTAGCTGAGAAAATACGATTCTCATGCGCGTATATAAAAATATAACATGCATACTTTATATTTATTTTCTCATGTGATATTTTTAATCGTACCTTCTTGGGTACCAATTGCATTTCATTCATCAAGTTAACTATTATGCTAGCGGCCAGGTATGCTAATGCCTCAAAATGCCATTATTTATAAACAGTTATTATTATTATTAAAAATCTTTATTGAAAATTATACAATAAGCCCTCTAAGTGCAGGGCACAAAAGTACAAAAATGTTAAATAAGTCTTTACACTATGTTCATTAAATAAATTTCTTACTAAACAAGCTGACAATTTTGCATTACGATTTACTTATTCTAAACATATATCCAATATTTATAATCGATGTTTAATCAATTTATAAAAGATGATTTTGGTTTAGTTCTTTCACAATATCTATATACATTTTAATTACATTAGTGTCTCTCTTTCTGTAAATGTTTCGAACGTCATTCTAAACTGCGTCATTATTTATCAATATAAAGAATTGTTACAATGTTTTTGAAGCAAAATTAGACCCAATCTTAAACTATTGGTCAAAACAATCTACTCTTTAAAATATTGAAAGGAAACGTACTAGTTTTTCAAAAAAATGACTTACGTGAAAGAATTATTACTACACAAACACAATTTCGCGTTCCGTGCCACTAGTTCTTCGCTGTTACATGCATTTCGCCATTCGCTAGTTATACAACACTAGCGCCTACACTTCGGAAAAGCATTGCACAAAAAATAGGTGATGTACCTCTCAGTTCGGATGTGTTAGTTTGTGACGAACTACACATGTTCGACAGCTCATGCGTGAGCACAGTGGTAAATTTGAAAATTGAATTTTTATCTTAAAACTTGCCTAGTTTTAGTACAACAGACTGAATATCTTACAGTAGCTTTCGCTTTCGCAAACACGTGCAAAACCTTAGTGGAATATTTTTACTGTTGAAAATTATGTTAGTTTGTGATGTCATCAATACTTGGGCTCACCCACCGTTAATTAAGCGTTTGATTTATTATCTCATTATCAGAAACGCTTTTGCAATATCAGTTTTGTTAGAATGTATACTTTTTACCGTGCTTGAAAATGGTGTAGTATATGAAAAATCATCCTGTCTTCCTTTAAATAACAAACATCTTTCGAAACCTCACCGTACTGAGAGAGTACAAGATTTGTTAAAAAACAAGCATTATATCTAAACATTCTGGCCTCTGCAACTCGAGATCCAGCACTCAACACACACGCACGCACTACACGCTCACACACACACGCACGCACACACACACACACACACACACACACACACACACACACACACACACACACACACACACACGGGCTCCACTCACATAGACTTATCAGATCTTGCATTTTTTGTGAAATTGAACGAATTATTACATAATTAGCTTTAAAATTTATTTACTTTTTAATTTACTAACCCTGTATATGTATATTTCAATGTATATACACGCACTGCGTATAGTGGAAATACTGTTATCAGTTAGTAATGCGTTGTAAATCCACTTTAAATAAATACAGTTTATACATTAAATACCAATATGAAGTCGTTTTTGTAAAAACTGTAATAGCGTTGAAAGATTTCGCTTCTGCAATGAATTTGTAAGGTTCCACGAAACAAATCACTAAATTTTAAAAATACCCTGATTTGAAAAAAAACATTTAAATCGCTTTAAAATATTACAATTGTATTTGAAAATGCACTGGAAATTCTTTATGTATCACGGGACTATGACGTCTGATTATAAGCAATACAGATTTTATGTCTCTTTGCAATTAAGTTATTTATAATTATATATTTAAATAGATTTTCATATGAATCTGCAATATTTTTCAAGGGATTTTCATTTTTTCAAATTGCCAATTATTGTGCAAAGTTATAGAATGGTGAATTATTTAAATGTATAGATTATCACTTGAGAGACACGTCCGGATATCGTACAATCGGGCATAACACTTACTTTTGTACCGATAACTCGACAACGCATAGCGCAGAAAAGATGTACTCAAGTTGAGACTACAAAATATTAATAATAGGTGCCCTACAAAGTTCAAATTTCACGAAATGACATTACAATTCAGTAGCTTTTGGCTGCGAAAGTTACAAGTTTATAGTTTTAGATTTTTTTTAAGTTATGGTCGAAAAACTTGTGCATATTAAAAATGTAAATGCCGGAACAATGTTAGCTATGAGGTAAAAAAACATTTCCAGCAAAACAATGAAGAAATCAAATCACACACGTTACATAATTAATTAAACTAATTAAAATTTGTTATCAGTAAAAATGGGAGATAATCGTCTGGCTGCGGCATTTGGGCTTAAATTCCTTTAAAGAGCATCGAGTCATCCGATGCAGAAGCAGCAAAGGTAAAAAATTGTTGAGGGCTGAGACACAAAATGCCCCTTAAACAAGTGAGAGACTGAATGAAGCTGATGGAAGAAACACCTTCTAATTTACGTTGAAAATGATGGACACATTAAACTGTAAATTTTAATTCTAGTGACAAACAAAACTTTTTCGACGTTTGTTTGTTTTTTGACTCGTTGTTTTGAAATTTCAGTATCACTGGAAAAAACCTAAGAAAATGATCTACAATTTATGGTGGTATATATATAATAATCTGTGACATAAGCGTGGCAATTCGTCGTTACTTTCCATTACTGCACAGTAGTTTAGATTGCACAGGCGCATTTGCCTTTAGCAGTGTAAGTTTTTATTAACTAACACTGATTGATCATCTCTGTAAAGTTTTTATCAGTGATTATCAATGTATTTTAAAGCAAAAAAAGATTATTATATATCTATATATAATTCTCAATCGAAATGTTTATTTCCTACTTATAATATGATATGATTAAAACTTCGGCACATGTTCTTGTGTCACCTGCTATTAACATTCGTGACTTTAAATTTTAACTAAAACTGCAGTGGCTTATTCAGCTTAAAGCTAAAAGTCATTAATACGAACAATTACTTGAAGTTAAAAACTTTAATTTACACTTTTAAAACCCCGTGCTGTTTTCTGCATAACGTTCGCATATATTCTACGAAGTAACGGTTTTTAATCTGTTATCATATCAAAAAAATTAAAATACATTTCGTTGGCCCCTCTGTTAACATTTCCGTGTGTTCGGTTTGGTGCAACGTCCGAAACTAGAGCCTACTGCAGAAATATACAAAATATAATGATTAGACTGGGTTTCTTTTATATCAGCAAAACTAGTAGAGAAAAAATTTACATCCACGCGGTATCTGCAAACATGTAAGACACATTTATACAAAGTTTGCCACGCGTTCTCATTGTTTCAAACGCCCACCTAAAATGCTTCGTTACGGTACCGTCAATTTGCTTTGATACAGTCACTTTAAACAAGTTTTAGTATCCAAAAAATATGAATGTAACCTTATGCTGTAATACACAATTACATTAATCAAGCATTGTTTTTCAAAAGTAATCAGAGCGCCACTATTACTGTTTCCATCTTTTTAAAAATTCAGACAAAACGAAGCAAAAGATTATATTTTTGAATTAAATAGTATAGTTTTGTTAGCGGACATATAACCGCATCACTGTGATTATCATATAGGTAAAATATTTGTTTATCACACGTGTACAAATGCTTAGTAAATAGTTCTTTTCGCTTCATAGAGATTACAACTAAATTTGTATATCTGTGTATATACCTTTGTGCAGCTATGTTGAGTCAAATTGTTAGTATGATCTGGAAATCATTACCCGAGCTCTGCCCGTTGATAAAATCATCCGGTATGCGTCGAGTTTGTAATTTTAGTGTTGGAAATTTGATTTTCAGATATAAAATATCTATCTATCTATATTTATCCAAGCAGCACTGAATGTATTATAACGTCTATTGATACTGCGCAAAGATACAGAATCAACATCAAAAATACAGGTAAAAATACTGCAGGTAAAAACCTCCCAGCACCTGGATTCTCAAGAATTAACCAGTTATTCTTCTTACCCAAATTTTTATCCGTATTTAAGTTCGCTTTGGCTATCTCCCCTGGTTCTATCTCTCCCGGTGAGCAGGGTGAGGGAGATGGTGAGTTCACCCAGTGTGTTTGCGTCCCAGGTCGACTAGTATGCAGAGGACTGCACGGTGGTGAAATGTCTGCTTCCATGCTGCACTCATCCTCTTCATCCTCCTCCGAATGTAGGTAATAGTCGCCTTGCTCTTTTGCGCAATGTTTCTTCGTCAGTATGGATTCGATTGAAAACTGTGACACGTGGTTCTTTGTCACTAGACTTGTCTCCATCACTGGCACTCTTTTTATCACTTTTATATCTGACGGTTTGTTGGTAATCAGTTCAATTTAGTAAATAATTTAGTTCAATTTTTATTGCAGTAATCCTCAAATTCGTTATATCTTTGTTTTGTCCCTCTTTCAATGTTTCATTAACAACTTCTAATCAAATTGTGACAGCAGCATTCTCGGAATGGCCTATCATTAAGAAGTTTGCCATGCTGGAGTAATGAATCCTCAGCATCAGTAACACAGGAAGCTGCGCGCCGCTCGTGTGGAGCTAATTGGAGTGTTGAAAGGAATGGGCGGAGTTGTGGGCGTGGCGGTTGACGTGTGCTCTACCGCTGCGTCTAGATTCCCCTGGTTGCCACTTGAGTTGCTTATCTGATTTGGGTAAATGATGCGATTAATTGAGCAGAGTTCGTATTGGTAGGTAATTACCAGCCATCTTGACGATGTGATGATGGACTTAAGTGAGATGATGAATGCTCAATATGTTACGTCACGGCAAATATATGCCTAGAAATACTGGAAATTTCGCTTCAGCTGCATGCCCCAAACAAAGGAAAATATATAATCTTCTTTTAGTGACTTTAGATAGGACAAAAATATGTTGTATATATTTTTATATTACAGGCTTATTGCACTATAGTTTAAATATTAGGAACACTGGCATTAATTTACTGACAATTACCAGACAGTATAGCAGTGCCAGCTCCAGGTCTTGGGGACAATGCTACAGCATTGTTCTTAAAACGTGGCACCACTTGTGTGCACAATGCTACAGCATTGTTCTTAAAACGTGGCACCACTTGTGTGCACAATGCTACAGCATTGTTCTTAAAACGTGGCACCACTTGTGTGCACAATGCTGCAGCATTGTTCTTAAAACGGTGCACCACTTATGTGCACAATGCTACAGCATTGTTCTTAAAACGTGGCACCACTTATGTGCACAATGCAACAGCATTGTTCTTAAAACGTGGCACCACTTGTGTGCACAATGCAACAGCATTGTTCTTAAAACGTGTCACCACTTGTGTGCACTGTACGCTGGTATGTTTCAGAAATTATTAAGGTTATAAGGTGCAAAGATTTCGAATTAGTCCACATCTGGTTCGTAGCATCTTTTGTTTCATAAGCTATCATTCCCTAACTACTCAGAGAAGACAAGATTTACTCTTCGTAGTAAAACAGCGGCTGCCACACAGTATGTCTTTGTAGTAAAGTACATAAACAAAAATGAACAAGTCTTGTTAAACAGGGCAGCAAAAATGTGGCTTGAATTGTAGGATCAACAGGAGGTTATAATAATCGAGGAACACTTGCACAGTTTGCACATGCGCAGTTTTTCTACATACGTTAGGAACACCACCTATTTTTTCTTTCCTCTGAATTTAATCGTGGGCTAAATTATGTGAACAGATTTCCTGGTGTTATAATCGCTAGGCAGACAATAGTTAAAGCTCTTGACAGATGTACCTTATTATTACACCTGATTAGGTATACACCTGTACTTTTTATACCTTGCATATACAGAGCATGCGCCAAAGATAGTGCACGAATTTACAATACTGTGCTTAGTAACATTTGTAAAAAAACGAAAATTTGGTATCTGTAGTGCATACTGCATTTCTATTTGCTATACGATTTTGTTGTTCTAGCTGTTACGGCAACTAAAATTTTTGAACAATGAACCAAAACATTTGAAGAGTAGATACGTTTTTTATTACTTTTATGCACAACAATAATATCTCAGGATATTATTACTGATCCGTGACAGATATGACATCAAAAGTATATATATTTAATTAAAATTTTTAAACATCAAAACTTTTACATCTAGAGAGGTTTGAAGATGCATTTTTCTGTTATGGATAACAATTTGACAATGTGAAAATTCTTTCTGTATATATATATAATAATCTTTGTTTGCCATTAAAATACATTGATAATCACTGATAAAAACTTTACAGAGATGATCAATCAGTGTTAGTTAATAAAAACTTACACTGCTAAAGGCAAATGCGTCAGTGCAATCTAAACTACTGTGCAGTAATGAAAACTAACGACGAATAAAATCAAACATATTTACAACTATGCACAAAAAAAAACTATGATTTAATTAATATGGCCGTGGATATATAAATTCTAAATTAGTGTGTATGTTGTCGTACTGCTGCGATGGTATTTCATATCTGGTTAATATTAGTGATTTTAATTTTGTTTTACATGCTGATAGGGACTTTATTTGTTTAACCTGTAATGGTAAAAAATAAAGGTATAGCAGGTATGCTACCACGGTAAAAATAGTGTGAAATTTACGTGGAATATTCTGTAATTAAAGGTATATAATGTTGTAATATTTATTTCCATTTCAAACAAAATATTTTTACAAAATTTATCCAAAAAACACACAATTTCTACACAGTACACATAATAAATTATTTTTGGTTTGCCTGGTAAATTTATCTTGAAACCTTATAATCATTTTTCTGATGATTATTAAATCTTTAAATCTAGTCTTGTATATTTACATATTCGAGTGGTATTTTCTTTTTTATGTCCCTGTTATAAATTTTAACACATCTTATTTTAATGTATTAATGTATCATGTACTTATGACAGGCTGTACTGAATAGTCTACTGTCAATAATTCGTCTTAATTTTTTTGAATTACGTTTGAATGAATGAATGGATTTGTTTCCACTGTAATTCTTTTCATTTGTTGAAAATAAAAACACTTTTTGATCATCATTGTCTTATGTCAAGACTTGCTATATATTTTTCAGTGTGAAGAGTCGTGATAGTTAGGGCGTGAATATTATTATTCCTTGGAATGCATGGAAAAATATAGCAGACATGACTCCACTAGACAACATTAGAATCATGCCATCGAATTTAAACAAATCAAGTCTTTCGACGAATTCAAATCAAAATTAAAAATACATACATTAAATCGTTTTGAAAACCCTACATACGTAAACGATCATATATATTCCTCCACAAATTTTATTTACCCACGTCCATTTTAAATTGTATGTATATACTGTATATGGTCTATTATAGTTTTCGTGTAACATTATAATGTATGTTTTGTTTTAAATTTTTGGCACAGTAGTTTTTAGTTTGTACTGGACGCATTTGCCTTTAACAGTTGTGTGAATTTTATTCTCATGCTGCGATGTCTTTTATGCTTTTATACTTATGAGTCTCGATTTTTTATGGCAAATAAAGATTATATATATATATATATATATATATATTTGTATATTTGTGTATATATATATATATATATATATATATGTGTATCTTTGTATATATGTGTGTGTGTGTGTGTGTGTGTGTGTGTATATATATATATATGTATATACAAATATACATATATACATACAAATATATATATATATATACATATATACACATATACATACATATACACATACATACACACAAATATACATATATATGCATATATTTGAAGATTATTTATTACTATTATTTATCACTAGTTATTTGTAAATCGCTTCCCTTCCAGTAGGTCCAATTTCAGTCGCGTGCTGCTTGGTAACGCTTCTACAGACACGTATCCATATCCCACACACTGTTTATTACAATACGCACTACTATGTGCTTAAATTTCGCATACAAATATTTTGTCAACACTTCAATGTTTACACAGTCAGTATACGACACAGTGCTGCCTGTCCCTAGATGTCAAGTGGTAATCCTAAGCCAAAATTGACACCGTCGACATTAGAACGGTTAAAATTCGCGAGGAGGGTGGTCCTCCCCCCGTGCGGTGTCCAGCTATAAAATGAAACTTCAACGCGCAATAAAAAGAATAGAAAAGAAAGGTTTAACTCTGCGTGTTTATATTAGAGCCTACAAACCCAAGAAGCACAGAAAAAGTGCAGTCAGTTTAAACATAATTTATTCTAGGATTGGATCAGACAGTTTGAACAACATAATTTAAGATCCTCACCACAACAGACTTTATACACTATTTACAAGAACATATACAGTAAGAATAGACTATAACTACACAAGCTGACAAGTTTTACTACAAGATTACATTAGACATTAGTAACATTTACAGTAAGAATAGACTATAACTACACAAGCTGACAAGTTTTACTACAAAATTACATTAGTCATTAATAGAAAATGACGGTTAGAAAATATTAATGTACGATTATTTAAGACTGATGCATTTCATATCAGATAGAAACTATTGGAAGCGTTTATAGAGACGTTTACAGAGACGTTTAGTACATTTAAAGTACAGTTAATAGAGACTATTATGTTTCCTGTACCTGTACTTCCCTTTTCTTATGAATTATATTATATAATTTATTTACACGAAATATTACATAGATTATTTACAAGAAAATACATAGACATACGACAACGCTAATTTCAAAAGGTTTTTTAAACGCGGCAATGAAAAATTACTCTAAATTCCGCCTGCTTCTTGCTAATAACTGTTAAAGCTGTTTTGGTTATTTTAATGGCTTGTTTCCTGTATTTATATAGTTTTAAAAAAGACGTAGTTTTAAATAATAAATAAATAAAGAAGACCCGACGTTTCGGTCCATGATTGTCCACCTCGCACTGCCCATATCATAACAAATTTAATATAAAAAAGTCACATTGATTAATGAATTGAATTTAAAGCATTCTTAACATCATATGTAAATATGTAGGTATGTGAACTATATCTAACACAAATATAATTGGTTTACAATTAATAAAAAATACCACAATAAACAAAAGAAACCTCGTGTCATTTCTATTCCTTATTACAGAAGTGTTAATTAATTATATACTAATTACAGACATTAAGAATATTTTGTGTTGTGTACGTCATGTTGATTTTACCCATGAATGAAATAATGTTTTGAATCTAAATCGTTAGTAGACATGATACTGTTACATTAAATTAATGTAACAAGATATACAGGTGCTTCCATTAACATTATTGTGATATAGGTAGTTTTATTACATGTTATAACCATCTTTACTTTCCATCCATCATTAGCCATCCTTTCACATTTTTGCTGGACCTTTCTTGAGTTATATATATATATTAGCAATAGCAGTTATATTAAATTTAATCTGCCATAGATAGATAGATAGATAGATATTTTGTTTCTGAAAATCAAATTTCCAACAGGAAAATTACAAACTCGTCGCATACCCGATGGTTTTATCAGCGGGCAGAGCTCGGGTAATGATTTCCAGATCATACTAACAATTTGACTCAACATAGCTGCACAAGGTATATACACAGATATACAAATTTAGTTGTAAACTCTATGAAGAGAAAAGAACTATTAGCTAAGCATTTGTACACATGTGATAAACAAATATTTTACCTATATGATAATCACAGTGATGCGGTTATGTGTTCGCTAACAAAGCTATACTATTTAATTCAAAAATCTATGCATACAGTCCGTAAATGAAATTTCCAATTGACATTAATTCTCCGTCGGCAAACAAATTTGCAATATTGCCATAACTATCTTTTGATAATTTTTCTTTTTTTTTGCTTAAATAGCTAACAAATGAACTGCACGCTGCTAAGGAAAGCAAGAACTACGCGCCGACGTCAGTTCATTTTAGTAGCTTACGTATATGAGTGTTGAACAGCACAAATTCGCTAATCAATCTTTCAGTACTTTCTTCAGTTTATCGTTGGTACTTTTGAGGTTTCATTACTTTCATAATATAATTCTTAAAAAACAGCACATATGAATTATGCAATAAAAACGTTGAACAATGACTCTTTGAACAATGGTTCTCTGAACAATGGTTCTTTCAACAATGGGTCTTTGAACAATGGTTCTTTCAACAATGGGTCTTTGAACAATGGTTCTTTCAACAATGGTTCTTTGAACATCACAAGTCGTAATTTTTCCGGGCATGATCAGTTCTTGTTGTAATGTTCGTTATTAAATACCAGTCATATCACTAAGGTGTTCTTTCCACTTTGAGATCTTTGATTTTTTGTCTCTATCAACACTTCAACGTTGAGAACCTATTAGCTGCAAACAGGTCAAACGTCACAAATTGATCTGCAAACAGATCAAATCCTCAATTGTGAATAATTTACTTATTTATTATTATTATTTTGTTTTATTTCTCAAAAAAGCAATGTACATTCAATGATACGAAACGATAATTACAAAACGACATACCAAAAAACTAATTGCTTACAATAAAATGCTTCAATGTGTGCTAAAAGAAAATCTTGTAAGCACAACATTGATAGTGAGAAAGGGTTAAGCAAAACAAGGCAGCGCTTAAAATTAGGGTGTGTATAGAAAAAAATGCGATTAGAGGGGCAGGCTAGTCAAGGGAGGTTTTGTAACGTAATATGTACATTATATACAAGAAACCTCATTGTAAATACATTACATTAATTATGCATAATACATTATGCATTACACAACTGCTTATGAAAATAAACAAAACAGGCGACAAAGGCAAACACATAACAGTTGACAAAGATATACGTTTTGTAGATACGATATATATTAACAAAATAAACAAAAAATACATAAAAACACAGGTAGTCAATAGTTTTTTATTTATTTCTTAAACTACTTATATTTATTTGATATTAAGATTACTCCAGATTCCCACCTGCAGCCTCGTCTGATACCTATGTCCTATGTGTGCCCTCTCAATGAATTACGCGTATTTAGGAAATTTGCTCATGTAAAATTTGACACGTTAGACGTCATAATTTATGTTAGAAGTGAAGTGAAGTTATGTATCGTGCCAGATGACTAATCACCAATAGATGGATGATGTTACTGGTTCGTTCACATTCATTAAATTCTTTTACTTTCAGTTGAGCTGGGTTTGCTTTATAAAATTTTCGCTTTGAGTTTCATTTTGTTTGATATAATTTTTTGTTATGAGTTGAATTCCGTTTTGCATTGCTTATGAAAACTTCCTTTTATTCTGAGTGGAATTGCATTTTTGCTTTGAGTAGATTTTTGTTGCTTTTTTTGTTTAATATTATTTTTGCTCTACATTGAATTTCATTCATTTTTTGCTTGATGTTATTCCTTGTTATGCTTTGAATTACATTTCTGCCTTGAGTTGATTTTTGTTGCTTTTGCCTTTTATATATACACAAACACCTAAACATGTCATGAGCCTGTGAGTAAACTTGTATTTTTAATAAGGGGCAGCTGACCAACTGACCAATAGGTCTTTCGCTGCTCCTTCTCAGCTGCAATGAAATGTAAAAATAATTATGACGAATTTTAACTGCCATTGAGAAAATAAAATTGAATTGAATTGAATTTATGGAGAGGTCGTGTTAAACGAAAATCCCTATCCTTGTAACATGTAGCAGTTTAAAGTCAGTCTCAACTGTGTTTTAATGGCAGAAACAAATGGCCAACTGCAATAAAAATGTTAAAGGCAATAAACCGGTTTTATCTCATTTTGCCGTGAAAATGTAGACGCGTTTATCCTGTTGCGAATGGCAACAGTCAACTGACAAAATGGAACTTTGAGTTGGGGTAATTATCAGCTTCCCCATCGCCTTCGCTTTTCCAAAGAAAACAAACAAGAATTTATCTATTTTCCCTTCGCTGAGTTTTTGTGTTCGCCCTCCTTATTGAAGCCATACTGCCACTTGACTGCATAGCGTTTCTATCATTGTTCAGGTCCTAGGAAGCCATTTGCACGAACTGCACCAAGTTCAAGATTTTCTCAGTACATATACAAGACCAAATTGATCATTTTAACACATTTTCTACCTTCGTATGTTATGGCTTCAGGACTGATATCAGCTAATGAAACGCGGATGAATACATACACACTCGCATATATAGTTCCCCTATTTCTGCAGTTTACTAAGATTTTATTACCGCGAAATCTTCTTTAATTTCGATGTGGTTATTAGTCCCTAATGTCCTGACGTTGTGCTTAATAACTGCAAAGTTGGCAAGCTTGTTAGTTTAATTGCCTCTTTTGACGTAAATTTATTTTAAGCAACTTAAAGCGTGAAAGTGTAAGAAAGGTGGTACCTGAAGTAGATTTCAGAAATATCTCCTTAAAAAATTATATTACGTTATAGCAATTTCATGCATATATCGTATTCGTGTTAAAAGGAATTTTTGTTTGTCTTCATTTTAAATATCCCGCAATGCTGTTCCGAAGGCGCCATTATATGACGTCATATACGCACAACGTAAATCAGGGGAAGAAAGGCGATGTTAAATTATGTCCCAAAAAAACTGCAAATTTATATTACTTAGCATTTCGCTTACCTGCTGAAAAGAGTTATGTAACTAGAAATAATAATTTAAAATGTTCGTGCCAATTGGTAAAATGTCGCTGACTCACCCTCCAGGGTGCCGCCACTCACTAACCAAAAAACGTATTTTTAATCTTATCGACAAGATGCAGTAATTTAAAATTTTACTTACTTAGTAACATGTGTGCCACGAATGCTCTGTTTTTCAAACTTTACTCAATGTTATCTAAACTTGTTTCAAATGACCTGCCATCAAAATGGCTGCGCCTAGCGGTCAACGTGGGAGTTTAAATTCTCAAGTTTTGTAATATAGGTTAGGGTTCAGTGGCTTTTCAGGTGAGATTAGACTAATCACAATCTAAAAAAGAACACGTGGGTTCATTCTGGATTCCTACCATGTGCACTAATAGTTTATACTCAGCAGAACAAGACAATTCGATTACCGTGGCTTTGTTTCCACAGTGGCAGATCCGATTCTGAGAACAGAAGCAAAGCTTACTTAAACCAGCTTAGTCACTGCGTGACATGTAATCTTTGATCAAAATAAGTTACATGTAAGAAACTACCTAGCTGCCGCCATATTGTTGATTGTCACATAATATTTAAATAAAACGCCTCAACTGTGTTGTAGTGGGTGCATAGGCCCTTTTTTGGATTTAATTTAGTTTTCAATTACCGCCAGGGTGCTGCCACCTGTTTGTTGATTTAGTGGGCATTTAGCTTTTTACAGTAGTCACTCTTTTAAAATTGAAGCACCTAATATCCTTCATACATTAGCATTTTGGCCCTTCGTGAGCTATAGCTGTTACTGTCTTTTGGTTCTCTCCGCCATTGCTCTATTTTTCTGACTGTGATGAGCATTATGACTGTGAATTTCTTACGAATTTATTGTTGTGACATTGTTGTTCTTAAGGCTACTTGAAGTTCTCATTCCTGTCTTTGTAACTGTTAAAGGCTCTAACAACGTAAGTTATTGTTAATTAATTTCAATATAGTTTACATAATTTTTATATCGGTACTTAGTTACAGCAATACATTTAATCATGCAACTAATTTTCTTCTATTCAATGCAAATTAAATTAAATGTTAATAATTGTATTTCAGAATAAAGAAATTTTTTATCAACACGTTAAACTGGTGTTTTTTATCCATTTCATGTATATATAATCATTTAAGAGCGAAATAGGGTTCCTTCAAAAATGAACTTTAAATAAATCTGCCTGTTTAAACAAATAAATGACTCTGTTAGGCATTAAGTTTGAAAGTGATAGCAACGCAGGTTATACACAAAGTTGCATTACATGAATATATTGGATTCTAAGCCTTCCATAGGTGTCAGTGTCACGTTTATAAATGGACAATTCCCTGATGAACTTTTCCAAATTTTACTTGTTACGGTGGATTTACAATCCACTTATCTGTGCACATCCGCTTGGAGAAATAGTGCGGCACGAAAACGTCATTTTTGACATTCATGTAAAGGACGGAAACTTGGCATCAGTACACGATCAGTACGCGCGTAAATATTACAAGATTTCAATTTGCCTTTTGTGAATTTTGTCGCAGAAGTGCATTCTTGGCGCAATCTGGCAGTGATGCGTCAAAACTTATAGTAAGTAAGTTGTCGGGACTCGAAAGGCAGTTGATCATATTGAGTATTTTTACAAAGCTTTAATTCTAATTTTCCTTTTTGACGTTGACTAACGTAGTTAACAGACGTCCAATTTCTAGCGTATATGATCTTTGTGCAAATTTCAAGCGAAGCCTATAATGCCTATAATGTTTTTGTTGCTAATAAAATTCATGAAGAAACTGTAATGTCTGCTTATAAATATTAGTAGTGCAGTAGTAGAAAAAATAACCACGGTTATTGCTGTGGCGCCATCATAGCTACGTCATGGCAAAATAATAACATAGAGGACTACTTGAAACCACTTAGGTTAACGACAGCAGTTCGTAGTAAGCTTACATCAAAGAAAAACTAGGGCAATACGGACACAACTAAAGGACCCTGCAATAATAATGGATGCAAATAGCTCAACGTTGCTAACAAATTAGCAAAATTGCAACATTTTTCGTGATTTCGCCCACTTCACAACTGTTATAAAAAGAGAAATATCTTTCCAGAAATAGACTTTTCACGAAAATGATTTACTGCAAAGGTTAAACAACGTCTGATCCGGATTCAAGTCAAAATTCGACTAGGCGCAAGTGAGTTGGTACTGAGATTGCAAGTGAAGAACTCGTGCGCATCAAAATGTTAAAGCACAAGAAAACATTCAACTTACATAAAGCTTAAAAAATTCGTCTTGAAATTTTATACCATTTACATACTGCCTTTTTGCATATAAGCCTTGCGTCGGCAGTAACGCTGTATAAAACATGTAAATTTAAACTCTTGCAATGACCGTTAGGCGCAGCCGTTTTGATGGTAGATCGTTTGAAACAAGTTTAGATAACAATAAGTAAAGTTTCAAAAAATTATCAGCGCATGCGTAGCGCACACGTCACTAACTAAGTAAAATTTGAAATTACTGTATTTTGTCAATAGGATTAAAAAAACGTTTTTGGTCAACGTCGAAAAGGAAAATTAGAATTAAAGCTTTGTAAAAACACTCAATATGATCAACTGCCTTCCGAGTCGCGACTTACTATAAGCTTTGACGCATCACTGCCAGATTGGGCCGAGAATGCACTTCTGCGACAAAATTCACAAAAGGCAAATTGACATCTTGAAATATTTACGCTGTCTAGTTCCTGTACTGATGCCAAGTTTCCGTCCTTTACATGAATGGAAGAATGACCTTTACGTGCCGCACTATTTTCTCCTAGCGGATGTGCACAGATACTAACCGTGCTCTTCGTCACAACTGCCGGTAAAGTGAGTCCAACTAAACTCAGCACGAGATTTACTTAAGTCATTATCTAAACAAATTAAGCTACTGACGGGGCAATACGGGATTGTGTTTTTGTTTTTCTAGCAGCCCTAGCAGCAGCTTCTCAAAACCTGCCCCGCTGATCTACTAGGAGATACAAGAATTCCGACGATGAAGAATTTTCTTAGGACCTTGTAGACTAATTTAAATAACTATCGCCTGACTGTATGAAGAAGTTGTGAAGGTAATTGCTAAGACATCAGAATAAAGATAGAATTCAAGTAAAATACAGGTGAGCTTTATTTATATAAATCTTTAACAACACTATACATTGCTCTCTCAGTTTAAGTCACATGCTTACTCAGTGATCTCTGAAAGCCAACTGCCCAGGTAAGTTTTTTCCATGAAGTAAAAGGAAGCCAGCAATTCAATGAAGGTAAATGTTATGCATACTAGTTCAAGGATGAAAGTTTAGACTGTATATAAAGAAATAGACTCATTTTATAGCTGAAATTTCTTGTGTGGAATTTTTAATGTTTTAACAAGAGAATGTAATAATATGACTAATTATCATAATTAAGAAATAATAAAAAATAAGATAAAGAAATCATGAGCTTCACGACTGACTGAATTGAATAGGCCTTGTGAAGTTACAGCTCTAAGAAGCATTATTTTGGTAGTTCGCAGACAGTGTCAACAGCTGTTAAATTTTTATGAAATTAAACGTGTTAATAAATTAAACGTATGAAATTAAATGAAGTTAACAGAGGGTGGAGGCTAGCGACATCTAGTTAACGTTTGTGAAATCTTTTTAATTCAACTTTTTCATGGCTAAATAGGCATTCCTCCTAGTTGGTAGCGAGGAACGAATAGCCTGTCTGCGTGATTCTAGAATATCTATATATCTGATTCGATATATTAACAAATAATAGCCATTCTATCTTTTATATCATCTCATATATGAGCTTCATTCCTTACATCATTCCATTTTAAGCACTAATGTTTTCTTTATCACACGATTCACTTCAAATTTTCAGATTATTTCCATTACTTTTTTTTCTTTCGCTGTGTGGGACAATCTAACAAGCCCTGCTTTTTGATTGCCCGCAACACATTTACCTTCGTATATAGGTGTACAGTGTTTGAGGCTTTTCCTGTGCAGTATTTCTTATTTGTATTATGTTCATTGTAGGCCCTTTCACTATATATTGTAGATGAGACTATTGTAAATGTGTAAATGTAAAATATATGATTTATGACTTATATCAGTTCTAGGATTTGAAGCTAGAAACCGGAAATAGCTTCCCATGGGTGTATTATTACGGTCAGGAAGAACTTAGCATTTTCTCTGAGTAACACATGATAGGTTTTTTGTCCACCAGGTTTCAAATACACATACTCACCACCAGTAATCAAAAATACGCATATTTCCTCGCAGTGTGCTAATTTCGTTATGTCTGAATTGTCCCCGTCGTTCCTAATTTGTCCCTAATTGAGACTGAGGGCTTTGATGGGCTGAGCCATCATCATCTATCGATGTCTGTCATCAACAAATTTCGTGGAACGTTTTCGCAAAGTTGCTACCGTTAGGATTGTTTTGTGTCGCCATCTGTCGAATGATATCATCAACAAATTGCACCTAAATCCTCAAACATAATTACAGATAATTTTTTCCTTTTATTGACTTTATTGATTTTTTATAAACTAAAACGGTTTCCTAAATTCCATGTAACATGTAAAAATAGTAGAAACTCGACAATTAACTTTATAGCCGCACATGCGTTATATGAAGTAAACTCAATAATGAGTTTCAAGTTGTAAAAAAATTGTTATAGAAAATAATATTACCCTAGAAGATGTATTTAGAAATGTTCATGTCTTATCTCGTAAAATTGTAAAAGGATGCGAGTTCAGTTCCAGGCAGCTAGCGACAATAAACTCAGCAAACGATTGTATAAGTTGTATTGAAAACAGGAATTTTAAAAATTTTATCAAGGCATCATTTGAGAGAAATGTTAGAGTATGTGGTGTCTTTTTGAGCTAATTGTTTTGTCTTCTTGTATGTAAATAATATCCGTGCTTGTTGTTCTTGTTGTTGTTGTTGTTGTTGTTGTTGTTGCTGTTGCTCTTGTTGTTGTTGTTACTGTTGCTGTTGCTGTTGTTGTTGTTGTTGTTGTTGTTGCTGTTGTTGTTGCTGTTGCTGCTGCTGCTGCTGCTGTTGTTGTTGCTGTTGCTGCTGCTGCTGCTGCTGTTGCTGTTGCTGTTGCTGTTGCTGCTGCTGCTGCTGTTGCTGTTGCTGCTGCTGCTGCTGCTGCTGCTGCTGTTGCTGTTGCTGTTGCTGTTGTTGTTGTTGTTGTATTTAATATTTATTTTTGTTTTTATTACTAGTCTACTAATTTATTTTAACTGAACCACTTGTGTAACTTAACT
Organism: Tubiluchus corallicola; assembly: GCA_030141605.1. Lineage (NCBI taxonomy): Eukaryota > Metazoa > Priapulida > Priapulimorpha > Priapulimorphida > Tubiluchidae > Tubiluchus > Tubiluchus corallicola. The sequence goes on along the minus strand of JAQGDQ010000110.1, from coordinate 4,366 downwards.
ATACATTAGTGTTCAAAAAATGACGTTATAATTAAGAAATAAAGATAGATAAATTTTTCCTTCATAAAAAGTAATGCAAAACAATTACTTTTTTTAAAAAATCTCAGCTTTGCTAAAGAACATGTACATCCTTTTAGACCAGACGGTTTAGTCTAGTGGTAATGCGTCTGCTTTCCGTCTGGGAGGTCGTGAGTTCGAACCAGCGGCCGGATCATACGAAAGACTTTAAAAACGGTACCTGCTGTTGCTCTGCCTGACGCGTGGTATTTAGGGTAAAAGTGGGGTAATCATAGTCTCTGTTATGTAGTTGTAGGTTGTTATTTACAGTCTGCGATAATAGCTCTTTGAGCTAATGTTAATTGTTGATCCAAAAGCCGACTTTAAATAAAGATTATATATATTAAACTATATATATAGATCATATTAAAATGCGAGTAAAATTGACCTCTTGAACATCGAGGTTACGAACACCAACGCTCAGCCGTCAGATTAACTCCATTCATGCCTCCTCCTTCATTCATGATTTTCATCTCCCTTGACAAAAACCGCGCAAAGGCGATTAACAATCGTAAAGTCGTAAATTTACGACGTAGTAAGCACGCTATTTCTAAAACGATAACATAAGATAATTAAGCAAGTCAAGGATAGTGGATGGTAATTAGAGAACCTCTGTTATTGACAAACGTAACCTTTGCCATTCCGAGTCAAAACGCTGACGGGTAAGACGGGGGTAAGAATGCGAGACGAGTCAGCAGCTCAAGGTCAGGATAGTAACAAAATTGTGACGCACCGCTTCAACCGGACTGACCCGAAATCCGGACTGCGCGACACACGAAATTTAAGTGAAATTGAAATTGACAACGTCTAGTGTAGCAAACTCTCTGTGGACGAAGCTATTGTGAACTGTTGGAGTTGTCGTATTTTCTTGGCTTACAAATTTTTGAAAAGGGGCAAAGCGTGAAGTTTTTCCTAGGATATTTTTGGAATATTAACAAGTGATTTTAATCGAGAACTTCGTTCTGCCATGCAGCTGCTCTTTCTAGCATTGACGATCTTGCAGGTATGATTTAGTGGAAGCTTAAAATGAAGTTTTAGTAGAAGTAAAATGACAACCCGGAACGGGAACCACTTCGGGTAGCGCGTTGCAAATAAGATCTTCCTTTCTCGTTTTGACATGTTTTAACAATGACACGCTACTGAGCTGATGATGATGATGATGATGATGATGACGACGACTATTAGGAGGAGGAGGAGGACGTCTAGGAGGTGGAGGAGGATGATGATGATGAAGAAGAAGAAGAAGAAGAAGAAGAAGAAGAAGATGATGATGATGATGATGATGATGATGATGATGATGATGATGATGATCACGATAAGGAGGAGGAGGCGGAGGTCTAGGAGGTGAATGATGTTGATGATGATGTTGATGATGATGATGATGATGATGAAGAGGAGGAGGAGGAGGAGGAGGAGTAAGAGGAGGAGGCGGAGGTCTGGAGGTGGATGATGATTATGATGATGACGACGACGACGATAATCATCAGATTCGATATTTTTAATGTCTAAGTTTTATTCTGTTTTATTCTACTTGAAAAATGGATGAATTAGAACAAATTTAAAAAAAATTCATATGACATAAAGTTTATAAAGACAAAGTACAAAAAATCGCTCTCTTACGTAATTCGACTCAGCCAAGTGTAATTAAACACGACTTAGCTGCCCCCTGTGATAATATTTTCTTACTTAAGAACAGGTGTGTAATCGTACGAAAAGCATGATCGATTATTAAAATTAGTACAAATTTTTACGACGAAAGCGAGGCTTCTAAATTTTATATTAAAGCAAAACCGGACCCAATGTTGAACTGTAAGTCAAAACAATCTACTCTTTAAAATATTGAAAGGAAACATACTATTTTTTCAAAAATGACTTACGCAAAAGAATTATTACCACACAAACACAATTTCGCCTTCGCGCCACTAGTTCTTCGGTGTTACATGCTGTTCGCCATTCACTAGTTAGACGGGCACTAGCGCCTGCATTTCGGAAACGCATTGCACAAAAACAGGCGCTGTACCTGTCATTTCAGATGTGTTAGCTTGTGACGTACTGAACACGTTCGACAGCTCATGCGTGAGCGCAGCGGTAAATTTGAAATTTGAATTTTCATCTTAAAATTTGCCAAGTTTTAGTACAGCATGCTGAATTTCTTACAGTAACACGGTACTTCAATTTTCACTTTCGCCAAGACGTGTAACACGCTCGTGGAATATTTTTGCTGTAGAAAACTATGTTAGTTTGTGATGTCAGCAATAGTTGGGCTTGCTCGTCGTTGATTTAGTTTTTAATCTATTATTTAATTATCAGAGACGCTTTTGCTGTATTAATTATGTTAAAATGTATAACTTTATCGGACTGGAAAATGGGGTAGTATATGAAAAATCATCCTGTCTTCCTTTAACTACATAACTGATATTTTGTCATGTTAATTATCATTTAGGTAGCTCACATCTATAGTGAAACGGTGCGTGAAGCTCTCTATGGCCCAGACCATGGTCACGGTGGTCACCATGCAAAACCACGGCGTCGCCTTGGACCGCGTGTAGGCCGTGGACGCGTCATCGCAGAAGAACCGGCTCCCATTGAATATCTCGACGACCACATTGATCACGGCGATCATTACGATGGCGAGTATTATGAAGATGACTATCCTCCAAGGCGGGGAGGCACTGTAGTGCACAGAGAAAGAGAAGTATACCACGAGAGGGAGTCGGAAACAGTACACCACGATGATCATCGTGATCCCCTCCCCCCACACCGCGATCACTATGACTACCCTGGATCTGGGCCATACCGCAGGAGGCCTGCAGGTTGTACGACTGTGTATGGACGATACGGTCGGAGAATTACAGCTTGTGTTCATGGCAGAAGTGAGTACAGTTTAATTCAGCACTTTTTTGTGCATGCAAAGTGAAAAAAATTAATTGAATTTGAATTTCGGAATTAAATTTATGATTCTGGACACAATTAGTAGCTACCAGGGCCTATTTCAAGGGGGGGGGATACTTCCCCGGGGCCTCACCCTCCAGGGGGGCCTCGCGCCAAGGTAACATTTTTTTGCTTTATGCGAACATACTGCCTCCTCTCTCTCTCTTTCTCTCTCTCTCCGTCTCTCCCCCCTCTCTCTCTCTCTCTTTCTCTCTCTCTCACTCTCTCTTGTCGCACGCGCGCCGTTTGCCAGTATTGACAAGTATTAAGGACTGGTCTTGAGAATAAAGCAGTTTTTCTTTCAATTATTCTTTCCTTTAACAACTGTATAACTCCATATTTTCTCTTCGAAAATGCTTCTCCAGCGTGCTAGCAGTTCAAAATTTTTCTGGGCGCCAACCATGGTAGCGACCCCCCCCCCCCCTCCCCCATAGGGCCTCACACGCCCCATTTCCCCGGGCCTCGCCTAGGCTGAAATAGGCCCTGGTAGCTACGTGCATAAAATTCTAATTATGAATATAACGAATTCAACACTGGTCTTAAAGCATGTCACAAAAAGAACAAGAAAATATTTTTAAATCAGCGGATTCCGTCCTCAAATAAACTTTAAACTTGATGCACCGTCGCCATTTTATTGAGAGGCAATTCTTAGCTCAAGCTGAGGAATTTTAAGTTTTATTCACCCCTATTGCGCAATTTTGAACGTGACATTTCGTCTGAATAACATTTAGAAATTTGGATTGATACAGTGACCTTTGACCTTAAAAATCTAGACAATGTCTAGACATTTTTTGTATCAAAGTGAACAGTCAAACTGCTACACGGCTTAAAATGAAAAAAACACAAACTTAGACAAAGCCTACAGTTCCTATCTGACGACATTTCTTCATTGTATCACTAATGAACTTTTTTCCAAAATCAATATTTTGAATCATTTTTGCAGTTTAACCGCCATGGCAATATGGCACTGCTGACGTAACTGATCATTTAAGAAGGCCATATCGTTGGCTTAACCTTTGTGTATGCACAGTGTTACTGAGATAATAATTGTTAACTTAGTGAAAGTCTATGAATACCTTTAGCTTAATCAATCTGCTGTGTTTTAAAATATGAAAAATATTTCATTTTTGATTGCACGAGGGTTGACCGAACGTGGTTTTCATTTTAACATGAACACTTTTAAATGATATTGATAAAGCTCCTGAATTTCTAATAAATAAATAAATCTTCTAAATAAATATGTATTATATGAGAAAAACTATTACTACTATTGTTGTTGCTGTTACGTTGCTACAATAGCAACAGAATAAATAGCAGTGAGTAAAGAAAGAAAGTAATGTTAGAACAACAACAGCAACAACAACAACAACAACAACAA